>CM060958.1:10271753-10651753 GCA_030765055.1 Mantis religiosa
GGAGTACTCAGTAATTTGTGTTTCTTCTCCACAGGCCAAGCTGTCCGCCGTTGGTTACCAAACCAATGGGCACTTACGTGAAAGTTCCTCTGGACAAGTGTAAGTGTGAAGGCCATGGCTGGCATCCTCACATGGAGTTTTTAAAATGTCTTTTGGAAAAAGAGAAAACACTACATCAGGAGATAACTGATACACGTGAAACGGTATGAACTCAAATATTATTTACTTTTAGAACAACGTTTAGATTTAAGGACCCTTGTTAACTCCTCCAGTCACTGAAAACCACGTAATTTTATCAGGAATACAGAACAAAGACACTGAGCCTCACGTTGCACTATAAATAAAAAGCCCAGATCTGCCAAAACTTTTCATTGTCTGGAAGCATCATTGTTAGCATACTGTGATATTGTAGAGTTCCCTTGTGTTACTGTGTTCATTATCACACTATAAACCTTGCATGCATAATCATAGTAAAACCCTATTACGGTTTTACAACAGTAGTGAAACTGATGGGATTGTATGTGTTCTTAGGCCGCGCCGTGGCTCAGTGGTTAGACCGCTTGGCTCTCACCAAGGCGCCCCGGGTTCGATCCCAGGTGACCGCAAAGTGAGATTTGTGGTGGACAACATGGCGCTGGGGCGGGTTTTCTCCGGGACCTCCGGTTTCCCCCGCCATCTCATTCCACCGGTGCTCCATCTTCATCTCATGCATCATCAGTGTCACCGCCTGCGGTGCCGTATGTAGTAAAAGCGGGCGTTAAACACTACACATTGTATGCGTTCTTGGGGTTAGATGAGAGTTTTTCTTAAATTAGAGAACTATTGTTAACTTAGATATAAGCTTCATTAACAACATAGCCCAATGGAAAGGACTCTTTATCAGGGGCAGGCTGACAGGGGCTAAGGCCCCCTCTGAATTATATAAGAAAAAGAACAAATGTGGTAATAAGGTTATGGTGTTACTTTGCTTTGGTAAAATTTTACTTAAAGGTGTGTGTATGACAATGAAAATTTTCACAAGTACCTTAGGACTTTGAAATGCTTGTAATGGAAAAAACAGGCTCAGGTAGAGAGCAATTGTTGCTGCCATCCCACTGGACAAAGATAACAATTAACTGAAGCAAGTTCCCCTCCCTGTGATACAAGCTGTGATACCCCACGTTCTTTAATATTTGATTTGTTCTTATCAGATTATCAGCTGCCAACATCCCCACAACATAACCAACCCTTCACGAAGCTTCACCGTTGGCATCACACATTGACTCTTCATACGTTTTCCATGAAGTCGACGAACAAATCGTTTACGGTGTCTTCCAATCCCTTGAAACTGAGACTCGGCCGTGAGTAACACCTTGGACCATTGCTACACGTTCCAGGTTTTGTTACTGTGGCCATTGTAATATTTTCTCCTTATTTTGTATGCGTAATATAACTTTATCAGCCGCTATGCACACCTTGAAACCTTGTTCACGAAGGCGACTTTCCACGGTTGAGACAGAGATTGGAGCTGTTCGCATACTATTAACTTCCTCGCCAATTTCAGGTGCTGTACGAGTTCTTTGACGTTTACTCTGTAGACATGAACTGATCTTCTCTATATGATGTTACTCGGGTTCTTCGAGATCAATAAGCACTTGCACTGCCACCAGTTTGTTTGAACCCCTGTACTGTAGACTGGGCTACATTAACTCTTCTTGCTACTGTCCTAATAGAATAGCCTTCTATATGCAGAACTACAATAATACGTTTTACAATTCCAATCTATTTCTTTCGTCCCATTAGGAGGTAATATGTATGAATCTAATCAGGTATACGAACGTGAGGCCTATTTGAATGGAAACGTCATAGACAAAGGCACGCCAGTGCAGTTGTGGGAACTCATCAGCACTGCTTTACGCGGTAAACTACTCAAATACACAACAGAAGCACGTAGTATTTACATTTTATACGTAGTTTATTATTAGAACGAAATCCCAGTTTTATCTACTTATCCACAGTTGTGATAAGTGATCGAAAACTTGACCAGAAGTGTATGTAAAACAACTGATTGCACCATCCCATAGATTTGTTGAGAAATAATCACTACCATATAATATTTTTTTATTTTTTATTTTATTCAACTCAAATTACAACTAAGCTTTTTTACAACCTATCTAATAATATTTCTTTCGTAAATGTTTAAATTTGTGTAGGCGATTCTTCCACTGCAGACCCCCAGAGCTTACTCCTATGTCTTGCGGTCACACGTTATATCCATTGGCTTAATCCTTTTCAGTCGTCGAATTACACATCCTGTATTTCTTTATTTTCATAGTTTTGTACTCGTAAACGATGTTTCACTGCGAACTTTCTTATTTATTCTCTGACAGTGCCAATCTTGAGATCTCTATGTATGTGATCATTTCGCACATGCCATAGTGCATTGACTATTGATCTTAAATATTTATTTTGGAATGTCTGTATATGCTTTATGTTAGTCAATTTGGAACAACCCCATAGCTGTATCCCATAATTCCAGACTGGCTTTAACACCTGCTTATATATTAATAACTTATTATGCATGTCAAGTTCAGAATTCTGCCAATGAGCCAGTAAAGTTTCTTGTATTTAATATTTAACTCTTTTGTTTTAGTTTCTATATGCTTTCTCCAATTTAACTTACAGTCTAGGATCATTATTAAGTACTTCACTTTTTGCACTTGAAGAATAGTTTTATTGTTTATTTTTATTGGTAGCGACTATTATCTTATTCGTAAAATTAATATGTACAGATTTAGATTCATTTAATTTTACACGCCATTTCTTTGTCCACTCACTGACTTTATTGACAGCTTTCTGCAGCTTCTGTGTAGATTCCTCCACTGTATATCCTACTGCTAATATTCCTGTATCGTCCGCAAAGGTGGCCATAGTTACGTCATCTTGATGTGGGATATCCCTAGTGAATATAAGGTATAACATGGGACCCAAGACGCTTCCTTGAGGTACTCCAGCAGTTATATTCCTTAGTCCTGAGTATTCACTTCCATATTTAACTCTGAAATATCTCCCTTCTATGTAGGATTTCGAAATTTGATAAAACTGATCAGGAAGATCACGTTGGAGCTTAACGATTAAACCTTTGTGCCATACTTTATCAAATGCTTTAGCCACATCTAAGAACACTCCAGAGCAGATTTGCTTTTCTTCAAAAGTTCTCTCTATAATATCAACAATACGATGCACTTGGTCAATTGTAGAGTGATTGTTTCTAAACCAAAACTGGTGATCTGGTATTAATTTTCTTTCGCCTATTATAGGTTTTAACTGCTTTAACAATAACTTTTCAAATAACTTAGCAAGTTGAGGTAGAAGTGAAATTGGTCTATATGATTCCTTTACGTTAGGGTTGTTTTCCAGGTTGAAGGATCACTAATACTTCCACTAC
Organism: Mantis religiosa; assembly: GCA_030765055.1. Taxonomy (NCBI): domain Eukaryota; kingdom Metazoa; phylum Arthropoda; class Insecta; order Mantodea; family Mantidae; genus Mantis; species Mantis religiosa. The sequence continues at coordinate 10,275,181 of CM060958.1, forward strand.
CTTCCATTGGCTTGTGGCATACTTAATTCTTAGTGCTACGTTAATCATGTGTAATAACTTGGAAAGAGGTTTTCTGGCAATTTCTTGAGAATCTGCCCAGTGATTAAATTATATCCTGGTGCTTTTTTAGCATTTATATTCTGTTGTATTACCCATTTTAGTTCTTTAAGCGTCACGCGCCTAAGTTCTTTACCTTTCCTTTTCTTACCTTGTTTTATAACCTCTTCAGACGTTTGTCTGGGTAAGGGTTGAAAAATATATTCAAGATGATTGGCAAAGAGTTCTGCTTTATCTTTATCACTTCTTGCCCATGCTCCATCTCCCTTTTTAATTGGTGGAATTACATTAGCAGGTCTTTTGATACTCCTTATAAGATAAAAATGATTTTAGTCATGTGGAATGAAATGGCAACAATTAGCTTTTCTAAATATTTACCTGTTTATACCTAATTGTATATTCATTTTGTCTCTACTTTTCTAGATCACCGGGCTGCTCAATGAGGTTGTCAAATGCACTTGTGAACCTCAGGAACAAAGGATGACAACGTTATATAACTCAGACTATATTGCAAAAGGCAAGGAGACGTTTTATGTGCTGCAAAATTTACATAGGTGACCTGAAAAGTTTCCGACCTAAGAAAGATACAAGATATTTTTTCAGATTTTATTTTTGAGCATAGTCTCCTTGTAACTCTACACACTTCTCCCAGCGATGCTCCCATCTCTGTAACCCTCCAAATAGTACTCAGCGTTTTTTTCTGCAAAATAATTGTTCACGGTGATTACCTCTTCATTTGACGAAAATCTCTGTCCTCCGAGCGCAATTTTCAGATGAGGGAACCAAAAGAAGTCGCTTGGTGCTAGATCTGGTAAGTCAGGCAGTTCAAACCGTAGTTCGTGGATTAGCGCCAATGCAACCGCTGAGGTGTGAGACGGTGTGTTGTCCTGGTGAAACGGGATTTTCTTTTTCTGCAAATGTGGCCGTTTTTCCGCAAGTTCTGCCTTCAGCTTGTCAAGTAATGATGCGTAGTATGCTCCTGTAATGGTTTTTTCTTTTTTGGAGATAATCGATTAAAATAACTCCGTGACTATCTCAAAAAACAGTCACCATCACTTTCCCAGCCGAAAAATCAGTTTTTTTTTTTTTTTTTTTTTTTTTGCAGCCGGTTCCCCCTTTGCAGTTCACTGTTTAGACTGTATTTTTGTTTCGGGCGTATAATGAATGGTGTATCCAAGTTTCATCTATAGTTCGGTGCCAAAACTCAGATTTATTGCGCTTAAACTGCGCCAACAGAGCGTTGGAAGTGTTCATTCGAATACGTTTTTGGTGTAACGTGATCAAACGGGGCACTCAACGCGCGGACAGCTTTCGCATGTCTAAATGTTGATTTAATGTGACAAACACGTTCTTTTGACATGTTCATAGCCTCTGATATCTCTCTCACTTTAATTCGGCTGTCGTCTAGCACTTTGGCGATGTTTTCGTCGGTAGTTGCAGTTTTTGGACGTACCGAACGTTCATCGACTCCCAAGTTCTTACGGCCACGTTGAAATTCTGGTTCCCAAAATTTCAGTGTGTTAAATGATGGTACCGAATCCCCATACACAGATTCCAACTAGTCTTTGATTTGCGTAGGCGTATTGCCTTTCAAAAACAAATATTTAATGACAGCTCGATACTCGATTTTGTTCATTTTCATACAAACGCATCAACTCATTCAAACGACTGTTACATAACAACTGAGCGTCCAAAATGGCTGAAATTTTGGTGAGTAACTGTCAACAGATGAACAACGAAATTCACTAGCTTTTAGTTACGTGTGCTGCCATCTTCGTGTTGAGGTCGGAAACTTTTCAGACCAGCCTCGTAATTAATAAATTGCCTCTGCTAATATGTAGTTTTGCATTTACATTAACGCTTGAGATCATATCAGCAAGTTTCAAAATAATTGTGTTGTGTTTGTGTTTCTTCTTGTTTTAACAGATTATAGGAAGGCAGAATACAGACCGATTATAGCAGCTATAGACTCTCCAGTTGGTTCCATAAAGGAACAATTAAATGTAAAGATACAGAGAGGTTACAGAGATCCATTCAGTTTCCGCTTTCATCCGATTACACGTCCTACCATTCAACCTAGTCCACCGATCAATTTTGCTACAAGTAAGTTGTTTACGTTAAATTATTGCATTATCTAAATAAAATCAAGTGAAGTAAACTAGTTAGTTCATAGTACTCAGAAGTTTGTCAACGAGAAAGATCTTTAACTGTTGAACTTCGACATTTTTGAAGATGTATCCTGCCCACTATCATGTTTTTACTCTTAAAAGTATGTAATTGGGATAGGAGATCTAAACAGTCTCCGTTTGAATACATGACCAGGTCTGCAGGAATTTTCTTGTCACCAGGGACACTGCAAATATCCCTAACTCCTTAAATTCAAGCCATAGATTTTATTTGCACTTGGAATGTCCATATAAATTAGTTTTTCTGGTGACAACTTTGAAGTGTTCTTCATACTGAAAGAAATTTGTACATATTGCAAAATGTTACACAAAAGGGTATATCTCATTAAAACAAACAATTTTGAGAAATACGTAAAATATGAAGCTATTGAGAGTGAAGCAACAACTATACACATATATAATAATTTGTAACATAAAACTCCACTTATAGGAAATGATGCAAGTTTTATTATCAATTGATGAGGATCGCGATTTCGTGAAAATTCTTCACATCATCAGCTCAAACAACCTCGATGCCAAGGTCAGGCTCAGTATTACCAAAATCTGAAAATAAAACAAATTTAAAAACAGAATTGACTGGCGGTATTTCAAAATTCATTACGCGATGTTTATTTTTTAATATAAATATCTTTTCCCAAACCATTAAATCTATCGGACCGCTTAATTGTTTTAATAATTTAACTTCAGGATTTATTTCATGGTTAAATGACCAAAAATAATCTGCTGCGGCTGATTTGTCAGTTTGTTTATACTTAATGTTACGAAAATGTTCTTTCGTTCTGGTTTCCAAATTACGTTTTGTGTTTCCGACATAAATCTTATCACAATCTAACCATTAAATTGATAAATGCCAGATTTTTTATTATCAGTATTTTTATCTTTTTTTGAGAAATGTAGTAAATTTTAATACTATATATATAAACACTTTAAAAAAATTTGAAAATGTTTATCAACCCAAGCATGGTAAGTACATTTTTTAAAATTATAATCGTCTTTTATTTTTCTAAGGGTAGGAATATAATTAACTGTTTTTTATATTTGAATTTTTCAATTTTTTTAATCTAATGTGATTTTGTGGGTTTTTATAATTAAAAGTCCAAGTTGCAGAAATTCAAAATGTTCTTTATTTTCATAGAAAGACACTTTGTACACCCCTTTGCAGTAAGATGACATAACATAAACCACCACAAACTCTCGTCACTTCTTCACATGTAAATAAATAGAAGAGTTCACTTTCAAATCACAGTCTTCACTTTCAAATCAAGTCCAAATACGACTGTCCCAACTGGCAGACCAGCGGCTTCCTTTTTATATATATATCTTCATCATCGTTCCAGAAACCAGTAGAATGTTCTGTAACAAACAAGACGGCACCATGAACTTTCTAGTCATCTAACTTTATCTATTTCGGCAGGCCTTTTATCTCGCGCTGCACTATCTGTCCCTCTGCGCGCCGGCCGCGCTATGGCAGTAATGCGATCGGCGACAGTATAAACTCCTTATTAAAACCCTTAATCAAAGCAGTATTAAGAATATGATTATATTCTTTATTAAATTCATCTTTATTCAGTGGGTATATTTATTAAACTATAAATCAAAGTATTAAAAGCAGCAGTAATTTATGTGAAAAAGGGTTAAAATTTTATTTTAATGTAATTATCGACATGAGTAGACTTCCTATAAATACCAAAGTTTAATTTATTATTATTTCTTATTATGTTTAGCTCTCTAAAAGGAAGTAATCCATTAATTTCAGTCTCTAATGTGAATTTATAGCTTTATCTTGTAAATTTAGTAATAGTAAAGCATCATTTATGTGTTTATCAGGAACAATAGCACAAACAGCATCAACTTATGTATACAAAACTATAAAAATTAAAGGGAATATTTTAGTGACTTTTATTTAAAAAAAGCTGATAAAAAGATCAGAAAGAAAAGGTGAAAGAGGATTACCCATTGCTAAGCTAGAAGTTTGTTTGGTAGTACTGACAAAATCATAGTGACCTCTAGTTAGCGTGACCTTCACAACGAGGCTCTTTGAGCTGACGATATGAAGAATTATTTCACGAAATCACGATCCTCAACAATTAATAAGAAAAGTTTCATCATTTCTTATAAGATAAGTTAAGTTTTATATTACGAATTATTATATTTGTATATCTGAGAAATTTTTCGTGACATTGACCACATTCAGTATATTCTTTTTAAATACTTTGAGTAAAATTGTCAAATACTGCATACTTTTTTAAAAAGTATCTTAATTCGCATTTTTTCCACATGGTCTACAAAAACAACTGAATTTCAAAGATGTCACCTAAGTACGAGTTTTTATAAGATTTTACTGTTGCTGTTGTGAAATATTAATGAATATAAAAAACCTAAAGAAATACGTTTTTCAGAAGAGAGAATAAAGCAAACCGTAAATAAATATTATTTACGTAATATTGGAAACTTTTCCTGGAACGTTTGAAAATTGTACCTGTGTCCGTATTTCGTCCAACTGTTCATTATTGTGTAACAATTTATTGGGGATCAAGCAGAAGTTAAAGGCCTAATAATACATGATTCTTGTGGAAAGAAGTGTGATTTGATGGAAGAGAAATGTTTACATGTACAGACATGTGCAAATAATGAGTGAATGATAGGAGAAATAAACATGTACATCTGCAGCTTTCATTGTTAGTGACCTGCTGGCACACGTTCAAATCTCTTAATGCTAATAAACACGAGTAACAAGACGTCTTTGCACACATTTGTTAAATAGCATGACTTGCATGTGATACTCCACTAATATTATAAAGAGGGAAAATTTGTGTATGGGGAGTAACCCAACTCAACTCCTTTCTAATAATTCTTTTACCAATGAAATGTTCAGAGTGAACGGATATAGATTAAAAAGGATTTTAGAAACCCTTGTATTTAAATACAAACAGATAGAACGTGCAACAGGCCTTGGCTTCAAGCTAATAATCGATGGAATAAAAAATATTTGGCACTGCACAGAATATAAATTGCTGATGCACTGCACAGAATACAAAAACAAAACCAGTTATACGAACCGTGAATTGTGACAGATCTGCAAACGATAATCGAGCTCCTCCCATATTTTTTCAACATATGCTCTGTGACCGTGGCGACAGCTTCTCGAATTCTGTTCGACGAAAGTTGGGGACTGCTTAATCCTGAGTGATTCCCTCAGTGCACTTCAAAGCCCACGGCATCTGTACAGCTACCACCCTATTGTGCAGCGTATCCAGGATGCCCTCCACGTTTTACACCCTTCGGGCGTTAGCATGGTGTGTGCATGGATTCCTGGTCTCGTTGGCTTGTCGGGGAATAAAATGGCGGATTCAGCAGCTAAGACGGCTACTGTGGAGCCCAGGGTTAGAGTACCATCTCTTACATCGGAAGATTTTAGAGGTGTATTATGCAGAGCTGTGCAGTCCTGCTGGCAGGAAGAGTGGTCCGCTCTCCACAGCAATAAACTTAGATCTTTGAAAGAACTTCCGGTCCATGGGGGTAACCTACTGTCGTTCATCTCGTCGTGAGAGATGAGTTTGGCTCGGTTAGGGTTTGGGTACTGCTTTTTTACGCATAGTTTTCTGTTTAGAAAGGAGCCTGCTCCAGTCTGTCCGTTTTGCAATGAAGCGTTGTCTGTACGACACGTGCTGCTAGAGTGTTTTCACCTAGCAGACCTTAGGACGTCTCTGCAGCTGCCAGCCAGCTTTGCAGAAATACTAGTGGATGTTAACAAAGCAGTGGAGGAGGCTTTTAGGTTCTTTTCTAAGTTAGATTTTAGAATTTAGTGAACAGAATATTTTGTCGTATGGCTTTGTATTTCTTTTTATTTTATTATTGCTTTTGTGATGTACATGTATTTTTTGTAAGTTTACTTACTCTTGTATACAGTTTTGGAACCATTTGTATCTGGCTTTTGCCATGGGTGATTTTTAAAGGGCGCTAATAACCGCTGCAGTTGGGCGTTTTTATACATATCATCATCATCATCATCATCATCATCATCATCATCATCATCATCATCATCATCATCATCATCATCATCATCATCATCATCATCATCATCATCATCATCATCATCATCATCATCATCATCATCATCATCATCATCATCATCATCATCATCATCATCATCATCATCATCATCATCATCATCATCATCATCATCATCATCATCATCATCATCATCATCATCATCATCATCATCATCATCATCATCATCATCATCATCATCATCATCTCAATTCTGGTTTTTAGTTCCTCTAAAGCATATGGCAAAGTCATGTGACACAGTACTTTAGGTACCCACATAAAAAACAATCATATGCAGTCATATAGAGTAACCTTGGTGGCCAGGTCATGAATCATCTGCGCTTTACTCCAGCACATACCATCCAACGATCACGTCTGCGTATTAAGGTAAACACTAACTACATTGTGGAAATTTGGCGGAGCTCCATCTTGCTAAAAGATGAAAGCACCATCGAGATTTTGTTTAAGTTAAGGCCCCAACCATTGCTCCAACATGTCCAGATATGAATGTCTAGTCACATTAGCCTCAATGAAACAGAAAAGTCCGTACAGTTTTTGCTGTAACAACGCGAAGAAAAAATTCACCTTTGGCGAATCACGCTCGTGATAAATAATCTCGAGAGGTTTCTTTGTACCCCAAACATGAAAGTTGTGCTTTTTAACTTTCTCATTTATATGGAACGTCGCTTCATCGCTGACAATTAAGCGGCTGAATAAGTCATTGTTGCCCTCTGTCATTTGTTGTAGCTGACAAGCAAACTCATAGCGCTTGCGTTTGTCATCTTCGGCTTATGCAGAAGCTGCTGTGTGTATGGCTTCATAGCCAGTCTCTTAAGCTTTCTCTGGCTCCTTATGAATGTTTCTCTCAACGTTCATTTCACTCATCCTGGGAGAGCCACTCCGTGGTTTCAAAATTACGATACCAATGGTAAATTACCTTCTTGGTGCCTCTTTCCCAAACGTGGTTCGTAATTTTTGTAGCACATCGGTTGCACTCTTTTTTGTATTAAACTGTAACACACATAAAGCTAAAAAACCAAGAATATATTTTCTTTCCTCATGAGCATCTAACCTTATTTCTCGACATAGTTTCCATTTATGGCTATACACTTGGTCCAGCGAGCATAAAGCTCCAGTCTAAAGTCTACCCGTGTGCTAGCTCAGCCAAGCTTAAATAGGGGTCCTGCCCAAACTGGCAGCTAACAGCCAAATCGTATTGAGAACGTATTCAGACCTGTCACTGGCCACCTGGATGTATGATTCAGCAGTCCAAAGTACATGTTTTGCCAGTCAGCAAAATTTAAGCTTAACCAAGAACAAACAGCTTTGCCCAAACTCAAGGCACACAAAATGAATGTTAAAGAACAATGATTAAAGTAATTTCTAAGTCTTGCTCAGCCTATATACGCAACAATATACCAGATGGCCTGTTATTCACCTAAGATGATATCCCTTCGTGCGTTAAAGTAGTTGCAGAACGAAACGGGACAGTTCCAGTTAAATGCACGGTAGTGGCGTAAGTGGACATGGTTCTGCTCCAAGCGATATGAGGCAGCTCCCAGGATTGAATTAGTCTGTGTAGTCCGCTCATGCCACTGCCGTGCCTTTAACTGGAACTGTCCCGTTTCTTTCTGTAACTGTTTTAACGCACGAAGGAACATCTGCTTAACGTGTAACACGGAGCAGTTGGGCCACCTGGTTTATATACATATATGTAAATTGTATTTTCATTTTATTAAATATATATCAAAATACAGCGTGTATATAAATGAATATCGGGGATTTAACCCTTTATAGTATCATTACGTTTAACTTACAGTTATAAATGATAACTCAAATGAAAAAGCAACTCAAACAGTTTTACCAAGAACCTTATAAATGTTCAATGTGACTACCCTTTGTCATACGGCACACATCAAGTTCTTCCCAAACGTTGATAAGTGTGTATTCAGTAACTGTAGCAACAGCTGCTTCAATTCGGTTTCTTAATTCAGGGAGGTCAGCTGGTAGCGGAGGCACGTACACACGATCCTTGATGAAGCCCAAAGGTAAAACTCGCATGGCGTTAGGTCAGGAGAACGTGGAGGCCATGCATAGCAAGCCCCGTCATTGGGGCCCTTGCGGTCTATCCAACGCTCGGGTATAGTAACGTTCAACCAATCGCTTACTTCGTTATGCCAGGGAGGTGGCGCACCATCTTGCTGGAAAATGAAGTTCTCTGGCACATTTTCTTCCAACTAAGGGAAGAGCCATTGCTCTAGTGTATCAAGTAAGAAGTGACAGTTACAGCAGGTTCACCAAAAAAGAAAGGTCTATAAACTTTTCGCCGGGATACGGCTCAAAAACATTCACTTTAGGGGAATCTCGTACAATTTGTGCCATATCCTGAGGATTTTCTGAGCCCCAGATGCTGAGTGTTAACACGTCCACTAAGGTGAAAGTTCGATTCATCACTGAAGACAACACGATCCATTAAATCGTCATGAAACATCATGTCGTTTGCGAAGTTGGCATGTAATCCATGGTCTATCGGCTTTAGAGTCTGTAATAACTGTAAACGGTAAGGCCGTAGCCTTAAGCGTTTTCTTACAACTTTCCAAACATTCCTGCCAGCAGCTAAAGCTGAGCTCCACATAATTCTCCTAAGTTGTTTGGCATCAAAATTTTTCCCAGCAAATAACAAACATCAAAATAAAAACACCAGGGTGCAGAGTACTGCATCCTACCCTTCAACCCGAAAGTACATACATTTGTAACCTCAAAATTAACTCCAACCTTAAAACCTACAACACACCCTACAAAATCCCAACTATATAACCTTACCTGCGGTAAAGCCCTTAACGGGTGGGCCCGCAGCAAAAACCTTCTGGCTTTATACAGCCAGCCAGCACCTCGGTCCGGTCGGTCCGGTCCCAACAGTCGACACACGAACTTATAATTCACGACTAGCCTTTCGGACTGATTTCTTTGGGCTACGAGTGAACGACTCTCTCACTCGCTCAACAGTTTCTTCACTTACTCTTGGTCGTCCGGTGCTATTCCCTTTACAAAGGCAGCCAGTAGGTTTCTTCAAACTGATGATACCATCTACGAATGCTATTATCACTGGGAGGATCACAACCGAACTTAATGTGGAACGCACGTTGCACAGTAACTACAGATTCTGTCTTTGCAAACTGTAAAATACAAAACACTTTCTGTTTACTAGTCGCCATTTTTGCTACTAGCAATGTCTAGTGGATTGTGGCAGGAACATTGCACGCACATGTGCACTGGCGCCAACAAACAAAACTGTTTGAGCTGCTTTTTCATTTGACATATCATTTATAATTAAGTTTAATGTAATAAATATTATAAAGAGTTAAAACCGCGATATTCATTTCTATACACCCTGTATAACTGTCTAGAGTAAATATTTGGACTAGATGATGGCAAGCTTTTAATCAATACAGCTGTGATTTTAAGAGTTACATTCTTCCTTTAAAGTTTAAAACGGTTAAGTGTAAGAAACAAACTATTTATCTGTTATGAATATTACAATTCCTATTACACTTTTTCCCTTTAATTTAGCTCCTCAAGCAATGACCGTGTGGATGCAACCATGGCCAGGTAAAACAGAATATGAGGATACTTACTCCAGGACAGCAATCAGCATAGTGAAGAACAGCCAGCGTTTCAAAGAGCCAATGCCTTCTTCCAGACGTAGATTTGGTGACCTATGTGTCTGACGTTCGAGTATATTTGTATATTTGTCATTTGAATTATGTTTTTAAGTATTTGTTGTACTTTACCTTTATGTATAATTAACGGATGAGATGAATGTTTCGTGAAAATAAATTGTATTGTGTTTGGACCTATTCAGACATCACTTACTTTGAATTAAGCATAACATGTTGCAGTTATGATTTGACATCATTCCATTTAAAGTAAGTGATGTTTTAAAAGGTCTAATTCATTGTTGTACCGTTGTTTGTGACATATTTGTGAGAAATAAATATATGTAATTTTCGTATTACGAGTTACAGTATACTCTCCACATTAGGGTCTTCATGATATGCATTTTACTAAGGTAAGTGCCTGAATATGTAGATCATGCAGAAACAGCATTCAATTGTTTGATATTCTCGGGAAACAAGCCAGGGGAAAAGACGATTAGAAATCGACGTTTCGGGAGCGTACATCTCTCCCATCATCAGGATATCCCATCACTGTATATAACACGGATATCAACAAAAACAAAAACTACCAATACTCGCATCACTAAACAAAAGACTGCTTTCAGTGAATTAAATGCCAAGTCAGGAGATGGCGTGAGTATAGAAAATCAATTGGGTCAAAGAAACGTAACTACTTAATGCCCTGGATTATTGTTGGCAGATGACTTGGTGATTGGTGCTATTACTATAAATGAGTTAAAAATATCTTTACAAGAAATAGATAAATATTGTGAAGATTGGGGCCTAAATGTGAATAGAGGTAAAACCCAAATTGTAGTTTTCAAAAAAGGTACCAAATTGAGTAAACATGAGAAGCAGCAGAAAGAGGGAATAGAATATAATGTGGTACAGATGTATTTTTTATCTTGAAAAGTGCAGAGCGATGCGCAGTGGTATCTGGACGAGTCCACCTCAGAACGGTTGCAACTGGAGGGGAGGGCAGGTCAGTTGCGTACCAGTTGCGAGCAACTAAACACGTGCAGAGCTACTCGGTAACTCTACAGCTTGTTTCAAAATGTGCTTGTCTCCTGGTTCCAAGAGAGCATTTAGAAATGACTCCTCCTAGCAGCACATTAGGAAAAAAAGTGCTGCATTTAAAAACACGAGAAGTAATAACCAATATCCATAGATTTATAAAAAAGGAACAGTGGTCTGGGTTATCTATAAAAACCTGGGGAAGGGTATCTGAGGCAACAGTTGTGTGTGAAAGCAATTTAGGTGAGTTATTAAGGAAAGAATAGTCATTGGTGTTAGTGCAAAAACGTCCTTCTCTATTCCCAATAAACAAAGATTAAGAACATGCACAAAATCTAATTTGGATGTTTTAATTCGTAAATAGTTAGGTGAACTGTGAATAATTTTTAAAACACGGAAAAACAAAGACCAACTTTGAAGAAAGTGCTTATGAAGTTTAAAAATTCTACTGACTTTCAAGGCAGTGTCTGAACATTAAGAAGAGTTCTTTTGAAGCTAGGATCATTTGAAAAAAAAAACACTAAGCGTGACAGACACATTTTATGGAAGTTTATATAGTTTATATGGATGAAACTTATATAAATACAGCACATACTGGACCATATGCCTGGAGTGAAATACGTTACAGGGACTCTACAGCGATATTGAAAGGCCGACAGTTGTTTATCATGGCTGCTGGAGGAGAACAGGGTTTTGTTCCAAATGCCTATGTACTATTTAAGATCCAAAATATGCCTGGAGATCACTACCATGGTAAGAATTACAACTTACTTTATAAGAGCTGCAAAACTGGCTTCGAGAATGAAATTTGTTTTTAGACACCTTATGCACTGCCCTCCCCTCTCGTAGTCTTACGCGTGTGACGCATTGTGGCGATAGGTGCACTATCCCCACAACAGTTGCTACTCATCCCTAACGCGCAGGATCCCTATCAAGATAAAATAATACATCTGTACGTGAATGTAATTACTTAGGAATGAAAATTAATGCAGGAGGGAAATGGGAGAAGAAGAAAAGTGCACTGGCAAAAGAGAAAGCAGCAATGGCAGCTGTAAGAGGATGTTTGTATGAAGCACCTGAAATGGAAATGAAATGGTTAGAAAGGGTATATAATTCGGTGGGTGAGGCACGAATGCAATGTGAGGGCTGGAAAAGGAATGGAAAATCTTAGATTATATACACAGGGGGTTTTGTAAGGAAGTTCTAGGGCTGCCAATATCAACTGCAAATGAAGTAGCTCTAATTGTAATGGGTAGAGTTCCAAGAAAAGGGTTAGTTATAGAAAGGGCACTAAAATATTGGTATAGAGTATTGAATTTAGAGGAAGGGAATATATTGAAACAATGCCTGAAGTATCAAGAACTAAGTTTACCAAATAAAGGATGGGTAAGTAATTTATGAAATAATTTAGAAGATAATGGTATGGGTGATATTTGGAGAAAGAGAGAAACTAAAGGTTTTAGGAAAGGGGCTAGAATAAGATTTGAAGACATGGAGATCCAGAAACTGTTTAGTCAAATAGCAGAGAAGAGATCACTTGTTTTCTATATTCCATTGAAAAATAGCTGGGGGAGGGAGAGGTATATAGATAGCACTAACAGTGAAGAAAGAAAGGGGTTAGCAGGGTTAAGAGCAGGGATATGGAGATTAAGAGGTCGAAGAATTGGATACCCACAAAATGAGTGCCCATTTTGTGGGGACAAAGAGGATATAGAACATATACTGTTTGATTGTAAGTAAACGGAGATGTGGAGGAAAGAATGTCAAATACCAAAGATGAATAGGAAAATCAGCTTAATCAAGGTTTAAAAAAAAATATAAAAACATAGGGCAGTTTTTAAGTAAGGTAAAAAACAAGTGAATATGGACTGTAAAAAGAGAGAAGGAATAATAGGGACTATTCTGTAATAATACATATTGTAACACGTCTGTAAATATACTTAATGGACTGTCCTGTGTAGCAGTGGCCTGGGCCAAAACAGAGGGCAGTCTAAAATTGTAAATTTGTCCCTCGATAAATATATATTATATATAACTACTTAATGATCAATCTGTATTGATCTGTGCTTTTTAAGTCGACGGATTTCCATTTTAAGGCCGGTTTCCAAGAGGAGCTGAACTGAAATCGAACATCACGATTAAGCGTGCTCCACTCGGAGGAAATGGCCCAGTAACTGTTGCATTTTGCCAAGATGTAGATGGTCAAGAGAGGACCATCTTGGCAAACTGCAACAGTTACTGGGCCAAGATGTAGATGTAGATGGTCAAGAGAGGACCATCTTGGCAAAATGCAAAAGTTACTGGGCCAAGATGTAGATGGTCAAGAGAGGACCATCTTGGCAAAATGCAACAGTTACTGGGCCAAGATGTAGATATAGATGGTCGAGAGAGGACCGTCTTGGCAAAATGGAACAGTTACTGGGCCAAGATGTAGATGTAGATGGTCGAGAGAGGACCATCTTGGCAAAATGCAACAGTTACTGGGCCAAGATGTAGATATAGATGGTCGAGAGAGGACCGTCTTGGCAAAATGCAACAGCTACTGGGAGTGGAGAGTTAAGGAGGCTTTGACCATTGGTATCCAGTTTCCTAAATCTAGCTAATATCGGTAAATGGTAACCGCTAATATAGTCGCATAAAACACTCTAGAGCGAGTGTGGATTAGGCAGTTACAGGAACAACGACGCGTGCCTCACGCTATCGGAGTTCGCAGGTATAAGTCACACGCCATGCCGCGTGCTGTAACCGTTTGTAAACATACCGATATACTCCACGGTAGCTTGCTGTAAGAATTTCTTTGGCTCATGAAAGGGCAATAAAAAAGTTATTCTTTAGTTATTTGTTTATGAATATTTAAGATATTCCGACATTCCGTTATAACAGTCGATGATGGCAAATAAGCTGGTGGGCAATGCAACTTAAACCTTTTAGAGGGAAGTTAATGTTAGTGAGATTGAGGATGGAAGTATTAAATGATAAACAGAACGGAGAATAATATCAAAGAATTGTACATAAATTGAACCAAAACTGAATGCTTTATGCAATGAGACAATCATTTTATTTCACTGAGTTTAAAGCATTTGTAACTTAAAAGGAACACAGAGCGGGATGGCTCAGGCGGTTTCATCTGTGGCCCGGGTTCGATTACTGTGGTCGACCTACCTGACCCATGGGCTTTTTCGGAGGGTTTTCCCGGGTCGTTAGGCATTCGCTGGGTAGGTTAATTACATCCCTTCAATTTCCTGTCCCTCCATTTCATCTCCATAATTATTTCATATCTCTCATCTGGTGGTCTATTTCAGGGTAGAACTGTCGGCGGGAGTCTCGGCGCTGCATGACAGGATGATATGCTCTGTGGGAAACGACTTTCTCCTCCGATAGGTCGGTTACCCGTCTCCGCTCCTCTGCTGGGACCGTTTCGTGACCGGCAGCCAGGGACCTTTGGGGCTCGGCTGCTGAGCTCCTTGTCGTCTCGCTCCAGGGGAGCGGGTTCGTTGTCCTGGCCTGTCGGGGAGGTCTCTATCCAAGTAAACTGTAGGGACCCTGCCCTCTGTACTGTCGTGACTTCTTGGGCCGGCCACCCTCTGTCTCCTTGGCCTTATCGTTCCTCCCGGGGGCGTCCCACTAGGGTGCATAGGAACAATGAGCCCAGCATGGTGACCTACGTACCGAATACCCTCCGTAATGAAATCCCCAAACCCCAACTTAAAAGGAAGCTGTTGATTTTACAGTAACTGGTTGAAAGCACTGTTCAAATCATAAAATGAGCAACCTTGGAACTGTGAGTCATTATCGACTTTTTCACAAGTAGCTGACCTTAACCCCATTACCTGACAGGTAGACTAGTGTCACTGATAAAGTGCAGGGAGTAATGTTTTTGTTTTCGTGGCTGGTGCGTCCCAATAACAACTTCTGAGTTTTACACACCAGTGGTTCCTGCGCTACCTAAACATAGAATAATGTAATATTTAATGCTGCATAAAATTATTCCAAAGAAAATTTCGAAGCTGCGACATCGACTTAGGTTATAAACTACGAAACACCTGTATTTATTCAGTATCGTTTGAAACAGCCTGTATAGTTATCATGACATCAATACTCTCGTTTGACATATTCCATCTCGAGCTGTAATTTGATACGCTACGATGCTGATGTTTAGCTTCATACTTTACGGCAAACCGAGAAAGCGTATCGGAAAAATTCGCAACACAGAAATGTTTACCTCAGCTTATCGCACATACACGACAAGTCCAGTGTATGTATAGTCTGCTCAGATATAATCATGTCTTCTGTACAGCAATGTGTCATACATCGGCAGGCGCAACACAGAGATGTTTACCTCAGCTTATCGCACATACACGACAAGTCCAGTGTATGTATAGTCTGTTCAGATATAATCATGTCTTCTGTACAGCAATGTGTCATACATCGGCAGACGCAACACAGAGATGTTTACCTCAGCTTATCGCACATACACAACTAGTCCAGTGTATGTATAGTCTGCTCAGATATAACCATGTCTTCTGTACAGCAATGTGTCATACATCGGCAGGCGTAACACAGAAATGTTTACCTCAGCTTATCGCACATACACGACAAGTCCAGTGTATGTATATAGTCTGTTCAGATATAATCATGTCTTCTGGACAGCAATGTGTCATACATCGGCAGGCGCAACACAGAGATGTTTACCTCAGCTTATCGCACATACATGACAAGTCCAGTGTATGTATAGTCTGCTCAGATATAATCATGTCTTCTGTACAGCAATGTGTCATACATCGGCAGACGCAACACAGAGATGTTTACCTCAGCTTATCGCACATACACGGCGAGTCCAGTGTATGTATAGTCTGCTCAGATATAATCATGTCTTCTGGACAGCAATGTGTCATACATCGGCAGACGCAACACAGAGATGTTTACCTCAGCTTATCGCACATACACAACAAGTCCAGTGTATGTATAGTCTGCTCAGATATAATCATGTCTTCTGTACAGCAATGTGTCATACATCGGCAGGCGTAACACAGAGATGTTTACCTCAGCTTATCGCACATACACGGCGAGTCCAGTGTATGTATAGTCTGTTCAGATATAATCATGTCTTCTGGACAGCAATGTGTCATACATCGGCAGACGTAACACAGAGATGTTTACCTCATCTTATCGCACATACACGGCGAGTCCAGTGTATGTATAGTCTGTTCAGATATAATCATGTCTTCTGGACAGCAATGTGTCATACATCGACAGACGTAACACAGAGATGTTTACCTCAGCTTATCGCACATACACGACAAGTCCAGTGTATGTATAGTCTGTTCAGATATAATCATGTCTTCTGGACAGCAATGTGTCATACATCGGCAGACGTAACACAGAGATGTTTACCTCATCTTATCGCACATACACGGCGAGTCCAGTGTATGTATAGTCTGTTCAGATATAATCATGTCTTCTGGACAGCAATGTGTCATACATCGACAGACGTAACACAGAGATGTTTACCTCAGCTTATCGCACATACACGACAAATCCAGTGTATGTATAGTCTGTTCAGATATAATCATGTCTTCTGTACAGCAATGTGTCATACATCGGCAGACGTAACACAGAGATGTTTACCTCAGCTTATCGCACATACACGACAAGTCCAGTGTATGTATAGTCTGCTCAGATATAATCATGTCTTCTGTACAGCAATGTGTCATACATCGGCAGACGTAACACAGAGATGTTTACCTCAGCTTATCGCACATACACGACAAGTCCAGTGTATGTATAGTCTGTTCAGATATAATCATGTCTTCTGGACAGCAATGTGTCATACATCGGCAGACGCAACACAGAGATGTTTACCTCAGCTTATCGCACATACACGACGAGTCCAGTGTATGTATAGTCTGTTCAGATATAATCATGTCTTCTGTACAACAATGTGTCATACATCGGCAGACGCAACACAGAGATGTTTACCTCAGCTTATCGCACATACACGACAAGTCCAGTGTATGTATAGTCTGTTCAGATATAATCATGTCTTCTGTACAGCAATGTGTCATACATCGGCAGACGCAACACAGAGATGTTTACCTCAGCTTCTCGCACATACACAACAAGTCCAGTGTATGTATAGTCTGTTCAGATATAATCACGTCTTCTGTACAGCAATGTGTCATACATCGGCAGACGTAACACAGAGATGTTTACCTCAGCTTATCGCACATACACGACAAGTCCAGTGTATGTATAGTCTGTTCAGATATAATCATGTTTTCTGTACAGCAATGTGTCATACATCGGCAGCCGTAACACAGAGATGTTTACCTCAGCTTATCGCACATACACGACAAGTCCAGTGTATGTATAGTCTGCTCAGATATAATCATGTCTTCTGTACAGCAATGTGTCATACATCGGCAGACGCAACACAGAGATGTTTACCTCAGCTTATCGCACATACAGGGCGAGTCCAGTGTATGTATATAGTCTGTTCAGATATAATCATGTCTTCTGTACAGCAATGTGCCATACATCGGCAGACGTAACACAGAGATGTTTACCTCAGCTTATCGCACATACACGACAAGTCCAGTGTATGTATAGTCTGCTCAGATATAATCATGTCTTCTGTACAGCAATGTGTCATACATCGGCAGACGCAACACAGAGATGTTTACCTCAGCTTATCGCACATACACGGCGAGTCCAGTGTATGTATAGTCTGCTCAGATATAATCATGTCTTCTGGACAGCAATGTGTCATACATCGGCAGACGCAACACAGAGATGTTTACCTCAGCTTATCGCACATACACAACAAGTCCAGTGTATGTATAGTCTGCTCAGATATAATCATGTCTTCTGTACAGCAATGTGTCATACATCGGCAGGCGTAACACAGAGATGTTTACCTCAGCTTATCGCACATACACGGCGAGTCCAGTGTATGTATAGTCTGTTCAGATATAATCATGTCTTCTGGACAGCAATGTGTCAAACATCGACAGACGTAACACAGAGATGTTTACCTCAGCTTATCGCACATACACGACATGTCCAGTGTATGTATAGTCTGTTCAGATATAATCATGTCTTCTGTACAGCAATGTGTCATACATCGGCAGACGTAACACAGAGATGTTTACCTCAGCTTATCGCACATACACGACAAGTCCAGTGTATGTATAGTCTGTTCAGATATAATCATGTCTTCTGTACAGCAATGTGTCATACATCGGCAGACGTAACACAGAGATGTTTACCTCAGCTTATCGCACATACACGACAAGTCCAGTGTATGTATAGTCTGCTCAGATATAATCATGTCTTCTGTACAGCAATGTGTCATACATCGGCAGACGTAACACTGAGATGTTTACCTCAGCTTATCGCACATACACGACAAGTCCAGTGTATGTATAGTCTGCTCAGATATAATCATGTCTTCTGTACAGCAATGTGTCATACATCGGCAGACGTAACACAGAGATGTTTACCTCAGCTTATCGCACATACACGACAAGTCCAGTGTATGTATAGTCTGCTCAGATATAATCATGTCTTCTGTACAGCAATGTGTCATACATCGGCAGACGTAACACAGAGATGTTTACCTCAGCTTATCGCACATACACGACAAGCCCAGTGTATGTATACCCTGCTCAGATATATTCATGTTTTCTGGACAGCAATGTGTCATACATCGGCAGACGTAACACAGAGATGTTTACCTCAGCTTATCGCACATACACGACAAGTCCAGTGTATGTATAGTCTGTTCAGATATAATCATGTCTTCTGTACAGCAATGTGTCATACATCGGCAGGCGTAACACAGAGATGTTTATCTCAGCTTATCGCACATACACGGCGAGTCCAGTGTATGTATAGTCTGTTCAGATATAATCATGTCTTCTGTACAGCAATGTGTCATACATCGGCAGGCGCAACACAGAGATGTTTACCTCAGCTTATCGCACATACACGACGAGTCCAGTGTATGTATGGTCTGTTCAGATGTAATCATGTCTTCTGTACAGCAATGTGTCATACATCGGCAGGCGTAACACAGAGATGTTTACCTCAGCTTATCGCACATACACGGTGAGTCCAGTGTATGTATATAGTCTGTTCAGATATAATCATGTCTTCTGTACAGTAATGTGTCATACATCGACAGACGTAACACAGAGATGTTTACCTCAGCTTATCGCACATACACGGCGAGTCCAGTGTATGTATAGTCTGTTCAGATATAATCATGTCTTCTGGACAGCAATGTGTCATACATCGACAGACGCAACACAGAGATGTTTACCTCAGCTTATCGCACATACACGGCGAGTCCAGTGTATGTATAGTCTGTTCAGATATAATCATGTCTTCTGGACAGCAATGTGTCATACATCGGCAGGCGTAACACAGAGATGTTTACCTCATCTTATCGCACATACACGGCGAGTCCAGTGTATGTATAGTCTGTTCAGATATAATCATGTCTTCTGTACAGTAATGTGTCATACATCGGCAGGCGTAACACAGAGATGTTTACCTCAGCTTATCGCACATACACGACGAGTCCAGTGTATGTATAGTCTGTTCAGATATAATCATGTCTTCTGTACAGTAATGTGTCATACATCGGCAGACGCAACACAGAGATGTTTACCTCAGCTTATCGCACATACACGGCGAGTCCAGTATATGTATAGTCTGTTCAGATATAATCATGTCTTCTGTACAGCAATGTGTCATACATCGGCAGACGTAACACAGAGATGTTTACCTCAGCTTATCGCACATACACGACAAGTCCAGTGTATGTATAGTCTGTTCAGATATAATCATGTCTTCTGTACAGTAATGTGTCATACATCAACAGACGTAACACAGAGATGTTTACCTCAGCTTATCGCACATACACGGCGAGTCCAGTGTATGTATACCCTGCTCAGATATAATCATGTTTTCTGGACAGTAATGTGTCATACATCGGCAGGCGTAACACAGAGATGTTTACCTCAGCTTATCGCACATACACGACAAGTCCAGTGTATGTATAGTCTGCTCAGATATAATCATGTCTTCTGGACAGTAATGTGTCATACATCGGCAGGCGTAACACAGAGATGTTTACCTCAGCTTATCGCACATACACGACAAGTCCAGTGTATGTATAGTCTGTTCAGATATAATCATGTCTTCTGGACAGCAATGTGTCATACATCGGCAGACGTAACACAGAGATGTTTACCTCAGCTTATCGCACATACATGGCGAGTCCAGTGTATGTATAGTCTGTTCAGATATAATCATGTCTTCTGTACAGCAATGTGTCATACATCGGCAGGCGTAACACAGAGATGTTTACCTCAGCTTATCGCACATACACAACAAGTCCAGTGTATGTATAGTCTGTTGAGATATAATCATGTCTTCTGGACAGCAATGTGTCATACATCGGCAGGCGTAACACAGAGATGTTTACCTCAGCTTATCGCACATACACGGCGAGTCCAGTGTATGTATAGTCTGTTGAGATATAATCATGTCTTCTGGACAGCAATGTGTCATACATCGACAGACGTAACACAGAGATGTTTACCTCAGCTTATCGCAAATACACGGCGAGTCCAGTGTATGTATAGTCTGTTCAGATATAATCATGTCTTCTGTACAGCAATGTGTCATACATCGGCAGGCGTAACACAGAGATGTTTACCTCAGCTTATCGCACATACACAACAAGTCCAGTGTATGTATAGTCTGTTGAGATATAATCATGTCTTCTGGACAGCAATGTGTCATACATCGGCAGGCGTAACACAGAGATGTTTACCTCAGCTTATCGCACATACACGGCGAGTCCAGTGTATGTATAGTCTGTTGAGATATAATCATGTCTTCTGGACAGCAATGTGTCATACATCGACAGACGTAACACAGAGATGTTTACCTCAGCTTATCGCACATACACGGCGAGTCCAGTGTATGTATAGTCTGTTCAGATATAATCATGTCTTCTGTACAGCAATGTGTCATACATCGGCAGGCGTAACACAGAGATGTTTACCTCAGCTTATCGCACATACACGACAAGTCCAGTGTATGTATACCCTGCTCAGATATAATCATGTTTTCTGGACAGTAATGTGTCATACATCGGCAGGCGTAACACAGAGATGTTTACCTCAGCTTATCGCACATACACGACAAGTCCAGTGTATGTATAGTCTGCTCAGATATAATCATGTCTTCTGGACAGCAATGTGTCATACATCGGCAGGCGTAACACAGAGATGTTTACCTCAGCTTATCGCACATACACGACAAGTCCAGTGTATGTATACCCTGCTCAGATATAATCATGTTTTCTGGACAGTAATGTGTCATACATCGGCAGGCGTAACACAGAGATGTTTACCTCAGCTTCTCGCACATACACAACAAGTCCAGTGTATGTATAGTCTGTTCAGATATAATCACGTCTTCTGTACAGCAATGTGTCATACATCGGCAGACGTAACACAGAGATGTTTACCTCAGCTTATCGCACATACACGACAAGTCCAGTGTATGTATAGTCTGTTCAGATATAATCATGTTTTCTGTACAGCAATGTGTCATACATCGGCAGCCGTAACACAGAGATGTTTACCTCAGCTTATCGCACATACACGACAAGTCCAGTGTATGTATAGTCTGCTCAGATATAATCATGTCTTCTGTACAGCAATGTGTCATACATCGGCAGACGCAACACAGAGATGTTTACCTCAGCTTATCGCACATACAGGGCGAGTCCAGTGTATGTATATAGTCTATTCAGATATAATCATGTCTTCTGTACAGCAATGTGCCATACATCGGCAGACGTAACACAGAGATGTTTACCTCAGCTTATCGCACATACACGACAAGTCCAGTGTATGTATAGTCTGCTCAGATATAATCATGTCTTCTGTACAGCAATGTGTCATACATCGGCAGACGCAACACAGAGATGTTTACCTCAGCTTATCGCACATACACGGCGAGTCCAGTGTATGTATAGTCTGCTCAGATATAATCATGTCTTCTGGACAGCAATGTGTCATACATCGGCAGACGCAACACAGAGATGTTTACCTCAGCTTATCGCACATACACAACAAGTCCAGTGTATGTATAGTCTGCTCAGATATAATCATGTCTTCTGTACAGCAATGTGTCATACATCGGCAGGCGTAACACAGAGATGTTTACCTCAGCTTATCGCACATACACGGCGAGTCCAGTGTATGTATAGTCTGTTCAGATATAATCATGTCTTCTGGACAGCAATGTGTCAAACATCGACAGACGTAACACAGAGATGTTTACCTCAGCTTATCGCACATACACGACATGTCCAGTGTATGTATAGTCTGTTCAGATATAATCATGTCTTCTGTACAGCAATGTGTCATACATCGGCAGACGTAACACAGAGATGTTTACCTCAGCTTATCGCACATACACGACAAGTCCAGTGTATGTATAGTCTGTTCAGATATAATCATGTCTTCTGTACAGCAATGTGTCATACATCGGCAGACGTAACACAGAGATGTTTACCTCAGCTTATCGCACATACACGACAAGTCCAGTGTATGTATAGTCTGCTCAGATATAATCATGTCTTCTGTACAGCAATGTGTCATACATCGGCAGACGTAACACTGAGATGTTTACCTCAGCTTATCGCACATACACGACAAGTCCAGTGTATGTATAGTCTGCTCAGATATAATCATGTCTTCTGTACAGCAATGTGTCATACATCGGCAGACGTAACACAGAGATGTTTACCTCAGCTTATCGCACATACACGACAAGTCCAGTGTATGTATAGTCTGCTCAGATATAATCATGTCTTCTGTACAGCAATGTGTCATACATCGGCAGACGTAACACAGAGATGTTTACCTCAGCTTATCGCACATACACGACAAGCCCAGTGTATGTATACCCTGCTCAGATATATTCATGTTTTCTGGACAGCAATGTGTCATACATCGGCAGACGTAACACAGAGATGTTTACCTCAGCTTATCGCACATACACGACAAGTCCAGTGTATGTATAGTCTGTTCAGATATAATCATGTCTTCTGTACAGCAATGTGTCATACATCGGCAGGCGTAACACAGAGATGTTTATCTCAGCTTATCGCACATACACGGCGAGTCCAGTGTATGTATAGTCTGTTCAGATATAATCATGTCTTCTGTACAGCAATGTGTCATACATCGGCAGGCGCAACACAGAGATGTTTACCTCAGCTTATCGCACATACACGACGAGTCCAGTGTATGTATGGTCTGTTCAGATGTAATCATGTCTTCTGTACAGCAATGTGTCATACATCGGCAGGCGTAACACAGAGATGTTTACCTCAGCTTATCGCACATACACGGTGAGTCCAGTGTATGTATATAGTCTGTTCAGATATAATCATGTCTTCTGTACAGTAATGTGTCATACATCGACAGACGTAACACAGAGATGTTTACCTCAGCTTATCGCACATACACGGCGAGTCCAGTGTATGTATAGTCTGTTCAGATATAATCATGTCTTCTGGACAGCAATGTGTCATACATCGACAGACGCAACACAGAGATGTTTACCTCAGCTTATCGCACATACACGGCGAGTCCAGTGTATGTATAGTCTGTTCAGATATAATCATGTCTTCTGGACAGCAATGTGTCATACATCGGCAGGCGTAACACAGAGATGTTTACCTCATCTTATCGCACATACACGGCGAGTCCAGTGTATGTATAGTCTGTTCAGATATAATCATGTCTTCTGTACAGTAATGTGTCATACATCGGCAGGCGTAACACAGAGATGTTTACCTCAGCTTATCGCACATACACGACGAGTCCAGTGTATGTATAGTCTGTTCAGATATAATCATGTCTTCTGTACAGTAATGTGTCATACATCGGCAGACGCAACACAGAGATGTTTACCTCAGCTTATCGCACATACACGGCGAGTCCAGTATATGTATAGTCTGTTCAGATATAATCATGTCTTCTGTACAGCAATGTGTCATACATCGGCAGACGTAACACAGAGATGTTTACCTCAGCTTATCGCACATACACGACAAGTCCAGTGTATGTATAGTCTGTTCAGATATAATCATGTCTTCTGTACAGTAATGTGTCATACATCAACAGACGTAACACAGAGATGTTTACCTCAGCTTATCGCACATACACGGCGAGTCCAGTGTATGTATACCCTGCTCAGATATAATCATGTTTTCTGGACAGTAATGTGTCATACATCGGCAGGCGTAACACAGAGATGTTTACCTCAGCTTATCGCACATACACGACAAGTCCAGTGTATGTATAGTCTGCTCAGATATAATCATGTCTTCTGGACAGTAATGTGTCATACATCGGCAGGCGTAACACAGAGATGTTTACCTCAGCTTATCGCACATACACGACAAGTCCAGTGTATGTATAGTCTGTTCAGATATAATCATGTCTTCTGGACAGCAATGTGTCATACATCGGCAGACGTAACACAGAGATGTTTACCTCAGCTTATCGCACATACATGGCGAGTCCAGTGTATGTATAGTCTGTTCAGATATAATCATGTCTTCTGTACAGCAATGTGTCATACATCGGCAGGCGTAACACAGAGATGTTTACCTCAGCTTATCGCACATACACAACAAGTCCAGTGTATGTATAGTCTGTTGAGATATAATCATGTCTTCTGGACAGCAATGTGTCATACATCGGCAGGCGTAACACAGAGATGTTTACCTCAGCTTATCGCACATACACGGCGAGTCCAGTGTATGTATAGTCTGTTGAGATATAATCATGTCTTCTGGACAGCAATGTGTCATACATCGACAGACGTAACACAGAGATGTTTACCTCAGCTTATCGCAAATACACGGCGAGTCCAGTGTATGTATAGTCTGTTCAGATATAATCATGTCTTCTGTACAGCAATGTGTCATACATCGGCAGGCGTAACACAGAGATGTTTACCTCAGCTTATCGCACATACACAACAAGTCCAGTGTATGTATAGTCTGTTGAGATATAATCATGTCTTCTGGACAGCAATGTGTCATACATCGGCAGGCGTAACACAGAGATGTTTACCTCAGCTTATCGCACATACACGGCGAGTCCAGTGTATGTATAGTCTGTTGAGATATAATCATGTCTTCTGGACAGCAATGTGTCATACATCGACAGACGTAACACAGAGATGTTTACCTCAGCTTATCGCACATACACGGCGAGTCCAGTGTATGTATAGTCTGTTCAGATATAATCATGTCTTCTGTACAGCAATGTGTCATACATCGGCAGGCGTAACACAGAGATGTTTACCTCAGCTTATCGCACATACACGACAAGTCCAGTGTATGTATACCCTGCTCAGATATAATCATGTTTTCTGGACAGTAATGTGTCATACATCGGCAGGCGTAACACAGAGATGTTTACCTCAGCTTATCGCACATACACGACAAGTCCAGTGTATGTATAGTCTGCTCAGATATAATCATGTCTTCTGGACAGCAATGTGTCATACATCGGCAGGCGTAACACAGAGATGTTTACCTCAGCTTATCGCACATACACGACAAGTCCAGTGTATGTATACCCTGCTCAGATATAATCATGTTTTCTGGACAGTAATGTGTCATACATCGGCAGGCGTAACACAGAGATGTTTACCTCAGCTTATCGCACATACACGACAAGTCCAGTATATGTATAGTCTGCTCAGATATAATCATGTCTTCTGTACAGCAATGTGTCATACATCGGCAGGCGTAACACAGAGATGTTTACCTCAGCTTATCGCACATACACGACAAGTCCAGTGTATGTATAGTCTGTTCAGATATAATCATGTCTTCTGTACAGCAATGTGTCATACATCGGCAGGCGTAA
Source organism: Mantis religiosa (assembly GCA_030765055.1). NCBI lineage: Eukaryota > Metazoa > Arthropoda > Insecta > Mantodea > Mantidae > Mantis > Mantis religiosa. The sequence continues at coordinate 10,301,146 of CM060958.1, forward strand.
CACAGAGATGTTTACCTCAGCTTATCGCACATACACGACAAGTCCAGTGTATGTATACCCTGCTCAGATATAATCATGTTTTCTGGACAGTAATGTGTCATACATCGGCAGGCGTAACACAGAGATGTTTACCTCAGCTTATCGCACATACACGACAAGTCCAGTGTATGTATAGTCTGCTCAGATATAATCATGTCTTCTGGACAGTAATGTGTCATACATCGGCAGACGCAACACAGAGATGTTTACCTCAGCTTATCGCACATACACAACAAGTCCAGTGTATGTATAGTCTGCTCAGATATAATCATGTCTTCTGTACAGCAATGTGTCATACATCGGCAGGCGTAACACAGAGATGTTTACCTCAGCTTATCGCACATACACGGCGAGTCCAGTGTATGTATAGTCTGTTCAGATATAATCATGTCTTCTGGACAGCAATGTGTCATACATCGACAGACGTAACACAGAGATGTTTATCTCAGCTTATCGCACATACACGACAAGTCCAGTGTATGTATAGTCTGTTCAGATATAATCATGTCTTCTGTACAGCAATGTGTCATACATCGGCAGACGTAACACAGAGATGTTTACCTCAGCTTATCGCACATACACGACAAGTCCAGTGTGTGTATAGTCTGTTCAGATATAATCATGTCTTCTGTACAGCAATGTCTCATACATCGGCAGACGTAACACAGAGATGTTTACCTCAGCTTATCGCACATACACGGCGAGTCCAGTGTATGTATAGTCTGTTCAGATATAATCATGTCTTCTGGACAGTAATGTGTCATACATCGGCAGGCGCAACACAGAGATGTTTACCTCAGCTTATCGTACATACACGGCGAGTCCAGTGTATGTATAGTCTGTTCAGATATAATCATGTCTTCTGTACAGCAATGTGTCATACATCGGCAGACGCAACACAGAGATGTTTACCTCAGCTTATCGCACATACACGGCGAGTCCAGTGTATGTATACCCTGCTCAGATATAATCATGTTTTCTGGACAGCAATGTGTCATACATCGGCAGGCGCGAGAAAACATATTGTGGCTTTGTGGGTTAGTAGAATTAAAAGGCCGAGTTGCAAAAATTAAAAATCTCCTTTATTTTCGTAGAAATACACCATTCCAATTCTCACGTAAGAACATTAAATCACGTATACACAGTCTTACAAGGTCGATTACAATAACAGTGACAGCAGATTACATCCTTAGCTCTCGTTACAATAACACAGCTGGCTATCTCTCATTTCACAACTACTCCCCTGGCGTGTCACAATCCTTTTTATATGTCCATTCATAAGTCGAGAACATTCCCGCACAAACAAGAAAAACAACCATTCTCCGTCAATCGAGATATCTCTTGAAATTTCCAGACATGAAACCTTACCTGTGGCGGCGAGTCCTTTATCTCAGATAACATTGTTTGCCATCTTTGTGATCACTCGCCGCGTTATCGTTAACTGCTCATGCAAGCTCGTGAAACATTATCCGCCGTCTACTATCGATTTGTGCCGAAACGTTTATGCCCAGCACCGCGACAATATCATATAGACACACGCAGCTTCCCATCGCTCTATTTGTGTTTAGTAATTTACTGTACGTCAACCTACTAATATTTCACTCTTATAATCACCAATAAGATCCAATAAGGAACAATCGCAGTGCCATCACCTGAAGGTCAATACGCCTCAACGCTCTATCGAGTAATACAGTCCTTGTGGTCTACAGTTGTTAATACATTGATTTTGCTCCGAATGCCGAACTTGTCACTGCTAGAGGAAGACATGTACTTCAACAATTTTACTTTATTTTATACGTATATATTAATTAGTGAAAGTATTGAATTCCACCCAAGAATTCTATATCAATATTAAATATGTTTTGAAGTCTCCTGAATTAAAAAACAATCAGAAAAAAAATCGTATTTTTGAATGTGTGTTCAGTGTGTATGTGAGCACCATAACTTTTTTAAGACAGTTTACAGTCGCTTTAACTTAGAAAGTCTTATTGTGACTTTAACAATAGAAATTACATTTTAGTATATTGCATTAATACAAAATAAATCCATGAAAAATAGTGGACATTAAACTAGAGAGGTTACACTACATTAAATTGAGTGCACTATAAAACCTTAAGAATGAATACAAGGAATTAAAGATCAGTTGTGAGCTCAAGATCAAATTTTGAAATATAAACCAATATATCTGAAAAACTTGATGAGTCTTCTGCACTGAGATGGAGAAGAGAAGGCCTCAGTTGTCTTGTTGGGTATGCCATGCTGCCGGCGCCAATGGTTGTAGTGTACACAGTCAAAAATGATGTGCTTGACAGTAAGGCTACTGTTACAAGTTGTGCAACTGGGAAGTTGTTTCTTCTCAAGAAGGTAGGTGTTAAAATTGAAGCTTAAAATTATAGAAATGCGATAATTCTACACGCAAACATGACGAAATCACGGCCTCCTTGAACCTGCTCACCATAACTTGACGAAAATTCCTTCAATATCAAACTAAGTTCTCCATATTCCTAGGATTCGATAAGATATCTAAAAGTCCATCAAAACATTTACATTTTACATGTTTTGTAGAGTTTATCATCTGTAAGATGTTCCTTGTTATCAGTTTGAATTTTCCAATGCATAATGCAGTTCGTTATTATTTCCTCCGCTTTATTTTGTCCTGGTGATGCAAAGAGTATGGAATCTCAAAACCATCACAGAACAAGCAAGAAACGCTTTTCTCTCTGTTTTCTCCTACTTCAATGTCCCTATAAGAAAGTGTGTTAGAAAACCATTACTATAAGTGTTTATCTCGATTAACGTAAAATAGATAAACGAGTAAGCTTTCTGAAATAATAGTTTGTTGATGAACGAGTACAGAAAATTATGTAAATGTAATAATAAGATTGCTTACATGTGTAATGTTAACTTGCACGATATTTTCAGTGGTTATAGCTTGTCAAATTTCAATAAAGGTATGAAGTTCTACAAAATATATGATTTTTACTTTCTACCTATGATATTTAAAAACACCATTGTAGATCTTAAAAATTTAACCAATACAGCGAGAAATTAGTTGTATTTGCGCGTTGCTTTTGAGGTTAATAATAAACTAGATTTAGTAAACAAGGGAAAACGCAACGATATATAATAAGGATAAAAAGCATCACTTCTTATTTTGACATTGAAGAAATAAAATAATCATAATTTTGAGAAGAAGCCCATCCAACGACATTTCTGTCATAAATATAACGCTTTCTCCACACTAATGCACGGAATAATCAAACTTCGGTGACGTCATGCACAGAAGTCAATTGTTTTTAATAACGCAAATAGAGTTGTACATGATTTGGAATGCATTGATAGGAAGCACTTATATTGTGCAGCCTGTTTTAGAAAAGGAGCTGAAATTATATCCTAACTAGGAGTTGTAAATATTTCATCATGAATGCCTTTTACGAGACTACAAACCTCGGCCTTTTTCGATGGCCTCCGAAAGGATATCCAAGGAAACGAGCTTTCATAAAGTGAGTTGAAGGTTATACTGCTATTACTTTTAGTGATACATAGTGGTATATAAGATGCAATTACAAACATATGCCAAAGTTCATATAAAGTAAAAATTTATATTACTTTCAACTTGCCTACTAGAAACTAGAACAACCTTTAGTTTTGTACGAGATTGGGATAAAGCCTGAAGTTATGGTTTCACTCACGTTTATATTAATTACGTTAGCAAGTCCAAGGTAATTAACTGTGTCATAAACAAGAGTAATTAATGAAAAAATTAATCTAATCTTATATTTATTAATCTAACCTAAACTCTCATAAATCAGCATCCTAAGCTTATACTAGGGACGTTCAAAAATGATAGGCACTACCATTTTTTTGTTTACAGAAATCATTTATTGAACAAACTCTTCAGGTAACATTACAGGTATTCATCATCAATGTGTATGCCAGGGGAAGACAGGTAGTGGCGGTGTGACGTCAGCAATAACCGCCAAATATGTGCCCGTACGAAAGGCAGGTTAGCGTGTGACGTCACCGCGCTGATTTCTGCTGCCCAAGAGGAAGGAAATAGTTTGATGTGTTGGGGTTCCGACAGCGTAGGAAAGACAGGAAACGTATCGGGTATTAATAATATGTACAACTTACATCTTGGGTGTTGTAATATTAATGCTGACGCCTTTAGTTTTTATTATACAATCTAAATTTATTATACAAAAATTTATTATACAATTTTATAATTATACAAATTTATTATAGAATCTAAATAATAAATATAACTTTATCTTAAAGTATCCACGCAGTAGTTACATTTCCTACTTGAGTTAATATTCCTAAATTATAAAACTTTACATTCTGATAATAAATAACTAAACAATTAAGTGTAACATCTCCTCGTATATAACATAAAGACAAATATATCATGACCTAAGACTACAAATTAATCAAAAACTAATAAATTTAAAGGTCATCAATGTAATGTTAATAACAAATACTCACGACAATAAGTTACACATAAATAAACAGTTGAAGTGTTACTTGGCGTAAACATACTAATATAAACTCCTGACAGTCCAATAGACCATTCGTATCTTACAAATTGCAAATATACAACAAACTTATATGAAACAATATAAAATAATTTTATGATTATATTACGAGAATAATTTAATAATAGTTTTAATTCTTCTTATCTATTTTAACCTTAAAATTAGTAATATTTAACACAAACAAATTAATATGTAAACCTTTAAGTAAAACTCATTCTTTAACTAAAATCTCAGACAATGTCTTACATTTATCTCCGTCAATTAGTAAACCCTGGGATTATATTCGTTATCAATAATCAATAAGGTATAAACAAAAAGCTCATGTCTCGAAATATAATGAAAGGATTACAATCTCGAAATAACGTAGCACTTAAAATCTTTACTTTAAAAACCAATCTACACAATTGGTCACAGTTTATAAACAATTACATTTTGGCTCTGTGCTATGAGAAAATATATAAAACTTCAACTCGTAGTTTATCTGAAGGTCAGGCATGTTATAAAGTAAATAAAATAAAACATAAAGTAATTTTCTCTGTAAATTAGAGGAGACCCATTCAGAACAGAATTACGTGGACATTTTCCGACATTTTGTTTCGTTTTTCTTTAACTAGTTTATCAATATCTGGACGTAGTGTCTGGGAAAGTTGTAATCGAAGGCTGCATGTTAGATTGTGAAACGACAAAGTATTACGGGTTTTGGAGTTAACTAATTTCATAACAGAAAAACAAAATTGTTCGCACATATGTCGAGCCAAACATACACAATGTCTTTGCGGCGAGTGAATACAACCTCAAAAATCTGGTTTGTGGGACATTCTTGTAAAAATCAGCCAAGTCTTTCTTGTGTGTACTTCTGTCCTCCAATAAATCGTTTAGTTGTAAATTTAACAGTTTCATTAGGTACGTGGCAGCTACATTGTTGTCATCGAGTATGTTATACCTGACTGAACCCTCAGATTCTGTACTCACAGCGCCATTTATATAGGCAACTTGGAACTACACGACTCTTGCCTGACATCACACGCACTGCAGGCCTCGCTCCCAGCTGAAATACGTCACAACTCTGGAAGCTGTCTTCCTCTGGAGTATGCACTTGTTTCATCGTTCTGACAGCTTCCCCATTTACATAGCAAACCATTCGTTGGGGGTATCCCGGCGCTACTGATGGACAACTGCATGAAGTTCGTCATTAGCAGTAAACTTTTTACCCCGCATGAACCTTTCATCGAGTCGAATAGAGCATAGCCACTGGGAGCCAAATCGGATGAATATGGAGGATGTGGCAGCACAGTAAACCCTAGTGTACGAATGGTGGTCATGGTCTGGCGACTGACATGTGGTCGTGCATTGTCTTGTTGGAGGACACCACGGCCCCATTTTTTATGGCGACGTTGTTGAATGCTTCGGCGGAGTTGTTGCAGTGAATTACAGTACCACTTGGGAGGAAGGCAATCTACCAGCAGTATCCCTTCGTGATACCAGAACACAGTTGTCATGTGTTTCCGAATGAATAGTCCTGGACGTGACAAGGCCTCGCAACATGCTTCCACTACATTAACTGTCGTTTCTTTTCCGTAGTCTCGTGGAGAAACCACTACTCGTCGATGGTGACCAGTTTCGCAAGGAATTCCTCTGGATCTGCACTATACTGTTGAGCAACTGTGGGCATACCTCCACACGCTTCTGTTTCTGCACATTGGTGAGGGTATGTGCCACCTACATTGTGCCCACACCTTTTTCATCCTCAAATCTTCATGGATTATGGTGTGGAGGGTGCCCCGTGATAGACCTGTTGCCTGCACTAATACATTAAATGTGATTCGCTTGTTCTCCGATATCAAGTCATTGACAAGCTGGACATTGTTTGGTTTGCGTGCACCCAACGAAACACGGACCTGGGACTTGGTGCAGACTTTCCACATATGGCCACTAGCCTCTTGATGATGTCTGAAGCAGTCACTCCTTCCCTCCAGAGAAGCCACACACCCACCTTTGCCCGTGCTGGTCTATTTCCATGCTGTTTCACTGATGTCCACAAGCGTAATCACAAGACGGTACATTTGCCGCTCCAGTGCGCTATCTATGGGAAGTAGCAACATCATCTGGTGGCAGTAGACAGTACTATCACCAGTCTTCTCCCATACATACACATATTTTAAACTGCGACTTTGCCTAAGTACTAGGGGGAGTGCAAACCATTATTGAACGAACTAAATATAATGGTCAATCCTAATCATCAAAGAACAGAAGATGATCCGGTATCAGCACAAGACAATTGGCATCTGGTACATCAGACGTGACAGCATGGAGGGTACTTCATGAGCAGCTCTTGTATCCATATCATATTCAAAGTGTGCAGGGCCTTTCGTATGCCGATTGTCCACTACGGGATAAATTTTGCTGATGGCTTGTAGCACAAACAGCTAATTCATGTTAGTTAATTGATGGAAATTAATCATTTCTTCACACTAGCCGTATATAGAATAAGGGTTTTGATAGAGTCAACCTGAAAAATCCAATGCCATGGCAATATATTTACCGGGGAAATATATACGAGTCAAATGGAGAATTTAATGACAGGACGGCCATGGTAGCTCAATGGGTTAGAGCGACTGGATGGAAACCAAGAGATCTGTGGTTCAAACCCCGGCCATGGCATTGAATTTTTCATGTTGACTGTATCTATTAAAGACCATACGGCTAGTGTGAAGAAATGATTAATTTCCATCAATTAACTAAAATAATAAGAGTTAAATGATCAAGCCTGGGACTCAAGTACTTGCGATAGTAAGTTGCCACAAACGGTGTATCTCAGATACGAGAGTCCCTAGTGGTCTATCGGGGAAATATTTGAGTCAAATAGAGAATTTAATGTCAGGATGGCAAGTTGGCAATGGTAGCTCAATGAGTTAGAGCAACTGGACGGAAACCAGGAGATCCGTGTTTCAAATCCCGGCCATGGCATTGAAATTTTCATGTTGACTCTATCTAGCCAATCCATTGTTTACCTCGTCAGTTTTGTTTACAGACGAGGCAACGTTTGGGAGATGGAATTACTAATTTTCACAAGGTACATGTATGGGCAGATGGTAATCCTCATGCTGTACTTCAGGCTAGACATCAGCAATAGTTTAGTCTGAATGGCATTGTAGATGACTGTCTGGTAGGTCCATACGTTTTACCAGCACGTCTTACTGGTGCTGTCTACAGGGACTTCATCCAGCACACTCTTCCCGATCTACTTCACCCCTGAAAATAAGAAAAAACGTGTAGTTTATGCATGATGGGGCTTCGACACATTTTAGTCGCATTGTTGCAGTTGCACTGACTGGTATACACCATGACTGATAGATAGGTAGAGGAGGAGCAGTTCCAAGGCCTGCACGTTCTCCCGAACTCAATCCTGTGGATTTTTACCTCTGGGGGCTTCTTAAATCATTGGTTTATGGAGCTGCCATTCCGGATGCAGAAACGCTTCGTCGACGTGTCTTGGAAGCCTGCGAAGCCATTCGCCACCATCCCGGAGTTTTTTAAACGGCGCGGAATTCCATGATTCGACGAGTACAGGAATGCATATAACTAAGAGGAGGACATTTCAAGAATTTATTAGGAGTTTTGTGTGTTATATGTGTACCACTGTGTTGAACACCTCCTAAGGAGAAATAAAAGGATTATGGGACATATTCATATGAACATTTTTCCTTCTTTTGGTGCGTGGAAACCCATACCCGAATTTTCTAAAAGCATTTCTGAAACGCCCTTTATTTTATGATTTAAATGAAACAATTTAATTAGTTACGTACTTTAGGAAATCAATTGCAATTGGTTGAGCAGGAAAGTGCCCTATAGGATCAATATGTGCTAAATCAGATACACTATCAGTAAAGTTTCGTGACTTTTGTACGTAATTCATTGAGTTCCTTTTGCAGTCAGATTTGTTCTGGGAAGCACGCCATGTGCACTATCAATATCTGTGCACGGGCCCTCATTCCAGGTCCTCTCTCTTCTCATCGATCTTTCTATGTAAAACAGATTCACAAAATATGCAAACGTCGACTATCAAGTGGCTGCAATTCAAATTTAAGTAAACCACAATCCACACCATAAAATGTGAGAGAAAGAGATTTAACACCGCCAACTTAGCACATTTTCGTGCTTATGCTTAATTAGAGATGGTTGGGGGCGCAGCCAGATCAGGAGTCACGACAGAATTGAGGGCAGGGTAGCTACAATACCACCCCAGGGGTAGCTCGTACAGTAGACTTGTTTCCATAAAGTCCCTGTATTTAAAGAAACTAAGATTAGAATAGCGTCCCTTCCAGCTCAGGGGAGTGTTATGAGGTGTGACATTGGTGCGCTACTCTATGGGATTGGGGAAGCTCTGTGATTTATCCAAATCATCGTCTTCTTCGCTCCAGTAAGGAAAAATAACAACCTCACATCATAATTTTTGTTTAAGCAAGCATTGCCACATGTCAGCAGCTTATCCCCCTTAACTGACTTCCCCGCATCCCGCAATCACACAGAACTTGGTCCCGTACAGTACTTTACTCGTCTATAACCAACAACACCTGACTTTGGAGCAAGTGACGACTATATGGCTCGCACACTGGAATCGCCGCCCCTGCCATGGACTTTATGGAAGTACGGCTACTCTACAACCGGAGCCCTCTCTCTTGCAGGCTTGCATATCTCACCGCGATCACAAAACCCAAACCCACGACCGATTGAATGGAAATCACACATACGAGGGTGGTCTGAAATGTTTCTGACCTCAACATAAAGATGGCAGCACTCGCAAATAAAAGCTAGCGAATTTCGTTAATTAATCTGTTGACAGTTACTCACCAAAGTTTCAGCTATTTTAGACGCTCAGTTATTATGTAACAGTCGTTTGAGTAAGTTGATGTGAGTGTTTTTATGTAAATGGACAAAATCCAGTATCGAGCTGACATTAAATATTTGTTTTTGAAGGCAATACGCCTAAGCAAATCAAAGATGAGTTGGATTCTGTGTATGGGGATTCTGCACCATTATTTACCACAGTGAAATTTTGGGCAGCTGAATTTAAACGTGGACGTAAAAGCTTGGGAGACGATGAACGTTCGGGACGTCCAAAACTGCAACTACCGACGAAAAGGTCGCTAAAGTTCAGGAAATGTTGCTAGACGACCGCCGAGTTAAAGTGAAAGAGATAGCAGACGCTATGTACATGTCAAAGGAACGTGTTTGTCACATTAAATCAACATTTAGACATGAGGAAGCTGTCCGCGCGTTGGGTGCCGCGTTTGCTCACGCTAGACCAACAACGTGTTCGAATGAACATTTCCAAGGCTCTTTAAGCGTAGTTTAGGCGCAATAGATCCGAGTTTTGGCACCGATTAATTACTGTAGATGAAACTTGGATAAACCATTATACGCCCGAAACAAAAATACAGTCCAAAAAGCGGACTACAAAGGGGGAACTGGCTACAAAAATAAAGGGCAATTTTTTTTTTATTTTTTGGTTGGGAAAGTGATGGCTATTGATATTTTGGATAATCATGGAGATATTTTAATCGATTATTTTCAGAAAGGAAACACCATTACAGGAGCATACTACGCATCATTACTTGACAAGCTGAAGGCAGAACTTGCGAAAAACAACCACATTTGCAGAAAAAGAAAATCCTGTTTCACCAAGACTGTCTCACACCTCAGCGGTTGCAGTGGCGAATATCCACGAATTACGGTTTGAACTGCTTGACTCACCAGATCTAGCCCCAAGCTACTTCTTTTTGTTCCCTCATCTGAAAATTGCGCTCGGAGGACAGAGATTTTTCGTCAAATGAAGAGGCAATCACCTTCGTGAACAATTATTTTGCAAAGATAAACGCCAAGTACTATTTGGACGGGTTGGTCAAGGATTGCGAGTAACGCTGGGCATTCACTGTTGTCCCGTGTTGCAAGAAGTGTATCAGAAGGGGAACATCTTGGTCAAAGAACATCAGCATAACCTGTCCTGCAGTAGTGTGTATGGCCTTGGCCTTTTTTGGTGGTGGTGACCATGGATGTTTCCACTGGAGACTTTGTCGTTTCGATTCTGGTTCGAAGTGATGACACTATTCCCTTCCCTAGCATAGCGCTGTAGATGACCAAGACAGTGGACCATTCGACATGCTTCCTGGTGTGGTTGAAGACTGTGGAGCACCCATTGGGCACATTACTTGCGCAAGAGCAGACGTTCCTTTATGATGGTGTGAACAAATTCGACGCTCAATCGGACCTCCGCGGCTTTCACTGTCACTCGGCAGTCCTGGGTTATGAGTGTATCAACCAGCTGGACGATGCCATCAGTAATGCAGTGTGGTGCTCCAGACCGTGCATTATCGGCTAACAACATCTGTCCTCACCTGAAGAGCTTGTGCCACGCCTTGACCCTTGCAAGGGACATGCAGTCTTCGTCGTACACTTGTGACATTCGTCAATGAATGTCCGTTCCTGCTACAGATTCCGCTGTCAGAAAACAAACAACACCTCTTTGCTCTTCTTTTGACGCCTCCATTTCACTGTTTACAATGCGACTGGCTGTGTTGAACGATTGATGCATGCTGCTGCCAACTTTGTATAGTTACGTGACGTGCACGCATGCCCTCTAGCGATGGGCTGTGAACTTCCACGTTCTGGTTGGAACAATACACGCCACATTACCATCCCGTCACCGGTTTGCGCATACCAGACTCCGGTTCGTTTATTTTTGAGCGCTCCCTTATAAAATACAACTCACTAATGTAAAAAGTGTGTCAAATAATTTTGACGTAGTTTAACTGTTTCGAAAATATTTAATATTGCATGCTCACGTTTTCTGAATTGAAATAACGTGTTTGAACGTTTAAGGTTCTATATTTCTCTCTTATAAAAGATGTTACTAAAATTTATAAAGATATAAAAGTTACACAGAAAATGAAGCTAGTCACAGTGAAGCAACAAATATTATTGAAATAAAATTATTTGTAAAAGAATCTCCACTTAACTTAAGAAGTTGTGGTAACACTTCCTTCTTCTTTATAAAAAAGAACAATTAACATCAGCTTCTTAAGTTAAGTGGAGATTCTTTTACAAATACTTTTATTTGTGTAATATAAAAGTTATTTCCACGAGCCCTAAGCCCATTTTGCTGTTGAATAATTTGTAGGGGAATATTTAGTGCGAGGAACACAACGTGGGCAGAAGAATAAATCTTAAGAAGCATATAACACATTTGCGTTTACGAAACTCTTACAGTAGTCTTAGAGCTATGTTTATTTCGATGACTACTTGTTCATATTTAAAAGTTAGCTTATGAAGTAGCCAGGGAGGTACATAATTTTCGTTTAATTAATACATTTTCAGTGATATTTTCGTAAATTGCTTTAGTTTCGGAAACAACTTTTCTCTTATACCTGACTCATTAATACTTAGAATTTTACCCTAAATCTAAAACCGTATTAAGAGTATATATCTTCATATTAAGAGTAAGACTTGTTAGTAGATGTTCACTTTTTTGTTTAAAATCATGCACGCTAAGCGCTTGTTTATCTTTGCCGGACCTGTTATATCCGGCAAGCACGCGACCATATACTTACTAGAACAGAGATCGATGTGGCAATTTTGAAAATGACTTTGTATCGCTTTGGTTTTCTGAATCAGGAAAATTATATGTGAGCAAGCTGTTTGGATCTGCGAAATATTTACGAAGCAGCCTACAAGACATTAAAGACGAGCAGTAAAAGTCAATAAATGGAAAGATAGACCAGGTATATAAGATTCAAACTAAAATTTATTGATAAAAGGGCCACTTTTACAATATTTAAACGATTTTATTATCTTTCAAAGAATTCCTGTTTAACATCGCTGATTGAGCGTTGCAACGTTCTCCCCTCGCTGGATCATGTCGTCAGAACGGCTGCTGCGAGGCCATGACTGTCTTGGTTTGTTGTTACACGATGTTCTGCCTTCATTGAACTGTCGCACCCAGGAACGTACATTAGACACATCCATGGTACCACCACATGCCTCACTTAACTGTCTTGGTTTGTTGTCACACGATGTTCTGCCTTAATTGAACTGTCGCACCCAGGAACGTACATTAGACACATCCATGGTACCATCACTACACGCCTCACTCAACTGTCTTGGTTTGTTGTCACCCGATGTTCTGCCTTCATAGAACTGTCGCACCCAGGAACGTACATTAGACATATCCATGGTACCATCACCACATGCCTCACTCAACTGTCTTGGTTTGTTGTCACACGATGTTCTGTCTTCATTGAACTGTCACACCCAGGAACGTACATTAGACACATCCATGGTACCATCACTACACGCCTCACTCAACTGTCTTGGTTTGTTGTCACCCGATGTTCTGCCTTCATAGAACTGTCGCACCCAGGAACGTACATTAGACACATCCATGGTACCATCACCACATGCCTCACTCAACTGTCTTGGTTTGTTGTCACACGATGTTCTGTCTTCATTGAACTGTCACACCCAGGAACGTACATTAGACACATCCATGGTGCCATCACCACATGCCTCACTTAACTGTCTTGGTTTGTTGTCACACGATGTTCTGTCTACATTGAACTGTCGCACCCAGGAACGTACATTAGACATATCCATGGTACCATCACCACATGCCTCACTCAACTGTCTTGGTTTGTTGTCACACGATGTTCTGTCTTCATTGAACTGTCACACCCAGGAACGTACATTAGACACATCCATGGTGCCATCACCACATGCCTCACTCAACTGTCTTGGTTTGTTGTTACACGATGTTCTGTCTTCATTGAACTGTCGCACCCAGGAACGTACATTAGACACATCGATGGTACCATCACCACATGCCTCATTCAACTGGCGATGAATTTCAATAGGTGCCATATCACGAAAATGGAGAAAACGAATGGATTACACGCTGTTCTTGCAATAAAATCGTCGCCATTTTAAGTATTAAAACCAATCCTAACTCTCGTCATTGCCACTAGAGTTCTATGCATTGGACAGTGCTGCCATCTCTGTCACGCATTCACAAAGGGTCCACGTGTATTTAAAAAAATAGTTCCTATCTGCTATGATAGAGTCGACATGAAAAATTCAATCCCACGACCTGAATTTGAACCACGGATCTACTGGTTTCCGTCCAGTCACTCTTACCCATTGAGCTACAATGGCCAATTTGCCGTCATACCATTAAATTCTCAAATTGACTCATATATTTCTCCGGTAAACCACTAGGGCTCTCGCATCCGAGATACGAGGGCTGTTCAATAAAGGATGATCATAATTTTTTTACGGTCATACTTTTTCGCACTAAAATTCAATCTTATTATATTCTGTTAGCTTGATGTGAAACAAACACACTGTAGTGGTTTCATTGTTGGTACTCCTGGTTCCCGCCTGTGAGAACCAGGCAAGTTCAGATATGTTCAGTATCACCTACCGCTGCAATGGAGGTAACACGCGAGGATCAATGTGCGACTTTGAAATTCTGCTTTCGTCTGTTTCAGTTGAGGCCTATACAATGTTACAGGAGGCCTATGGAGAGTCTGTTCTTCCCTACAGTGGTTTAAAAGGTGGTTTAAAATGTTTAAGGAGGAGAGACAATCATTTTCAAAGGAAGATGGACCCGGTGCTCCAGTTACTGCTCTACGGAGGAAAACATCAACACTGCTGCTGCCATTGGACAGACGATCGACGAATTACCTTAAGTTCACTTTCTGAAATACTGAACATTTAATTAGGTGCCACATTTTCGTGAAGCAGTCTGGATGCTGCACCACGATAATGCGCGGCCGCATATTGACAGTGTTGTTGCTGAATATCTTGCAAAACTCAACGTGAAGTGCATCCCTCATTCTCCCTATAGTCCGTATTTAGCCCCATGTGACATTTTTATATACCCTAACATGAAGATACGCCTTCGTGGGAGGCATTATCCATCATCAGAAGCAGTGGTGAAGGCTGCATAGGCGATTTTGAAGGATCTCTCAAAAATGGTTTCCAGCATGTCTTTGAAGACTGACAGAAACGCTGGGACAAATGCATCGCATTCAGGGGAGACTAATTTGAGTAAGACCATCAAAATTATGAGGATGAGTAAAGGTACGTTGTCAAAAAAAAGAATTGTGGTCATTCTTTATTGAAGAGCCTTCGTTCATTTGGATCTGGTCCCAGTCCTAGGAAAAAGGAGGAGGTGTTATAACTTTAACGCACTTCGTATACTTTCATACACTCTTTTCGTAGTAAACAGATCCACTACCAGAGTAGATAAACAGTTGAAGTCCTCTCCCTCTTCATGCCCCGCTTGCCTTCTGTGGACAGACAGTACTTGTTTTACGTGAACCTAAACTGCATCTCTAATGGCTGTAAGTCAGGTTTATCACATTATGCATTTTTGTTACAATTATTTACTCATTTTCCTATCAGTTTTTATACATCTTAATTCTGTTATCAACACACAGAAGGCAATAGGCCATGCTGTAATATAAAACCTATATTTGTAATGTCGCGTCTAATGGGGAAGCATGCGCAGGAGCTGATTGGTTTATTCTTTTATGTCCACAGGCACAAGGCGGATGCCTACGCCGCAGACATGGTTAACAAGGACAAGTTCCTGTCACCACCACCCCTGGTACGTATCGACCCTATTTCTTACTGGGACAACAAAATTAATTTTGTCAATACGATAATAACCAGTGTGTTTCTTCCTCAACTAGAAAAAGGTATGGACCGCCAAAGAGGAAATGCTCCTCACCCAGATGTACCACGAACGTATGAAGAGTACCTACCAGAAATCTTATTGTATAGAAGGTAAGCTGCACTCACATTTCAAATACTCAACAAACGAGGTAAGTCTAAAAATTACTTGCTACATCTAGCTTTGATTCTGTCCTAATCAATCTTACTTTAATCTTCATGAGCATGAATTTTCTGCACTTATATTAGTTTCTCTACTCTTTTACAAACCATTTTTACTAACACGTATTCCTATACTACACAAATATAACAATTTTCAACAAATACTTCAATAACCTTAAGAAAATGATATACATCTTTCTTATTTGACAGATCGATTTCGTTAACCATTGTTTGCATTCTCAGCTATCAAATAACTTTGTTGTGAATGATTGCTATCAGAGGTTACTACGTTTTTGCCAGTATTACCAAAATCTGAAAATGATATAAATTTAAAAACAGAATCAGCTGCTGGGGTTTCAAAATTCATTACGCGATGTTTACTTTTTAAAATAAATATATTTTCCCAAACCATTAAATCTATCGGACCATTTAATTATTTTAATACTTTAACTTCAGGATCCATTTCATGGTTAAATGACCAAAAATGTTCTTCTACGGCCGATTTATGTTACGAAAATATTCTCTCATTCTGGTTTCCGAATTACGTTTTGTCTTTCCAATATAAACCTGTTCACAATTAATTTGATAAATACCAGATTCTTTACTATTAGGATTTTTATGTTTTTTTAGAGAAATGTAATAAATTTTTAATACTATATTTTATTTTTAGAAACTAAAGTTATGCCAAACTCTTTAAAAGTTCAGTAACCCAAGCGTAATAAGTAATTTTTTTTTTAAATTATAATCGTCTTTTATTTTTTAAGAGTAGAAATATCATTAATAGTTTTTATATTTAAAATTTTCAATGTTTTTGTGTATAAAGTTTTTATTAAAACCATTAATTAAAGCAGTATTAATAATATGCTTATTATATTTATTGAATTCCCCTGTATTGATTGTTACATTTACTAATCTATAAATCAAATTATTAAAATCAGCAAATTTATGTGAAAAAGTGTTAAAACTTTTATTTTTATGTAATTATAAATATGAGTAGACTTCCTGTAAATATAAAAGTTTAATTTATTACTATTTCTTATTATCTTTATATCTAGGGAAGGAAGAAATCTATTAATTTCAGTTTCTAATGTGAAGTTTATAGCTTTATCTTGTAAATGTAGTAATTTTAAAGCATCATTTATATTAGTTAATTGATGGAAATGAATCACTTCTTCACACTAGCCGTACATAGGCTAAGGTTTTTGATGGATAGTTAACATGAAAAGTTCAATGCCATGGCCAGGATTTGAGCCACGGGTCTCCTGGTTTCCGTCCAGTGACTCTAACCCATTAAGCTACCATGGTCAACGTGCCGTCCTGACATAACTTCTCCATTTGATCAAATACCTTAGCCTATATACGGCTAGTGTGATGAAATGATTAATTTCCATAAATTAACTAAAACAATAAGAGTTAAATGGTGAAGCCTGGGACTCAAGTACTTACGATAGTAAGTCGCCAGAAACGGTGTATCTCGAATGCGAGAACCCCTTGTGGTCTAGCGTGGAAATATACGAGTCAAATGGAGAATTTAATGTCATGACGGCAAGTTGGCCATGGTAGTTTAATGGGTTTTAGCGACTGGACGGAAACCAGGAGATCCGTGGTTCAAATCCCGGCCATGGCATTGAATTTTTCATGTTGGCTCTATCCATCATCATTTATATGTTTATCAGAAACAATGGCAAAAATATCATCAACATAATCGATACCAAGTTTTAAAAATTAGTTATCTGCATTTCGAAAAAAGCCCATAAAAAGATAAAAAAAATATGACAAGCCAATAATGTTTTTGAGTAAATTGCTATTTGTTTAAAATATTTTGATGGCAAATTAAATGCATACCTATATTAAATTATCTGGTAGAAGCCTCTGAAATCCTGTTTATTGTAAATTATTTTGAGTAACTGGTAAACACTAAGGGATGCACCACATCTTACGAATCACAAACACACCATTTATGTAAATATTTTCTGAAATTAACCATATAAGAGATATTCGTTGTTCTTGGCTTTCATTTTAAAATACTTGAATTTTGTCAATTTTAAGTTGTTATTGGTTTTTCTTTGTTTTTGTTTGTTTTGTTTTCCACGACACGTAGGAAGGAGTGAATATCAAAGTCTTTACATTGCTAGCAACTTTTAAAGTATTTGACTATCGCCTTGTCTACTGTATTCTCCTATTTGTATCTACCAGGAAACACATAAAACCTGATGTTAACATACCAGCTATACCACTGACATGGGGCTGTTGGATATACGCACATGTGTTCGCCGGATCCGAACCCGCATCTAAGGAAGCAAATAAAAGAAACAGCTTTTGTAAGAATAATTTGTTAAGGAATGTGCAGAGTATATCATGTGTCGGTCATTTCTTTTTAATTTTTTGTTGTTGCATTTTTACCAATGTTTTCTTGGTGTAAAACACATTTGATGGGCATGTGACCAGTTAAGATAAACAAGTTTTCCAGTACATGAGTGTCAGTTAAACATTTTAGACATTTATCAGAACGCTTCTTATGGTTATTAGACTGAAACTTCGGAAATAGTTTACTCAATATTTCTCAATAATACTGCTATTTGCCTATTTATTATTAAAATACAAAAGTAATTTTACCTAAAGATATGCCATCTATTATTCTACAGAATCAGAGGAAGAAGAAGGTGAAGAAGAGTCTGAACTCAAGGACGTATTTCTACAACAAAATGATCGCGTGTTCTATCCAGTGAGGAAGAAGATTCGTCCACCAGGAGCTGCCACCTACAGAAGTAAGTTAGCATTTAATTACATGATTGAAACAATACAATTCTACATATTCCAACACCAAGAACACAGTATTGCTTCAAGAAAGGGTCCTGATGTAAACAATTGCACGTGTACAACTCAGAACGTGTATTGTATTTGACATTTTGGGTGAATACGGCACTTGCACTACTTTCAAATTCAAATCCTAGGTTACAGATCTTAGAATTTAGAACGTATACATTGGAATAGTAGCTTATTGCACTGCGTATATTTCCTACTTCTTGGTTGACGGTTGTGATATATTCTTGTATGGTAGTAACTGATAGGATCAAGGTGTAGAAGACCTGGAGGAGGACTCAACTGTATATCGAGGTCTTAAGACTATAAACCAAAGTGAAGCTATTGACACTGAACCAACAAATTATAATAAAAAATATTAAACAAAACTTCACTTATGAATGAATGAACGATTTAATGAATGATTGTTTATTGTGCATATTCCAAAATTTTAAAATTTACAACTTTAGGCAACCTTTATTGGTCTTAAGCTTGGCTTACATGGCACCCTGGTCTTTTGCTCTGTCAGGTAGCTCCTAACCTCCATGCCTCCTCGTTACTTAATTAGCCCCTTTCTTCCTCCTCATCTTCCTTTCTTATATTCTTTACATTTCTTGACCATTTTTCTTTTACTTTCTGTAAGAACTCACAAATACTTCTTACCTTCTTTTCCTCCTTTCCTGTTAACATTTTTATAGCTACTATCCTCTTCTCTACTTTCTCCCATTTTTTCCCAAACCTTTTTTCTCCATATTGCTAACTCCTCGCATTCTGTTACATAGCGTTCTATGCTTTCTTTCCCCCCACACAATTCACAAATTTCCTTTTCCCTACCTCTTATCCCTCTTAGGAATATTGTTCCTGTTCTCATCCAAGCTAACCCTTCTCTCTCTTGCCTATTGCAGTAATCTACATGTGTTTCTCGTCCCCAATTTCTTTTTATTTGTTTGTAAAATTGTAATGATTTCAAATTTTCTAGACTTCCCCATATTTCCTGTCTTTCTATATCTTCTATTCTGCATTTTACCATTTACCCACATCGCATGTATTCCTTTCCTCTAATCTCCATATATCTCCCATTACTATTTTTTTTTCTGTAATTCCTCCTATCTCTGTCCACAAACTGTTTGAGTTCTCTAATTTTTTTCCTGCCTTATGCACAATTTAATAATTTCCTCTTCTTCTTTGGCCAAGCATCTATACCAGGTGCGGCCACGCCCGGGTTCGATCCCAGGCGTCCGCAAAGTGAGATTTGTGGTGGACAACACGGCCCTGGGGCGGGTTTTCTACGGGACCTCCGGTTTCCCCTGCCATTTAATTCCACCGGTGCTCCATCTTCATCTCATGTATCATCAGTGTCATCGCCTGCGGTGCCGTATGTAGTAAAAGCGGGCGTTAAACACTACACATTTCATTTCATACCAGGTGCTGATCTTGTAAGCCTAGTAGCTCTTTACAAAATCTTCTGTAGTTTTGGTCCACCGTCTTTTTACCTCTGCGGCCCCCTCCCATCTTCACTGCATACAGCATTTTGGACTCCACTAGTGTCTCATACATTCTCTCTTATAGTTATTTACACACTTCAGGACTAGTTCCCGAAATCACTCTATTGTATTAACGACAGGTAATTAATATTATTAATATTGCTATTAAGTATTATTAATACTACTTTATTTAATGGTACTAATAAGTATTTTGTAGATAAAATTTGAACAATTTAAATAAGGAAAATGTAAATGATAATTCTATCATTAAAAAGTAAAAAATGATTATATTGTGACTTTGTGGGTTCGTGAAATGAAAAGTCCAATTTCACCACTCAAAAATGTTCTTTATTTCCACCGACTTACAGTTAAATACTTGCCAATTACACAAAATCACCCGAAGGAGACCCTGTGCAATGCTCCAATTTTGGGTTTCCCACAACCGGGTGGCGCCTTCATGGTGGACACCGACGCTAGCGACCATTGCATTAGAGGTGTCCTATCGCAGATCCAGGACGGCCATGAGCGGGTGATAGCCTACTACAGCAAGACGCTATCCAAGGCAGAGAAGAACTACTGCGTCACCCGACGAGAATTATTGGCGGTAGTAAAGACCTTGGAGCCCTTCCATAAGCACCTGTACGGTCAGCCATTCCACCTGAGGACTGACCATTCCGCCCTAACCTGGCTATTGAGCTTTAAGAACCTGGAAGGCCAGAGGGCACGTTGGATCCAGAGGCTGCAGGAGTACGACTTCACCTCGGAACATCGTAGAGGGAAGAGCCACGGTAACGCAGACGCCATGCCCCGAAGACCCTGTCCAGTAGAGTGCGACCAGTGCACAAGAGTGGAAGAGAAGGAGCGTGCCGCAGCAGTCCGAGTAGTTGTGGCAGTGCCTGCTGAAGGCTGGGATAGCGCAGGCCTGAGGAGGGAGCAGCTGGCGGACGCAGACTTGGGGCCACTCTTGAGGGAAGTGGACGCAGGGACGAGACCAACCTGGGAGGACATCGCACCGAGGAGCGCCACCTACAAGTCGTACTGGGCCCAATTGGACTCGTTGAAGACCAGAGAGGGCGTGCTGTTCCGGGTATGGGAATCACCCGATGGGAAGACGCAGAGAGAGCAGTTGGTACTTCCCCGGAGTAAGGTCCCGGAAGTCCTGGAGGAAGTGCACGCCGGTACTTCGGGAGGACACCTGGGAGCGAACCAAACGATTGACAAACTTCGGCAGCGCTGCTTCTGGCTGAGACTCCGAGCAGATGCTGGTGGTACACCTGGACCGCCTGGCACGCTACGATGGTGCTGTTCGGGACGACCAGCTTTGAGGAGGGAGCAGTGTCACGCGAGCATCGGAACGCCCTATAGAGTGGGCGACAGGAGACGGGTCGGCGTTCGCCCCGCCCTCTCGTTTGTCTTATAGCATTAAGAAGGGATGGTTAGGAGAGGGATGTCGGGCCCCTGAGCCGTCTCTTTACCCTTCTCCTAGGTTCTGGAAACTCGGGACATTCAATCTAATCGAGAACCTTCTAGATCGGCAAGCGGACCCTATATAAGCAACACGTCGTGCAAGGGAGTGAGTCAGTCAGTGCTTGACGTGCTAGTGAAGTAGCGCCGTGTTAGTGGAAGAGAAGACTGTGCGACGGAAGAATTTACGTAATTGTGTACGTGCATCGGAGTATTGTCCGTAATTACTAGTGCAAGTGAAACTGTAACGGACGAACTGGTGAATTGTAATTGGTGCATTACGTAATTCTGTGTAATTGGCAAGAGTTTAACTGTAAGTCGGTGGAAATAAAGAACATTGTTGAGTTTGTGTAATTGGACTTTTCATTTCACGAACCCACAAAGTCACAATATAGTAAATTGTACTCTCATATTGCCTTGTATCTACTAGAAGATTGGCGCTAATTTAATATTTATATTAACATGATGTGAATGTAGGATTAAGCTTATGCAAAAAGAGTTTTTACATGGGTAGAGAAAGTCATATGAGTCCAACACATCGGTGAAGGTCCACTTGGACATTAAAAAGAAGAACTTTGAAGTGACCTGGCCAATCCCTGTCAAATAACTCAAGAGTCCTTGTCAGGACATATACATCTCCATAGCGTCCCCAAATCTTTGTAAACACACATTTAATCACCCTCTGGAAGGAAGCTAAATAAAAATGCCTTTCATCTTCCACGAAGAAAAAGCAAAATAAACAGGAACGCTTCCCAAAATAAAGAAATTAATCCTTCACTGGAAAGAAAGAATGATCTTTATTTCACTTTACGACAGCCTTGCACAAACACTGGATTATTTTTAGTATAGCAAGCCCCAATTGCGAGTATTTCATTTATACGTCGTGGCCTTGCTTACTTACTTCGTCGACATACATGCTCTACTACAGAAAAAATAAGTTGTACTCACATTGCTTTCTCTGTTCAGCCTTCAATACACACGCTTTATATGTACCTCTTAAATTGCCTTCTTTTACATTTAAAGGTGTTTACTATGTCGAAGTGTTCCCTAACGCCCCAGGTGTTAGCGCCGAAAGCATACGCAATTTTATCCGTCACCTAAGACAAAATGGACTTTAACTATGAATTACAAAGATATTAAAAATTGTTTAAACAGGTTTAGAATCGATGCTTTTACTAGGTATAAGATGATATTGGAGGCTTTGAATAGAAAAGAATCGTAACTTCGGTGATGCATAGGTGATGCAAAATAACAAATGATAAACTGTATGTCAAAATGAGTGATTTAGGCGACGGAAGCTTTATAGCTGAAGAAATTCGAGAAGGTAGAATTGCCAATCTTAGCTGCTACAGAAGTCATCTGCAATTTATGACAAACAATATGTACGATTTAAATAATGTTGGACATCAAAATGTGTTACGAATACGTAAAATAAAATGTTGTTGTTGTCAAATGCTAGGCTATGGCAATGAAGTCATTAGCTCTCTTGTTCTCCAATATTTCTGTGTAGTGGGTCCGGCAGGTAGGGCTTCACAGGTTAGAAGATGTTCTTCAGTCATTTCCTCTTCTTTGTTGTCAAATGCTAGGCTTTGGCAATGTAGTCATTAGCTCTCTTGCTCTCCAATATTTCTGTGTAGTGGGTCCGGCAGGTAGGGCTTCACAGGTTAGAAGATGTTCCTCAGTCATTTCCTCCTCTTTGTTTTCAAATGCTAGGCTTTGGCAATGAAGCCATTAGCTCTCTTACTCTCCAATATTTCTGTGTAGTGGGTCCGGCAGGTAGGGCTTCACAGGTTAGAAGATGTTCTTCAGTCATTTCCTCTTCTTTGTTGTGAAATGCTAGGCTTTGGCAATGAAGCCATTAGCTCTCTTGCTCTCCAACATTTCTGTGTAATGGGTCCGGCAGGTAGGGCTTCACAGGTTAGAAGATGTTCTTCAGTCATTTCCTCTTCTTTGTTGTGAAATGCTAGGCTTTGGCAATGAAGTCATTAGTTCTCTTGCTCTCCAATATTTCTGTGTAATGGGTCCGGCAGGTAGGGCTTCACAGGTTAAAAGATGTTCTTCAGTCATTTCCTATTCTTTGTTGCACAGAGGACAATTTGGGCTTGTATAAATTCCTATTCTGTGTAAGTGTTTGGCTAAATAATTATGTTCCGTAAGTAATCTAAAATTTGCTACTGTAGCTTTACGTGGGATTTCTGGAATAATAACTGGAATTTTAATTAAAATGTTCCATGTTTATCTTTGGCTTTGTAAGATATTGATTGATTTTGTTTGTTTTTATATATGCTTTTGATTAATCTTTTTATGGATGTAAAGGGTAAGTTTTTACTTTTGTTCTGAATTAAATTTGCACCTTTTTGGCGAGAAAATCAGCTGATTCATTTCCAGCAATTCCACAATGTGCAGGTATCCACTGTAATATTCTTTTCTGTAGATTTTGAAGTTGTTGGATCATTTTGTGACATTCTTTAATTTGGATTGACCTCATTTTATATGAGCTTATTGCACATAATGCTGCTTTAGAATAAGAAAGTATGACAGCATTTTTAAATTTATCTATTCTGTATAGAAGGTGTTGGAGTGAAATATGAATAGCCGTTACTTCTGCATCAAAATTTGTTGCTGGTATCCTGCTGGTTGATAGAATGAGAACAGTGCACACTTAATTCCTGCTCCTGAGTTGTCCAAGTTAGATCCATCTGTGTAGATATGTAACCATTCTTCAGGTGGGTATCTATTGTTCACAGTTTCTAATGCTAGTGCTTTTAGTACAGGTTTGGAAGTTTCAGATTTTGTAACTATTTGTTCTAAGTCTAATTGAATATTAATTGGTTCAAAATTCAGTGGGTTTTCTTTGATTAAAATGTTTTCTTTAGAATTAAGAAAATTCAAATCTGTTTTTAATTTCATAACTTTGTGTAAGAAACTGGTTTTTGTTTTCATCTTGATTGGTTGTAGTAGCCCTTTCTCCCATTTTGTTGTTTTTAACCGCAACAGTTTTTCATGTTGTATTAGTGCCTGCTCCTTTAAAGTTAGATGTATTGGATAGTTCCGAGTTAAGGCTTGCATTGCCGTGATTGGAGTTGATTTTGCTGCACCGGTTATTAGTCGCATGGCCTGATTTTGGCATACTTCTAGGTGATTTATGTTAGAACTGGAAATTAATTATTCTTTCACACTGGCCGTGTGTAGGCTAAATTGTGGAAACGTAGAGTCAGACTGAAAAATTCAATGCCATAGCCGGGATTTGAACCACGGATCTTCTGGTTTCCGTCCAGCCGCACTACCATTGTGCTACTATGGCCAACGTGCCGATATGACATTAAATTCTCCAACTGACTCGTATTTTCCCGGTAAACCACTTAGGAGTTCTCATAAACACATGAGACAACTACCTTAATGGCGACTTACTACATGTAAGTACTTTAAGGCCCGGGCTTTATAGTTAACCACTATTAGGTTAATTAATGGAAATTAATTATTCTTTCACACTGGCCGTGTGTAGGCTAAATTGTGGAAACGTAGAGTCAGACTGAAAAATTCAATGCCATAGCCGGGATTTGAACCACGGATCTTCTGGTTTCCGTCCAGCCGCACTACCATTGTGCTACTATGGCCAACGTGCCGATATGACATTAAATTCTCCAACTGACTCGTATTTTCCCGGTAAACCACTTAGGAGTTCTCAGTACGAGTCAGTTGGAGAATTTAATGTCATATCGGCACGTTGGCCATAGTAGCACAATGGTAGTGCGG
Source organism: Mantis religiosa (assembly GCA_030765055.1). NCBI lineage: Eukaryota > Metazoa > Arthropoda > Insecta > Mantodea > Mantidae > Mantis > Mantis religiosa. The sequence continues at coordinate 10,326,116 of CM060958.1, forward strand.
CTGGACGGAAACCAGAAGATCCGTGGTTCAAATCCCGGCTATGGCATTGAATTTTTCAGTCTGACTCTACGTTTCCACAATTTAGCCTACACACGGCCAGTGTGAAAGAATAATTAATTTCCATTAATTAACCTAATAGTGGTTAACTATAAAGCCCGGGCCTTAAAGTACTTACATGTAGTAAGTCGCCATTAAGGTAGTTGTCTCATGTGTTTATGAGAACTCCTAAGTGGTTTACCGGGAAAATACGAGTCAGTTGGAGAATTTAATGTCATATCGGCACGTTGGCCATAGTAGCACAATGGTAGTGCGGCTGGACGGAAACCAGAAGATCCGTGGTTCAAATCCCGGCTATGGCATTGAATTTTTCAGTCTGACTCTACGTTTCCATATGTTAGAACTGTTTGCTGTAATTAAAATAAAATAATAAAATATGAAAATAAAATAAAATATAAAAAATAATAAAATACGTAAAGTAAAATATGAAGCTGCTAACAGTGAAGCAAACAAATATATACAAATATAACAATTTGTAACATAAGAACTTCGCTTATCCTATGAGAAATGATGAATGGTATCTTATAAATTGATTAGGAACGCGATTTCGTGAACACTTTATTCATATCTTCAGCCAGAGCCTTCAACAATCTCGTTGTCAATGCTGTAAGTCACTAGATGTCACTATGTTTTTGTCATTACTACCAAAATCTGAAAATTAAATAAACTTAAAAACAAAATTGACTGCCGATATTTCAAAATTCATTAACGATGTTTATTTTTTTAAATAAATATTATTTGCAGCTGTTTGCTTCACCGCGGATGCTTGCGAATAAATTTTGAAAATGTATCCAGCACAAATCAAATTGTTTGGTATGAATTACTTGTTTTTTCTTGTTTTTCTCCTGAAATATTTGTTGAAGTGGCACCTGCAGCGCTTCATTGCACGGTTTGTAACTGGGTGTGATGCTAAGTTTTGCAGGAAAATCTTCCAGACCCAAACTATGCTTAGCACTATAATATTTTTGTTTACAAAAGTGGTTCAGGCATTTTGACTAAAATGCCCATATTTAATATTTTCGGTGAAAATCCATATATCTCAAATTGTAAATAAATTTTCAGTAACTAGTACTAGGTTTTGAAGCATTTGTGCTATGCTGTCCCGAAACATGATCCACTTTCATTAGTTCAATTGTTTTGTTACAGTGTTCGGATTCCACACACCAGAGAGCTACTATACAGGTATAACAGAGTATCAAGATAAACACAGCAGGGTTGGCTATATACCCTTCGAGAGGGAGAGAGCTATGGGCATCGAGCGTCTCAACAGACCACTTCCTACCAAATGTCTTTATATTCACCTAAAGAAAGGTAGCTCTGATGACCAGAAGAAATAAGGTACGTGATGGCTTTGTTTTTAGTGATTACAGAGTGACATTCTCCTAACAAAGACATTTGGAGACTTAGAAAGCATTTACAGGTATTTCACCCAAAAGTTTGATATTGAAATGTCATTGGAAATACAGTTTTGAGATCTAATGAACACAACACCAAAAGTGTATGAGTATGTCCATAAAGAGTAAATATATCCTGAAAGATGAATGTCTGGTGACTGTAAGCTCTATGTACCCTGTACTCATTTAAACATCATTTCATTCAGATGTTTTTCAGATTTATTAAATGTTGGCCAATATCTGCTATGGTCACCCTTAATGAATAAAGAAAACAGTTGCAAATTCTTGTTGAGAGTGACAAGAAGCTGTTTTGTTTTATTGACTCGATAACGCATGTCGAATTGCAGAGAAGACATAATGATGGGTCAGGTATCCATGTCACGTGATGTGGCAGGAGGGAAGTCACGTGTTGTGGCACGTGAGCTAACGGGGAGTCACCTACGTGTCATCATCTTAGTACACATACCAAAGCCATCGATAAGTAAGAATGATTCCGACGACACAACGTCAGTTCTCTTCTTTGAAGCGCTACTCCTCGCAGGTGGTTACCACATTGAAATGTAATACTGTTGTAGTCACATGACTTTCTCTACTCTCCTTTATTCCTCTTTTGTCTTCCAACAAAAGTAGATTTTCCACTAAAATCTCAATTTAATACCTATATCTTAATTCAAGCAATTACATTATCAACTATACTCGTAATTTTATTAAAAACAAATATAATATATAAACTAATAATTTCTGCATTCAAGTAATAATTATTTCTTTAGCAGTCATTGGAGTAATTGGAGATATTAATCAAATTTCCTTACGAAAAGTGTTATTGCTCCTATCTCTACTATCTTTAGGTGGATTACCACCATTTCTGGATTTTTTTTTTTTTTTGCGAAATGAATGCAGTTCAATTTATACCTCGTTTTAATGATTTTCACATCTACTACTCTAATTATATATAATAATCCAAGGGGCATCCAGAAAATAAGTTCTGTTTCAATTTATCTCCGCTACAGCCCTGCGATCGCAGTTCCGCACATGCGCGGTGGACGCTCTGTATCAAAAAGAAAAAACGTGCGCCATTGTGAGATCGCTGTCAGCCACGTACGCTTTGTTGTGCTTGTCTACAATGTCCGTGTTGATTGAAAATCCCGCCACTTGTGAAATCAGATCTGTGATTCGTTTTCTGAATGCTAGGAAAGTGAAACCAATTGAAATTGATCGGCAAATTTGCGATGTTTACGGACAAAATGCGATGAGTGATACAATGGTGAGAAGATGGGTCCGACAGTTCAATGAAGGACGTAGTGAAGTGCACGATGGAGAACGAAGTGGTCGTCCATCTTTGGTTACAGAACAACTGGTTCACGCGATTGATGTCAAGATCCAGGAAAACTGCAAGCTTACAATTAGTGCTCTCGTTATGGAATTTCCCCAAATCCTACGATCACTGGTTCATGAGATTGTTACGAAAAACTGAAATTCCGTAAACTTTGCTCACGTAGAATGCCAAAGATTCTTACTGAGCAACTCAAAACAAAACGGATGGGTAGTGCATAATGCCATGGCCCGGATTTCAAACACGGATCACCTGGTTTCCGTCCAGTCACTCTAACCCATTGAGCTACCATGGTCAATATGCCGTCCTGACACTAAATTCCGCATTTGACTCGTATATTTCTTCGGTAGACCACTAGTTACTAGTATGTGCTACTTTCTATAAGATAAGATCAGGTAAATAGGATCACGTTTTGAAAATCTTTCACGAAAGCTTTATTTGTGACGTAACTAGGAAAACTTTTACTTTAAATTGAAGCCTCACATTCCACATTATGTTTTTCGATGACGAATTTTCTGTATACTTCCGTTTTCATTTGTATTCCGAGCGGAAACTAATCCTAATCGTCCCGAAATTGGAGGATGAATACAATTGGTATAGCGGACGAATCGGAATGAAAAGTAAAACGGTGGAACCTTCAATTTCAGTACATATTGTACTCATGAGAACAAAATAACATATTCCTACACTTGTATATTCATGTCTTTATACATCTCACACACATTTACCACATGTGAATTGTTTCTTTCCCACAACGGTCATACCCATTTCATTCAACGTCGGATATGACAACATTGGAGGACGTAAGCAAACAAAAGTCATAAAAGTTTGAATCTCTCGCCTTACCATAATCCGTTTTGGCCACTGTTGTAGCGGTATTTATTTTTGCCCGTTGGCAGCACTGATTAAGAAACTATCATAACAACAAGGACTATGGATGTAAGTCTGTATTTATTATGTAGAACATGAAGCTAGCTGCAGCGAAGCAATAAATATTACACAAATATAAATATTTGTTACTAAGGCTTCACTTATCTTAAGAAATTGGTGTTGATACTTCTTTCTAATGGAAATCGATTTCACAAACAAATGCTTGCATACTCAGTCCACAAAAACAAACTCCGTTGCCAAGGAAATCTCAGTTACCATGTTTTTCTTACGTTTTTTTAATATTACCAACATCTGAAGAAAAAAACAAACCTAAAAAGAAAATCAACTGCTGGTATTCAAAATTCATTACGCGGTGAATAAAGAGGAATTTAAAAAAGAATATAAGCATATTATTAATACTGCTTTAATTAATGGTTTGATAAAGATTTTATACAGAAGAAGATTGAAAAATTTAAATATAAAAACAGTTAATGATATTTCCACTCTTAAAAATGAAAGACGATTATAATTTTAAAAAATTTACTTACCATCCTTGGGTTAATAAACATTTTCAATTTGTTTTAAAGAAGTTGGTATAACTTTAGCTCCTCAAAATAAATATAGTGTTAAAAATTTACTACATTTTCCTAAAAAAGATAAAATTCCTAATAATAAAAAATCTGGTATTTATCAATTTAATTGTTTAGATTGTGATCAGGTTTATATTGGAAAGACGGAACGTAATTTAGAAACAAGAACAAAAGAACATTTTCGTAACATTAAGTATAAGGAGACTGATAATTATTGTATAAGTTCCTGGAGCAATTTCAATGAACATTCGTCATAAATCTATCTTAATCGAACAGGAGCAGTTACATACCTCCTTCACGTAAAAGAAGCTCCATTTCTCACTTAGACTGAAGAAATACAATCTCAGGTAGTTCACTTCTTCGTTCCAACAAAACAATACACTACCGTCACCTAGGAAGCAGATTATGAAAAGCAAATCCAAGTCGCTCACCAATCCAAATCCGAATTGCTTTTTACATTAAACTTACAAAAACGCATTTTCTACGAAACGTTTTATCTGCCTCTTATTTTGATACATTTCGTCTTTTTGAATCAAACTATCCAAAATAACAGTACGTAATCCGGTACATAGAGTTTTTATTTTTACTTAAACTAACGCGCTGATACTCACTGACCTAATTCCGTAACGTCTAAAATTATTTAAAAAATGAGAGACGTTAGAATTTTTATGTGCCACTACCTTGTGTTTGGCCAACATTAATTGCGGAATAATAATGGACGAGAATTCTTCGCATGATATATGTTTGTCACATAAATATTTTTTTCTCGGACAAACGCACCCGAATAAATTTAGGAAGACGTTGCATTGCTATGCATCTCAGAGGACGTAAGGCGGCTAGGTTTCAAAATGATGCAATATAATTACGATGGAGGACACGTAGGTGAAATCTATTTCTGTGGCAACACCCACACCCAGAATAGACACCAAATGCTCTGGAATTTGTGTGCGTGAGTGCGACTCGTCCAGGAATTCCTGTCTCCCGCATGTCACCACTTTGCCTCGTATCAAGTGAATACGCAAATCTCGATGTATGTTTACAAAATTGTGTTTTTGTTTGGCTCTTCACCACATCTCAGGCTCCTGTACAAAGGCAGTGTCATCTAGCGGTTGGTGTTCACTTCTAAGCTGAAAATTTGAAAGTTTTAGAGCTTAGACTTATCAGATATTCATCTTTCAGGATAAGAGAAAACCTCCAACGTTAAGTCATATCGGACGATGAATGAAATGATGTTCAAATGAGTACAGGGTACATAGAGCTTAGAGCTACCAGACATTCATCTTTCAGGATAAGAGAAAACCTCCAACGTTAAGTCATATCGGACGATGAATGAAATGATGTTCAAATGAGTACAGGGTACATAGAGCTTAGAGCTACCAGACATTCATCTTTCAGGATAAGAGAAAACCTCCAACGTTAAGTCATATCGGACGATGAATGAAATGATGTTCAAATGAGTACAGGGTACATAGAGCTTAGAGTTACCAGACATTCATCTTTCAGGATAAGAGAAAACCTCCAACGTTAAGTCATATCGGACGATGAATGAAATGATGTTCAAATGAGTACAGGGTACATAGAGCTTAGAGTTACCAGACATTCATCTTTCAGGATAAGAGAAAACCTCCAACATTAAGTCATATCGGACGATGAATGAAATGATGTTCAAATGAGTACAGGGTACATAGAGTTTGGGGTTACCAGACATTCATCTTTCAGGATAAGAGAAAACCTCCAACATTAAGTCATATCGGACGATGAATGAAATGATGTTCAAATGAGTACAGGGTACATAGAGCTTAGAGTTACCAGATTTTCATCTTTCAGGATAAGAGAAAACCTCCAACGTTAAGTCATATCGGACGATGAATGAAATGATGTTCAAATGAGTACAGGGTACATAGAGTTTGGGGTTACCAGATATTCATCTTTCAGGATAAGAGAAAACCTCCAACGTTAAGTCATATCGGACGATGAATGAAATGATGTTCAAATGAGTACAGGGTACATAGAGCTTGGGGTTACCACACATTCATCTTTCAGGATAAGAGAAAACCTCCAACGTTAAGTCATATCGGACGATGAATGAAATGATGTTCAATTGAGTACAGGGTACATAGAGCTTAGAGTTATCAGACATTCATCTTTCAGGATAAGAGAAAACCTCCAACGTTAAGTCATATCGGACGATGAATGAAATGATGTACAAATGAGTACAGGGTACATAGAGCTTAGAGTTATCAGACATTCATCTTTCAGGATAAGAGAAAACCTCCAACGTTAAGTCATATCGGACGATGAATGCATTGATGTTCAAATGAGTACAGGGTACATAGAGCTTAGAGTTATCAGACATTCATCTTTCAGGATAAGAGAAAACCTCCAACGTTAAGTCATATCGGACGATGAATGAAATGATGTACAAATGAGTACAGGGTACATAGAGCTTAGAGTTATCAGACATTCATCTTTCAGGATAAAAGAAAACCTCCAACGTTAAGTCATATCGGACGATGAATGCATTGATGTTCAAATGAGTACAGGGTACATAGAGCTTAGAGTTATCAGACATTCATCTTTCAGGATAAGAGAAAACCTCCAACGTTAAGTAATATCGGACGATGAATGAAATGATGTTCAAATGAGTACAGGGTACATAGAGCTTAGAGTTATCAGACATTCATCTTTCAGGATAAGAGAAAACCTCCAACGTTAAGTAATATCGGACGATGAATGCATTGATGTTCAAATGAGTACAGGGTACATAGAGCTTAGAGTTATCAGACATTCATCTTTCAGGATAAGAGAAAACCTCCAACGTTAAGTAATATCGGACGATGAATGAAATGATGTTCAAATGAGTACAGGGTACATAGAGCTTAGAGTTATCAGACATTCATCTTTCAGGATAAGAGAAAACCTCCAACGTTAAGTAATATCGGACGATGAATGAAATGATGTTCAAATGAGTACAGGGTACATAGAGCTTAGAGTTATCAGACATTCATCTTTCAGGATAAGAGAAAACCTCCAACGTTAAGTCATATCGGACGATGAATGCATTGATGTTCAAATGAGTACAGGGTACATAGAGCTTAGAGTTATCAGACATTCATCTTTCAGGATAAGAGAAAACCTCCAACGTTAAGTAATATCGGACGATGAATGAAATGATGTTCAAATGAGTACAGGGTACATAGAGCTTAGAGTTATCAGACATTCATCTTTCAGGATAAGAGAAAACCTCCAACGTTAAGTCATATCGGACGATGAATGAAATGATGTTCAAATGAGTACAGGGTACATAGACCTTAGAGCTACCAGACATTCATCTTTCAGGATAAGAGAAAACCTCCAACGTTAAGTCATATCGGACGATGCATGAAATGATGTTCAAATGAGTACAGGGTACATAGAGCTTAGAGTTACCAGACATTCATCTTTCAGGATAAGAGAAAACCTCCAACGTTAAGTCATATCGGACGATGAATGAAATGATATGCAAATGAGTACAGGGTACATAGAGCTTAGAGTTACCAGACATTCATCTTTCAGGATAAGAGAAAACCTCCAACGTTAAGTCATATCGGACGATGAATGAAATGATGTTCAAATGAGTACAGGGTACATAGAGCTTAGAGTTACCAGACATTCATCTTTCAGGATAAGGCAAAACCTCCAACGTTAAATCATATCGGACGATGAATGAAATGATGTCCAAATGAGTACAGGGTACATAGAGCTTAGAGCTACCAGACATTCATCTTTCAGGATAAGAGAAAACCTCCAACGTTAAGTTATATCGGACGATGAATGAAATGATGTTCAAATGAGTACAGGATACATAGAGCTTAGAGCTACCAGACATTCATCTTTCAGGATAAGGCAAAACCTCCAACGTTAAGTCATCGGACGATGAATGAAATGATGTTCAAATGAGTACAGGGTACATAGAGCTTAGAGTTACCAGACATTCATCTTTAAGGATAAGGCAAAACCTCCAACGTTAAGTTATATCGGACGATGAATGAAATGATGTTCAAATGAGTACAGGGTACATAGACCTTAGAGCTACCAGACATTCATCTTTCAGGATAAGGCAAAACCTCCAACGTTAAGTTATATCGGACGATGAATGAAATGATGTTCAAATGAGTACAGGGTACATGGAGCTTAGAGTTACCAGACATTCATCTTTAAGGATAAGGCAAAACCTCCAACGTTAAGTTATATCGGACGATGAATGAAATGATGTTCAAATGAGTACAGGGTACATAGAGCTTAGAGTTACCAGACATTCATCTTTCAGGATAAGAGGAAACCTCCAACGTTAAGTGATAACGGACGATGAATGAAATGATGTTCAAATGAGTACAGGGTACATAGAGCTTAGAGTTACCAGACATTCATCTTTCAGGATAAGAGAAAACCTCCAACGTAAGTTATATCGGACGATCAAGGAAATGATGTTCAAATGAGTACAGGGTACATAGAGCTTAGAGTTACCAGACATTCATCTTTCAGGATAAGGGAAAACCTCCAACGTTACGTTATATCGGAAGATGAATGAAATGATGTTAAAATGAGTACAGGGTACATAGAGCATAGAGTTACCAGACATTCATCTTTCAGAATAAGGGAAAAACTCCAACGATAAGTTACACTGGACGATGACTGAAATGATGTTCAATGAGTACAGGGTCCACAGAGCTTAGAGCTACCAGACATTAATCTTTCAGGATAAGAGAAAACTTCCAACGTTAAGTTACATTGGACGATGAATGAAATGATGTTCACATGAGTACAGGGTACATAGAGCTTAGAGTTACCAGACATTCATCTTTCAGGATAAGAGAAAACCTCCAGCGTTAAGTCATATCGGACGATGAATGAAATGATGTTCAAATGAGTACAGGGTACATAGAGGTTAGAGTTACCAGACATTCATCTTTCAGGATAAGAGAAAACCTCCAACGTTAAGTCATATCGGACGATGAATGAAATGATGTTCAAATGAGTACAGGGTACATAGAGCTTAGAGTTACCAGACATTCATCTTTCAGGATAAGGCAAAACCTCCAACGTTAAGTCATATCGGACGATGAATGAAATGATGTCCAAATGAGTACAGGGTACATAGAGCTTAGAGCTACCAGACATTCATCTTTCAGGATAAGAGAAAACCTCCAACGTTAAGTTATATCGGACGATGAATGAAATGATGTTCAAATGAGTACAGGATACATAGAGCTTAGAGCTACCAGACATTCATCTTTCAGGATAAGGCAAAACCTCCAACGTTAAGTCATCGGACGATGAATGAAATGATGTTCAAATGAGTACAGGGTACATAGAGCTTAGAGTTACCAGACATTCATCTTTCAGGATAAGGCAAAACCTCCAACGTTAAGTTATATCGGACGATGAATGAAATGATGTTCAAATGAGTACAGGGTACATAGAGCTTAGAGTTACCAGACATTCATCTTTCAGGATAAGAGGAAACCTCCAACGTTAAGTGATAACGGACGATGAATGAAATGATGTTCAAATGAGTACAGGGTACATAGAGCTTAGAGTTACCAGACATTCATCTTTCAGGATAAGAGAAAACCTCCAACGTAAGTTATATCGGACGATCAATGAAATGATGTTCAAATGAGTACAGGGTACATAGAGCTTAGAGTTACCAGACATTCATCTTTCAGGATAAGGGAAAACCTCCAACGTTACGTTATTTCGGAAGATGAATGAAATGATGTTAAAATGAGTACAGGGTACATAGAGCATAGGGTTACCAGACATTCATCTTGCAGAATAAGGGAAAAACTCCAACGTTAAGTTACACTGGACGATGACTGAAATGATGTTCAATGAGTACAGGGTCCACAGAGCTTAGAGCTACCAGACATTAATCTTTCAGGATAAGAGAAAACCTCCAACGTTAAGTTACATTGGACGATGAATGAAAGGATGTTCACATGTGTACAGGGTACATAGAGCTTAGAGTTACCAGACATTCATCTTTCAGGATAAGAGAAAACCTCCAGCGTTAAGTCATATCGGACGATGAATGAAATGATGTTCAAATGAGTACAGGGTACATAGAGGTTAGAGATACCAGACATTCATCTTTCAGGATAAGAGAAAACCTCCAACGTTAAGTCATATCGGACGATGAATGAAATGATGTTCAAATAAGTACAGGGTACATAGAGCTTAGAGTTACCAGACATTCATCTTTCAGGATAAGAGAAAACCTCCAACATTAAGTCATATCAGACGATGAATGAAATGATGTTCAAATGAGTACAGGGTACATAGAGCTTAGAGTTACCAGACATTCATCTTTCAGGATAAGAAAAAACCTCCAACGTTAAGTCATATCGGACGATCAATGAAATGATGTTCAAATGAGTACAGGGTACATAGAGCTTAGAGTTACCAGACATTCATCTTTCAGGATAAGGGAAAACCTCCAACGTTAAGTCATATCAGACGATGAATGAAATTTTGTTAAAATGAGTACAGGGTACATAGAGCTTAGAGTTACCAGACATTCATCTTTCAGGATAAGTGAAAACCTCCAACGTTAAGTCATATCGGACGATGAATGGAATGATGTTCAAATGAGTACAAGGGTACATAGAGCTTAGAGTTACCAGACATTCATCTTTCAGGATAAGGCAAAACCTCCAACGTTAAGTCATATCGGACGATGAATGAAATGATGTTCAGATGTGTACAGGGTACATAGAGCTTAGAGTTACCAGACATTCATCTTTCAGGATAAGAGAAAACCTCCAACGTTAAGTCATATCGGACGATGAATGAAATGATGTACAAATGAGTACAGGGTACATAGAGCTTAGAGTTACCAGACATTCATCTTTCAGGATAAGGTAAAACCTCCAACGTTAAGTCATATCAGACGATGAATGAAATGATATTCAAATGAATACACGGTACATAGAGCTTAGAGATACTGGATATCCTCCCTTCAGGATAAGGGAGTACCCCGAAAAAACCTCATCAAGGTAACTCCCCTGACTCAGGCTCGGGACTTCAAGAACGAGAAGCGAACACTCTACCATCAACAATACCGGGGCTGGCAAATCTGCTTGTTCACACTGGATGTGAGTGAAACGGGTGAAATGATACTCAAATTAGATCTGGGTCAATTGAGCTTTAAGTTATCGCCTTAAGATAAGGAACAGCGTTATCCAGGTATCTTATTAGCTCATGCGAGATTTGAGTTCAGAATCTCTGGAACTTGAGGCACGCAACCTCCAGACCATCGGGGCCAAATCATTAATATAATGTTCTTAGTACATGACTGACATTTTAGTTTATCTCCAAATTTATTTCTCGCATAGTAAATCTCCAGTTCTTGGAGATTTAGGACTGAATAAATGTTCAGTAAAACAAGGAATTAAGTTACATATCATTTGATAAAAGTTTTTATTAAATTAAGAAAATATAGGTCTAGTAATATCTGTGACTGAAACCAATTCACATTTAAACTTTGTTTCAGGTATCATATTGTTGAGGAAAGTAGCCACCTGCAAGGAGCTGTACCAAATTAGAAGTTGATAGAAATTGTAACATATCAAACAGAAAATCAAATCTAATTGTATAGACTGAAGTAAAATTGCTTGTACATATATAAAGTAGTAAAGATAAGTACAAATAAATAGATATGTACAGTTACATGAAGTTCTAATTAAATATAATATATTTGACAGTGTTTATACACTTATTCATAGAGTTAATTACATAATTTGTGCTTACCTTGCTTTAATTAGTTACAGTTTTGTAGGTAAATAAAATTATTATATTTATTTGTATATAGAAAAACCGGCCGGGAAGGCTCAGGCGGTTTTGTCTGTGCCCACATTCGGGAGGCCGGGTTTCTATTCCCGTGGTCGAACTACTTGACCCATGGATTTTTTCGGGGGCTTTCCCAAGTCGCTAGGCGAATGCTCGGTAGGTTAATTACATTCCTCGAATTTCCTGTCCCATCATTACATCTCCATTACCATTTCATATCATCTCTCATCTGGTGGTCTCTTTTAGGGTAGAAGTGTCGGCGGGAGTCTCAGCGGTGCATGGCGGGATGGTATGCTCTGAGGAAATCTACTTCCTCCTCTGTTGTCGGTCTCCGTTCCTCTGCTGGGGCCATTTCGGGACCGCCAGCCAGGGACCATTAGGGCTCGGCTGTTGGGCTCGTTGCCGTCCCGATGTAGGGGAGCGTGTTCGTTGTCCTGGCCTGTCGGATAAGTCTCTATCCAAGTAAACTGCAGGGACCCTGCCCTCTGTACCGTCGTAGCTCCTTCGGTCCGCCGCCCTCTGTCTCTTCCTCGCCTCATCCTTCCTCCCGGAAGTGCCCCTGAGGATATAGAACAGCGGACCCAGTCATCAGTCTCTTTATACTTCGTTCTGGTTTTTGACTTGAATTACATTTTTCTCTGCAGCTTTTTGATGAATGCTATCATTAGCAAATTTAATAGTTTATCTAACAAAGATAGGAGTTAACTTATGTTTATGTTTTTGGGAAAGGATATTTATTTTAAAAACAAACATCGCGTAATGGTTTTTGAAATACTGGCAATTGATTCTGTTTTTAAAATTTGTTTTATTTTCAAATTTTAGTAGTACTAACAAGAACATATCAACATCTAGTGTTTAGTAACGATGACGACAGGTTTTTTATTACAGCTGAAGAAGTATATAATTATTTTTTTGACAATGTACCTTTCTCATCCTCATAATTTTGATGTTCCTTCTCAAAATAGTCTCCCCTAAATGCGATGCACTTGTCTCAGCGTTTCTGTCAGTCTTCAAAGACAAGCTGGAAACCATTTTGTGGAGAGGTCCTTCAAAATCGCCTCCGCAGCCTTCACCACTGCTTCTGATGATGGATAATGTCTCCCAGAAGGCGTTTCTTCAAGTTAGGGAATAGAAAAATGTCACATGGGGCTAAATCCGGACTATAGGCAGTGCGAGGGATGTACTTCACGTTGATTTTTACAAAATATTTAGCAACAACATTGGCAATATGCAGCCACGCATTATCGTGGTGCAATATCCAGCCTGCTTCACGAAAATGCGGTCTTTTGCTCCTGATATGGACTTGTAATGTTTTCAGGACATCCCTGTAGTATTGTCCAGTTACTGGTGTGTGTGCAGGTACAACATAATATAATAGAATAACATAATATTTATTGAGGTACTAAGCTTTTACAATTTTTTGGGGAGCCCTCTGTTTTGGCCCAGGCCACTGCTACACAGGACAGTCCATTAAGTATTTACAGACGTGTTACAGTTATTACAGAATAGTCACTTATTATTCCTTCTCCCTTTTTACAGTCCATATCCACCTGTTTTTTACCTTACTTAAAAACTGACCTATATTTTTATAATTTTTACTTAAAACCTTGATTAAGCTGATTCTCCTATTCATTAATGATATTTGACATTTTTTCCTCCACATCTCTGTTTCCTTACAATCAAACAGTATATGTTCTATATCCTCTTTGTCCCCACATAATGGGCACTCATCTTGCGGGTATCCATTTCTTTGACCTCTTAATCTCCATCTCCCTGCAGGTACAACATGCTGATAAACCATTGCATGAATATCAAAAAATGAGATGACCATAACTTTCCGAGCAGAAGCAACCACTTTTGCTTTTAGGAGGGTTGTTAATGGAGGAGATTTCCACACCGAGCTTTGCTATTTGCTCTCAGGATCAAAATTATGTAGCCAAGTTTCATAAGCAGTGATTACGTTTGAAAGAAACTCCAGATCTTCCTCTAACATCAACTTTAACTGCATGCAGACCTGCATGCGAATGTCCTTTTGTTCGGGAATCAACAGTCTGGGAACCCATCGCGCACAAACACGTCTCATGTGTAATGTTTCTGTCACCAACGTGTGGGTGGCACCCAATGAAATGTTTAGTATTTCAGAAAGTGATCCTAAGGTAATTCGTCGATCCTCTCTCACTATGGCAGCAGCAGTGTTGATGTTTTCTTCCGTAATAGCAGTAGCTGGGGCACCGGATCCACCTTCCTTTGAAATTAATTGTCTCCCCTCTTTAAACATTTTAAACCACCTTCGAGCTGTGTTGTAGGGAAGAACAGACTCTCCATAGGCCTCCTGTAACATTGTATAGGCCTCAACTGAAGATTTGTTGTGACAAAAGCAGAATTTCCAAGCCGCATATTGTTCCTCGAGTGTCACCTCCATTGCAGTGGTAGGCGATACTGAACATATCTGGAATTAAAGATAGGTGAAGATTTAAGTTACAAATTATTATATTTGTATATATTTGTTTGCTTCACTGTTAACAGCTACATATTTTACGTATTTATTTACATTTAAAATTATTATCTAGCGAAATAAACTGCTTTAGGAGGTCTACTGGACACTCTAAATCAGAAAAATTTCCTAACAAAGTGATAAGAAAAACCACGAAGGTTAAAAATTTCATTTTAGATTTTATAAGATATATAGAGCTAAAATGGCACGGACATGTCTGCAGAATGCCTGAGATAAGATTACGAAAACAAGTTTAAGAATGGAATCCACCTGGAGGAGGAAGGCTTGGTGGACCTAGACTTAAATGAATAGAGAATATTGAAAGAGAAATGAATAAGTTATGTATGTAGGAATTAAATTCGATGGATAGAGAAGAGTTCAGGAAGCTTGTACTGTATTTATAAATAAAAAAGGTATATAGGCAATTATATCCCACGCTACATCAAAGTGTGCCTGGTGCAGTACTTAAACGTGGATTAGTAACAGTTTAGACACTTGTGAAGGCTGCGCTATTTCACTTGATGTTCAGTTGTTTGAAACACTGGACTTGTGCAGCTTGCGGCATTATAAATAGCCGACAGGCGGCCTGCGGTACAGTTCCCAGTTACAATTACTGCATATTGCTTTGATCGACACCACCGACATCAATAGGCCTAACTGCTACCCTGCACTTCGGAACTTCCACCTAATTGACCAAGCGAAAGTGATCTGAAAGGTCTCTGGTTCCATTGCCGACGATTCTCACCTGCTTTTTTCGTGTTTCTATCACAATTTCCTTCCCATCATGCCTCTAGATTCCATTACCTTCTCATCTACGGGTGTGTTTCTAGTTTTCGTGGTGTAAGGTGGTGCCGAGCAAATGGCGTGGATATTTGCACAAAATAGTACTTACTCCCTGTGGACACTAGAGGGTCCCTCTTTGTCTAAATTTTATAAACATCTATTACAATCAACTTCATAATTAACGTTAGTGGCAGCCCCTGCTATAGACGATAGGAAGCAACGGCACGTAGAAAACCCTTCTCTCCGACCAGTAACTCAACATTCGATGTCTGTGCAGAAGTATACAGGCGTCCAACTTAATTTTTATTATTGTACATGAGCAAGTGCCTCTCATACATAATGCATGATGGCGATTGTATATCTCTTGCACATTTATTGTGGCGTGTCAGTGAATAACCCTTTGAGTGCCCATCAGCAACAAGTGACTGACGACAGACACACACCTGTTGCATCCATCCCTAGAGCATCCTGCATCCACCTGGAAGTTTTACACTACGACACCGATGTTGCATTCTAATGAAATGATAATATTTAATCACCTTCATGATCATAGTCAATGACACCGCCATCTTTACATGTCTTCTTATCTTAGAAGTGGAAGCTTGGTTGGAGCAAGTTGCACTGTTTACTCTTAAAGCTGAGAAGGGGACTAGAATGAGAGCAATGTGAGAGTTGACAGTAAAACAGAAATGTTTCCAAAGTTCAATCTTCTTGTTCCATTTCAGAGGAAGGTGCGTTAGATCCATACTGTTCTTGTTACAGCCGCTAGAGTTCTCTTTAGTTGAAGAATGAAACAGCAATAAGTTCCAGCAATTGTGGTTATTACTTATTTTATCAATAACCTTGCTAATATATAATAGAGCGACTTATCTAATAGACTCACATTAGACAACATCCTTTTTATTTACATGGAAATGGATCAGGCGGTATCGTCTGTGGTCCGCATTCGGAAGATCTAGATTCGATTCCCGTGCAGGGCCTATCAATCCCATGGGTTTTCCTGGATCGCCAGGCGAATGTTGGGCAGGTTAATTGCATACCCTCTCTCTCCCGACATTTCCTGTCCCTCCACCTCATCTCCAATATCATTTCACATCATCTCTTTCAGGATAGAAGTGTCAACAGGAGCCTCGGCGCTGCATGGCAGGATGATATGCTCCTTGTGACTCCACCATTTCCTCCTCCAATAAGACGGACTCTGGGCCGTTTCAGAACTACGGTTGGAGGGATGACTGTTGGAGATGCCAGTTCTTCAATAGTAGGGACACTTCCCTCTCCACTGTCGTGGCTACTTGCATCGGCCAACCCCTGTCACCTCTCGTCTCATCCTTCCTCCAGCGTATGGTCCACTTGGGGGCATAGGTCGTACAATAAGAGGTGCGTTAAACTTATAACACATATTTGTTTTCTTTTCTTTTTTCAGAATTGGGACCAGATAGAAACTTCTAGTTTTTTTTAAAATACACGTGAGCTCTTTGTGAATATCTGACAGAGATGGTAACATTACACAGTTAATAGAACCCTAGTGTCGGCGACGAGAGTTAGGACTGTTTTCGATACTTAAAATTGCGACGTTTTCATTGCAAGAACAGCGTGTAATAATTCGTTTTCTCCATTTTCGTGGTGTGACACCTATTGAAATTCATCGCCAGTTGAGTGAGGCAAGTGGTGATGGTACTATGGATGTGTCTAATGTACGTTCCTGGGTGTGACAGTTCAATGAAGACAGAACATCGTATGACAACAAACCAAGACAGTTAAGTGAGGTATGTGGTGATGTTACCATGGATGTGTTTAATGTACGTTCCTGGGTGCGACAGTTCAATGAAGACAGAACATCGTATGACAACAAACCAAGACAGTTAAGTGAGGCATGTAGTGATGGTACTATGGATGTGTCTAATGTACGTTCCTGGGTGTGGCAGTTCAATGAAGACAGAACATCGTATGACAACAAACCAAGACAGTTAAGTGAGGCATGTAGTGATGGTACCATGGATGTGTCTAATGTACGTTCCTGGGTGCGACAGTTCAATGAAGACAGAACATCGTATGACAACAAACCAAGACAGTTAAGTGAGGTATGTAGTGATGGTACCATGGATGTGTCTAATGTACGTTCCTGGGTGTGTCAGTTCAATGAAGACAGAACATCGTGTAACAACAAACCAAGACAGTTAAGTGAGGCATGTGGTGATGTTACCATGGATGTGTCTAATGTACGTTCCTGGGTGCGACAGTTCAATGAAGGAAGAACATGTGTGACAACAAACCAAGACAGTTAAGTAAGGTATGTGGTGATGGTACCATGGATGTGTCTAATGTGCGTTCCTGGGTGCGACACTTCAATGAAGGAAGAACATCGCGTAACAACAAACCAAGACAGTTGAGTGTGGCATGTGGTGATGGTACCATGGATGCGTCTAATGTAGGTTCCTGGGTGCGACAGTTCAATGAAGGAAGAACATGTGTGACAACAAACCAAGACAGTTAAGTAAGGCATGTGGTGATGGTACAATGGATGTGTCTAACGTACGTTCCTGGGTGCCACAGTTCAATGAAGACAGAACATCATGAGACAACAAACCAAGACAGTTAAGTAAGGCATGTGGTGATGGTACCATGGATGTGTCTAACGTACGTTCCTGGGTGCCAAAGTTCAATGAACACAGAACATGTGTAACAACAAACCAAGACAGTTGAGTGAGGCATGTGTTGATGGTACCATGGATGTATCTAATGTACGTACCTGGGTGTGACAGTTCAATGAAGACAGAACATCGTGTGACAACAAACCAAGACAGTTAAGTGAGGCATGTGGTGATGGTACCATGGATGTGTCTAATCTACGTTCCTGGGTGTGACAGTTCAATGAAGATAGAACATCGTGTGACAACAAACCAAGACAGTTAAGTAAGGCATGTGGTGATGGTACCATGGATGTGTCTAATGTGCGTTCCTGGGCGCGACAGTTCAGTGAAGGTAGAACATCGTATGACAACAAACCAAGACACTCACGGCCTCGCAACAGCCGGTCTGACGATATGATCCAGCGAGTGGAGAACGTTGCTTTGGAGGATCGCCGATTGAGCATTTTCAGAGCTTCATGGAGGATTGTGTGCACAGATCCCACGGAATTTTGAGACGATGTCTGCAATTCTGTGTTGATAAAATATTTCGGCGATTTTGTACATCATCTATATCGCTTTCCCGTCAGTCTCCGGATAACCGGATCGGCACTGGTCCCAGTTAATTCGGGTAAACAAATTTATACTGTAACTACAACTCCTTTTAAAATTTTTAATATTTTCCGTGGAGGAAGAACATTTTATAGGATTCTACAGGAAATTCAAGATCTTCTTTGAGAACTGTATTACTTTTTAATACCAAAATGGTATTAGAGCAACAGATGTTTTTTATTTTTCGGCTTTATTTATTTATTTTCTTGATATACGTCCCCCAACGTTAAGTCATATCGAACGATGAATGAAATGATATTCAAATGATTTCAGAGTACATAGAGCTTAGAGTTGTCAGACATTCATCTTTCAGGATAAAGGAAAATCCCCAACGTTAAGTCATATCGGACGATGAATGAAATGATGTTCAAATGAGTACAGAGTACATAGAGCTTAGAGTTATCAGACATTCATCTTTCAGGATAAGAGAAAACCTCCAACGTTAAGTCATATCGGACGATGAATGAAATGATGTTCAAATGAGTACAGAGTACATAGAGCTTAGAGTTATCAGACATTCATCTTTCAGGATACAGGAAAATCCCCAACGTTAAGTCATATCGGACGATGAATTAAATGATGTTCAAATAAGTACAGGGTACATAGAGCTTAGAGTTACCAGACATTCACCTTTCAGGATAAGAGAAAACCTCCAACGTTAAGACATATCGGACGATGAATGAAATGATGTTCAAATGAGTACAGGGTACATAGACCTTAGAGTTACCAGACATTCACCTTTCAGGATAAGAGAAAACCTCCAACGTTAAGTCATATCGGACGATGAATGAAATGATGTTCAAATGAGTACAGGGTACATAGACCTTAGAGTTACCAGACATTCACCTTTCAGGATAAGAGAAAACCTCCAACGTTAAGACATATCGGACGATGAATGAAATGATGTTCAAATGAGTACAGGGTACATAGACCTTAGAGTTACCAGACATTCATCTTTCAGGATACAGGAAAATCCCCAACGTTAAGTCATATCGGACGATGAATGAAATGATGTTCAAATAAGTACAGGGTACATAGAGCTTAGAGTTACCAGACATTCACCTTTCAGGATAAGAGAAAACCTCCAACGTTAAGACATATCGGACGATGAATGAAATGATGTTCAAGTAAGTACAGGGTACATAGACCTTAGAGTTACCAGACATTCACCTTTCAGGATAAGAGAAAACCTCCAACGTTAAGACATATCGGACGATGAATGAAATGATGTTCAAATAAGTACAGGGTACATAGACCTTAGAGTTACCAGACATTCACCTTTCAGGATACAGGAAAATCCCCAACGTTAAGTCATATCGGACGATGAATGAAATGATGTTCAAATAAGTACAGGGTACATAGACCTTAGAGTTACCAGACATTCACCTTTCAGGATAAGAGAAAACCTCCAACGTTAAGACATATCGGACGATGAATGAAATGATGTTCAAATGAGTACAGGGTACATAGAGCTTAGAGTTACCAGACATTTATCTTTAAGGGTAAGGGAAAACCTCCAACGTTAAATCATATCAGACGATGAATAAAATGATGTTCAAATGAGTACAGAGTACATAGAGCTTAGAGTTACCAGACATTTATCTTTCAGGGTAAGGGAAAACCTCCAACGTTAAGTCATATCGGACGATGAATGAAATGATGTTCAAATGAGTACAGGGTACATAGAGCTTAGAGTTACCAAACATTTATCTTTAAGGGTAAGGGAAAACCTCCAACGTTAAGTCATATCGGACGATAAATGAAATGATGTTCAAATGAGTACAGGGTACATAGACCTTAGAGTTACCAGACATTCACCTTTCAGGATAAGAGAAAACCTCCAACGTTAAGTCATATCGGACGATGAATGAAATGATGTTCAAATGAGTACAGGGTACATAGAGCTTAGAGTTACCAGACATTTATCTTTAAGGGTAAGGGAAAACTTCCAACGTTAAGTCATATCGGACGATGAATAAAATGATGTTCAAATGAGTACAGAGTACATAGAGCTTAGAGTTACCAGACATTTATCTTTAAGGGTAAGGGAAAACCTCCAACGTTAAGTCATATCGGACGATGAATAAAATGATGTTCAAATAAGTACAGGGTACATAGACCTTAGAGTTACCAGACATTCACCTTTCAGGATAAGAGAAAACCTCCAACGTTAAGTCATATCGGACGATGAATGAAATGATGTTCAAATGAGTACAGGGTACATAGAGCTTAGAGTTACCAGACATTTATCTTTAAGGGTAAGGGAAAACCTCCAACGTTAAATCATATCAGACGATGAATAAAATGATGTTCAAATGAGTACAGAGTACATAGAGCTTAGAGTTACCAGACATTTATCTTTCAGGGTAAGGGAAAACCTCCAACGTTAAGTCATATCGGACGATGAATGAAATGATGTTCAAATGAGTACAGGGTACATAGAGCTTAGAGTTACCAAACATTTATCTTTCAGGGTAAGGGAAAACCTCCAACGTTAAGTCATATCGGATGATGAAAGAAATGATGTTCAAATGAGTGCAGAGTACATAAAGCTCAGACTTTTCTGTCATTCATTTTTCAGGTTTAGGAAAATGCTCTCAATAATTCTTATCGGGAAACCTTACCCTAAAAGAGATACAAACTCGAAACTTATTTGAATGTAGGCCACACACAGCTGGTCATGGCATTTTTACTAATTCTATAATTACCTTTTCAAAAGTCTTGTCATCTATTTACCTTTTGTAAAAGTTTATTACGTCCATATCTATGCATTTCACACATAAATAATTAATATTTCTATAAAACATCGGAGCAGAATTGCTTTCTTGTTTCTGAAACAAATGAGCGAAGATCAGAAACAGTTGAAGTCAGCAAGCAGCAGGAACGAACGCACCGAATAGTAAATGCACTTGTAGCTACCAGCTCCCCACCTTCAGGACCGTTTGCTAAGTTTAGAGTTCGCTCCTCTCCTGCTTTGATTGGTCGACCCTTCCCAAGTCCCTAAAATTACACTTGTACACCACTGACTACACTACTTTCTGTTTGCTGACGTCATACACGCATGTGTTTGTTGCCTTCACATCTTAAATCCTCGAACATGTATTGCTACTATACAGTACTGGTAATTTATGCTTGATTCCCAAAGTATGGGTTAACAAAGAAATATATTAATTCAGTTTGTTTGTTAAACTTGGGTTAATTTAGGCTGCCGAAAAGTGGCTATGGTATATGGTTAGCTATTTTACTTTTTATCGTGTAATGCTAGCTCTAAATATAGAAGCACAGCGTTTTTCTTGTATCAAAACAATTCTTATTCCATAACATTTTTTTGACAAGGTCAGAACACCATATAAGTGATTTTGATAATTCAAGCCATTAATTTCTACTCCTTAAACCCTAAAGGACCAGTGCGTCACATTCAAGAGGTCCCGATATCGAATCTCGATCAGGGTGAGTTATCTGTATAAGGTTTCTCTGGCTTTTACCTTATTCTGAAAGACGAATGTCTAGTAACTCTAAGATCTATGTACCCTGTACTCATTTGAGCATCATTTCATTCATCGTCCGATATGACTTAACGTTGGAGGTTTTCTCTTATCCTGAAAGATGAATGTCTGGTACCTCTAAGCTCTATGTACCCTGTACTCATTTGAGCATCATTTCATTCATCGTCCGATATGACTTAACGTTGGAGGTTTTCTCTTATCCTAAAAGATGAGTGTCTGGTTACTCTAAGCTCTAGTTACCCTGTACTCATTTGAACATCATTTCATTCATCGTCCGATATGACTTAACGTTGGAGGTTTTCTCTTATCCTGAAGGATGAATGTCTGGTAACTCTAAGCTCTATGTACCCTGTACTCATTTGAACATCATTTCATTCATCGTTCGATATAACTTAACGTTGGAGGTTTTCTCTTATCCTGAAAGACGAATGTTTGGTAAATCTAATCTCTATGTATCCTGTACTCATTTAAACATCATTTCATTCATCGTTCGATATGACTTAACGTTGGAGGTTTTCTCTTATCCTGAATGATGAATGTCTGGTAACTCTAAGCTCTATGTACCCTGTACTTATTTGAACATCATTTCATTCATCGTCCGATATGACTTAACGTTGGAGATTTTCTCTTATACTGAAAGATGAATGTCTGGTAACTCTAAGCTCCATGCACCTTGTACTCATTTGAACATCATTTCATTCATCATGCGATATAACTTAACGTTGGAGGTTTTCTCTTATCCTGAAAGATGAATGCCTGGTAACTCTAAACTCTATGTACCCTGTACTCATTTGAACATCATTTCATTCATCGTTCGATATAACTTAACGTTGGAGGTTTTCTCTTTTCCTGAAACATGAAAGTCTGGTAACTCTAAGCTCTATGTACCCTATACTCATTTGAACATCATTTCATTTATCGTCCGATATGACTTAACGTTGGAGGTTTTCTCTTATTCTGAAAGATGAATATCTGGTAACTCTAAGCTCTATGTACCCTGTACTCATTTGAACATCATTTCATTCATCGTCCGATATGACTTAACGTTGGAGGTTTTCTCTTATCCTGAAAGATGAATATCTGGTAACTCTAAGGTCTATGTACCCTATATTCATTTGAACATCATTTCATTCATCGTCCGATATGACTTAACGTTGGAGGTTTTCTCTTATCCTGAAATATGAATATCTGGTAACTCTAAGCTCTATGTACCCTGTACTCATTTGGACATCATTTCATTCATCGTCCAATATGACTTAACGTTGGAGGTTTCCTCTTATCCTGAAAGATGAATGTCTGGTAGCTCTAAGCTCTATGTACCCTGTACTTATTTGAACATCATTTCATTCATCGTCCGATATGACTTAACGTTGGAGGTTTTCTCTTATACTGAAAAATGAATGTCTGGTAACTCTAAGCTCTATGCACCTTGTACTTATTTGAACATCATTTCATTCATCGTTGGATATAACTTTACGTTGGAGGTTTTCCCTTATCCTGAAAGATGAATGTCTGGTAACTCTAAGCTCTATGTACCTTGTACTCATTTGAACATAATTTCATTCATCGTCCGATATGACTTAACGTTGGAGGTTTTCTCTTATCCTGAAAGATGAATGTCTTGTAACTCTAAGCTCTATGTACCCTGTACTCATTTGAACATTATTTCATTCATCGTCCTATATGACTTAATGTTGGAGGATTTCTCTTATCCTGAAGGTGAATGTCTGGTAACTCAAAGCTCTGTGTAGCCTGTACTCAGTTGAAGATCATCTATCTTTACCAGTTACGTATGTCATTCAGGACGAATAGAACTTCCGGTTTGGTATTCTATCTTTTGGGCTTCAGGAAGTCACAGAACAGTAATTTTGGAGAAATCTTGATATGGGATTTTTGTGGGGTAATGTACGTAATTTGCTATAATCACAGACAGATGGAACAACAATTTTGCCTTGGTCGAGTGATGCGAGCCGGAAGATATAGCTCAATGCTGCACTACCTGCGTTTTACGAGTGTTTTAGCTGCCGAAGGCTGTGTTTTATATTGCCACCTACACCAAAACGTCTACCTTAGTGGAAATAGAGCGACCTCGCCAAGGTTAAAGACATCGCTTTTAAAATAACCCTCACCGGGAATCACCTTGCTCCATTTACTTCAACCGGAACTTGGTGATCTTCAACACTAGAACTGTAAATGATGAGTGGGTAGTGTTTAACACCCGCTTTTACTACATGCGGCACCACAGACGGTGACTCTGATGATACATGAGATGGAGGTGGAGTACCAGGTAGGGGAAACCGGAGTTACCGGAGAAAAGCCGTCCCAGCGCCGTATTCTCCGCCACATATTTCAATTTGTGGGTAACTGGGATCGATCTCGGGCTTCCTGGTGAGAGTCTAGTGGTCTAACCACTCAGCCACGGCGCGGCTTACGTCAAATACGGATTGTGTTACTTTATAAGGTCCGACAATACATAACAGAAAACCTACTATTGCAAAATCCCTGTACACTGTGTTCATTTTTATCTGTAATTTTACCGCCCAAAATTTGACGTTATTAATAGCATAGCTGATGGAGCGAGTTTATATACGATTCCTCTAGCGGTTTGCAATCGTACTCGATGTGCTGACAGTAGCTTTTAGGTCTCCCTCTATCGGCAGGTAAATATAGTTTTTGAGAGGTAGGTCTTCCCGCGTAATATAAAGGTGCGTAATTTCGTCTGGTGCGTAGATACGATAACTGTATTTAAAAACTATATAATGCAATGCATTGCAGAGCTAATTATGCAGCCATAAAAGTATACCATGAAGAATATACGAAATGATAAGTCAATGAACACTTATTTCACAATGAACATCTGTTTTTCTGTTATAGTAGACATATATGCATATTGTAAACCTGTCAAATAAAATAGAAATATTTCAATTTGATCTCAATTCTTTTCTATCACTCACAGTTTCCTCACAATATAACTTCATTACAAACCAGAAAATTAGCAGAACATGTTCTAGGAATGAAAAATAAATTAGTGTTACAATATGTACAAAGCTTTTATCCAAGTCTAAACAAGAAAATATCTCTAGTACATAGTCTTATGTGTCCATTTTCTTTTATTTCCTTTCTCTCTTCCCCTTAAACATTGTCTTAAACAAATGAAACAATTCACTTGCGGTACACTTCAAAAGCTGCACACACAATTAAATCACTAGCAAATTGACCAGTAATTAAGACTTCGCCGGCTTTTATACCTCCAGCAATTGTTCTAGAATTCAGTGGATCGTTCGAAAACAATCACGATGGCAGCGGGAAACTCCATATCTGTCTCTTCTCTGTTTCCCTCTCTCGGCAAGCGTTCAGCTCCGCGCCCACACGCTGGCCGTGGCCCGCCGCACAACAATGCCTCGGCGACAATATCATTCTGCCATGCAACACCGAGTCACTCACCGACCCTCTTACCCTGAAAGAGACTACCAGATGAGAGCTGAGGTGAAATAATAATGGAGATGAAATGAAGAAGAGGAAATTTGGGAGATCTAGTTAACTTACCCAGCATTCACCTGGCGACCCAGGAGAACTCCATGGGTCAGGTAGGTCGATCATAGGAGTCTAACTCGGACCTCCCCAACGCACGCCACGGACAAAATCGCGCCCACCTCAGTAGTGAAAATGTGAAATGTGTAGTGTTTAACGCCCGCTTTTATTACATACGGCACCGCAGGCGGTGACACTGATCATACATGAGATGAATATGGAGCACCGGTGTGAGATGGCGGGGAAAACCGGAGATCCCGGAGAAAACCTACCCCAGCGCCATGTTGTCCACCACAAATCTCACTTTGCGGTCGTCTGGGATTGAACCCGGGCCGCCTTGGTGAGAGCCAAGCGGTCTAACCACTGAGCCACGGCATAGCCCCCACTTCGGTAGTGTAGGTGGTAGCGTGTCTGCCTCACTTTCAAGAGGTCCCGAGCCTGAATCTCGGTCAGGGTGAGTTACCTGTTTAAGGTTTTATGTGGGGTTTTCCCTTATCCTGAAGGACAAATTTCGGGTACCTCTAAGCTCTATGGACCCTGGGCACATTTGAGCATCATTTCACCCATTGCATTCATCGTCCGATATGACTTAACGTTGGAGCACGTAAATTACACACAAAAAAAGTGTGTGTGCTGAACACCACACGACAGAAGTGAAAAATTAAAAACTAATCATTATAAATTATTCTTAAATATTATCTTAAACAAATAACGTTGACGCTCATTCTTGCGCAAAGAGTCCAGGTGCGAGATAAATATTTCATGTCTTACACTAAGTGTGCTCGCAAATGAAACAGCTGAATGACGACGGACTTGCGACCGTGCGAAGAGGGTTAATACATAAAGGATGTATAAAGGAAGTAAAATCAAATCACAAAATATACTGTTTTACATATATTTTATTTTTATATTAAAATAAGTGATATTTCACAATCATTTTTCATATTTTGTTTCGAAACATCGATGTATTATATATGAGCTCGAGGGTATGTACCAGGGCAATCCACATGCCCGCCTCGGTAGTGTAGATGGTAGAATGTCTGCCTCACGTTCAAGAGGTCCCGAGTTCGAATCTCGGTCAGGGTGACTTATCTGGATAAGGTTTTTCTCCGGGGTTTCCCCTTATCCTGAAAGACGAATGTCGGGTAACTCTAAGGTCTAAGGACCCTGGCCTCATTTGACCATCATTTCACCCATTCCATTCATCGTCCGATATGAATTAACGTTGAAGGTGTGTGTGTGTGTGTGTGTGTGTGTGTGTGTGTGTGTGTGTGTGTGTGTGTGTGTGGTGTAGTGTTTAACGCCCGCTCTTACTACATACGGCACCGCAAGTGGTGACACTGATGATACATGAGATAAAGAGGGAGCACTGGTGGAATGAGATGGCGGGGAAAATCGGAGGTCCCGGGGAAAACCCGCCCCAGTGCCGTGTTGTCCACCACATATCTCACTTTTTGATCGCGGCCACCTTGGTGAGAGCCAAGCGGTCTAAATATTGAGCCACGGCGTGGCCTTAACGTTGGGGGGGGGGGGGGAAAGAAAAAAAGGGCAATCCTGAAGACTGAGCTCCCCTCTAATGACCAGGGGGTTAGGGAGCTGTCCCAAAAGGGTGCCCGACGCCTCCGTGGGGCTTTCCATAAAATAAATAAAAAAATAAAATCTGAAAACCCTATCCCGGTTCCCAATTTCTTATACCGGGACATGATTTCCAAATTCCTATTTATTAAAATTAAAAAATCTAAAAAAACTACAATTTACAATATCAATTTCTCAGATAATAAAACAAAATAAAATAAATTTAAAAATAAATAAAACACAAAACATGCTACCAACTATCAAAATAAAACTTAATACTGGGATCCAGTTAAATTAAAGACAACTACTTATACCGGTATCCAGTATATTATATATTGGTAACCAATACATTCTAAATAACATTTAAATATAATTACATTAAAACATCTTCCAAATCTATAAAGAAAGAAAAAAACTTTTTTTTTTAAATTTAACCAAAAACATATACATACAAAGACTTTAAATTTTTAAATTTCAAACATTTCAAATATTTTGAACACTCCTTTTGCTTTAAAAACAAAATCAATTCTTAAAGATTTTAGAACTTCTTAAAACACTTTAGAATTCATATAAACAAATAAAAACATTATAATAATACATAGGGCAAGACCTAGAGACCAACAAGCCTCCCTCCCTTCTGGTCCGAAAAGACAAGATGGGATGGAAGTGGATACGCCACTTACACGCGCCAACCCCAAAGGGGAAGACTACCGATTAACCTCGGTAGGGCCGCCTGGTGATCTAGAACACCTTCTACTAGCTATGCTGGCTAGTACGCGGGAATATATGGCTTCCCTCAACCCCGTCCGGAGATGTACCCGATCACCCACGGGTATCGGGAACCACTACCCCCTCGAGTCCAACCGAATACGAACAACTGTCTATCAGGAAGAGGCTCGAATGTGCGGCCCGAGGTTACTCTAGTAACGTCAGAGGTACCACGAGTGCTAGGGGTCCACAGCATCCGCACCACGCCAGCTAAAGGGGACGGATCCCTTCCACTACGGGGACATCGATGTATTGAAGCCGATATTTTTATAACATCGATGTTTTTATTCGATTTTCTGTCCGATATTTTGTCTTTAAATTACAAACCAAATAATATATATATATATATATATATATATATATATATATATATATATATATATATATATGTGTGTGTGTGTGTGTGTGTGTGTGTGTGTGTGTGTGTGTGTGTGTGTGTGTGTGTGTGTGTGTGTGTGTGTGTGTGTGTGTGTGTGTGTGTGTGTGTAAAAATCTTTGATTCTATAACAAATCAAATTGATGTATTAAATCTTTTGACCCATGGTCGGTCTTTCAGTTTGTGTAAAAACATAACCTATAAGTTGTAAATGAAAATAAACGCAAAACGTTATTTTAATATGTGATAATTTTATTATTTAGTGTTATTACATTTAATTTATTGATGGTTTACGTTTTAATGCTCACAATAAAGAGAAATTGCCAATAACAATAACCAGTTCTTGAATGAAACATCTCTTTCACGAATTCCTAACACTTTTATTTCCAACTAGCACAATCGTTTTATCTTTCGTTATTATGGTTTTAATTATTCAAATACCGAACTTGGATGATATTATCTGTTCGTTTAGACTATTATATTGTCTAAAGTGGAATTTGACATGTTGTCGACTTGTTATCTGACCGTACCGATTACCGACACTTGACAGAAGTTTGTAGAACGGTCCTAAGACAATTACTTTTTTAATGAATCTCCTGTAGGGTTTCTGAATTTTTCATAGTATTTAAAATATTTTAAAACATACCTGGATGCGTGTTGCTGATACGCTGTTGAGTGCGACAGAAATCTATGGTGTATAGCGGTGTGGACAACATAAGACTGAAATAACAAATGAGTGTGAAGGGTTAGTTCGGACTGAGCCGACTCGAGTCGACTTCACCCGAATGAGGGTCATATTTTCCAGCGTGACGGCTCAGTTTAATTCAATATCCACAAAAAGTGTTAAACGCGCCTGAAGAAGTTTTCACTTGAAAAAGACAAAATCGACTCAGCAATCACACTCGGCCTCCTTTGATTTAGCATCCGAGCCATTTGTCCGGCTCTACGTAGACGCCAGAGAGCCCACCGATCAGAGGCACCCACGAAATACCGCAGAGCTGTGTATCTTTCGAGTTCACTGGTCGTAATTTATTAGCGGTAAGCTACTGTAGACTTCCCTACGCTACTTTGTACACTAATGTATTTATGGAGGTCGTGGCGGCTTCTCAAAGGAACGTTGTTAATAATAAGAATGGCGTGCAAAATATTTGACTACACAAACCGTTGGAGGGTGTTGAACGCGTTTCTTTTATTGCGGAAGCACTCCGGCGAGAGGGCTGTTTAAAAATATACAAATGTGTCAGGATGGTGACAGAGGGTGGGACCGCTCCCGTTTCGTCACATCTATTCCAGGATTCCGCTGAGGATTTCGACAGCCTGCTCACATGTCGATCTGCCTTGCTGTAGGTGACTGGTTCGACAAACTCGACTTCTGAGTAATCGTGGTTAGAATGCTTGGCGACCTCGGTTCAATGCCGTGATGGGTTTACTCCATCAATAACTCCAAAATCATGTTTCACGAATTCAACAGGCTGTGTGGTGGGCGGCTGGTACACATCCTGCAAGATTTAAAGGGGGACATACGAGAAAATGTTAAAAAAAAAAAACTAACTTTTTTATTGTTTTGTAAAACAGTATATAGTGTTAGCTATTAAACACCAAAATATTATGACTGTACGTGGTCTGTATGTACCTTTAAAAAATTAAATGCCCTAGTGTTGCATAGTAGCATAGTAGCAACACATA
The DNA here is from genome assembly GCA_030765055.1 of Mantis religiosa. Classification (NCBI taxonomy): domain Eukaryota; kingdom Metazoa; phylum Arthropoda; class Insecta; order Mantodea; family Mantidae; genus Mantis; species Mantis religiosa. The sequence goes on from CM060958.1 coordinate 10,356,148, forward strand.
GTCTTCGTTCAGCTGTCTTGGAACCTATAAAGCCCACCTACCAATTCTTAGCACACCCAGACTTGCTAAAACAAATGACTCTATGGAGAGACACAAAACCCAAATGAAAGCCTCAACAGTTTGATATGGAAAAGGTGTCCCAAAACATCATTTGTATCTTCCATAGTGGTGAAAATTGCTACATTTGATGCTGCAATAGTGTTTAATGATGGGAATGATGGCAGAAAGAAAGTTATGCATCAGTTAGGGTATCAACCTGGTGTGTTTATGGAAACAATTTTGCAGAGTATCGACAACATTCGCGTCGCTGGTGCAGAAAGAGCTATGAAATTAATGCAGAAAGAAGCAAGACAGAAGAGGAATTTAAAAAGAAAGGCTGAAGAAGACCAGAATGAGAATACAGACTATGGATGTGGGAAGTTCTGAATTAAAATTAAAAGGCAAACTGATTAATACTTTAATTGCCTTTCCCCGTAACTTGCATTTTCTACAACTTCAACCCATTTTTCTCTCAAACTACCGATGCAATTTAACACACAGCTTTCTTATGCCACAATGAACATTTTGTTGGTTCTAGAATTTAAGATTAAGCTCCAGATGGAATGTGATGATACAAAATATATGAAATTATTTTAATTTTTAAAAGATGCATATGATTAACATTTTTTAAATTCTATACAGCTTCAATAAGAAATCTAAATACAACAAATTCATTTTTAGTGTGCTTTAAAATAACATACCAAATTTCAGAAAGATAGCATATGTGAATGTTGAAAAAAATGGGCTTAAGTTTGTAAATATCTCTGCATATAGAAAAAATATGTAGCATTAGTTATAAACAATGGAAAATTATGAAAAAAGTTTTGCATATTAACTGTATTATCTTAAATGGGTATACTAAGTTTCACTTCTCTAACTTGAAAACTTTGAATGTTATGGCTGTTTATGTAAGATCCTGAATATTTGCCTACGTCCCCCCTTAACAAAGATTTAGCATTTCATATACACTTATCTAAGAAACACTCAAAGTAGACTTTGTTTTCTGTCATTATCTGTGGAAAAGGGATTGTTTAAAAGCAAGAACAGGCAACATTTGAAAACTCTTATCAATTAAGCTTTCTGGAGAAGGAAATAAATTTAAAATAAGGCATGTTCCTATATTTTCTATTTATATATCTGTGTTTGTTTTATTTTATGCAACAAATTATATAATATTAACTTGGAAACCCTTGGGATTTGCGATTGCCACTCCCAACCGGCAACACTACAGAATCAATCACGCTACGCCACTGGTTTATTTCTTTTTTAGAACACTACAGCTCAACCCTATACAACACTCAATGACAGAAGTATGGGAAAACAGAAATCACAGCATATGTTCAAAATGACCACCATTGACTGCAAAGCATTCGTCAACATGACGTTGCATGGATTCCCGCCTAGAGAATTTCATATTTCATCCTGCCACAATACAGGCACAAAGAGTCTCTACATCTGCATATGCAATTACATAAACAAGAGATTTGAAATGTCCCCAAAAATAAAAATCAAGGCGAGTTAGGAGGCCACGGAATTTGCCCACCTCTTCCAATCCAACTACCAAGAAACCTGCTATTCAGAAAGGCTAAAATGAGGGGGAACTCCATCGTGCATTAACTGAGTACCGGTGCCTAACAAGAATATTGTAGAAAAATGACAACAATGATAAAGTGCACCACCTCCATCCAATTTAACCAGATGTAAGAGCAAATGTATACTGCTGTGCAATTAAACCACTGTTATGTTGTGGGATTATGGTCACATAACTGGTAAGTATTACACATCTCATCGTATAGGTAGAGGTGTAGAAAACCACCTCTACTATGGGAACAAATAATTTTCGGATCTATGTTCATATAACATTTTTATCCTATATGCAACAAATGTTTTCACAAAGTTTACCAAAGTTTCCCAAAGTTTTCCCATACTTTCTTATTACACGCTGCATATGTAGAACTGTAAATCTTACACGCGTACTCAGGTTATTCCAGAACCTGCCCATTGGATGCAGGACTATTGCTGGTATGCTACCGGTTGTACAGGCCTGCCGGGGAGTTTCCAACTGGACAATTGCAAGGACATTCTGAGCACTGTCGTGGCTTCTTGGTCTCCCACCCACTGTCTTCTCTCGCCTCGCCCTTCCTCCCGGGGACATCCCACTTAGGGCATATGCATAATCCCCTCCATAGCAAAATCCAATCCAAACTACAAAGATTAAAGAGGACATTTTTGCTTAACGTCCTCCAACGTTAAGTCATATAAGATTATGAATGAAATGATGTTCAAATGAGTACAGGGTACATAGAGCTTAGACTTACCAGACATTCATTTTTCAGGATAAGAGAAAACCTCCAACGTTAAGTCATATCGGACGATGAATGAAATGATGTTCATATTAGTACAGGGTACATAGAGCTTAGAGTTACCAGACATTCATCTTTCAGGATAAGGTAAATCCTCCAACGTTAAGTCTTATCGGACGATGAATGAAATGAAGTTCAAATGAGTACAGCATACATAGAGCTTAGAGTTACCAGACATTCATCTTTCAGGATAAGGAAAAACATTCAACGTTAAGTCATATCGGACGATGAATGAAATGATGTTTAAATGAGTACAGGGTACATAGATCTTAGGGTTATCAGAAATTCATCTTTCAGGATGAGGGGAAACGTGGAACGTTGTCATATCGGACGATGAATGAAATGATGTTCAAATGAGTACAGGGCACATAGAGCTTAGAGTTACCAGTCATTCAACTTTCAGATTGAGGGAAAACCCCGGAAAACCCCTAATCAAGGAAAATCACCCTTTCCGAGATTGGAACTCGAGATCTGTTAATGTGAGACAGACACGATACCACCTACGTTATAGTGGTGGACCAAGAGACTTCCGAGGCTATTTCCTGTAAATTCATGAGATACAGTTCATTGTCGTGAAATTGTGGAATAAAAAACAGAACATATATTTGGAACGTAGTGTTGGTATGAGGTGTTTGGTTGGTACACAAAACTGTTACTTAGTAGTGGAAATGTTCATATTTATGGAGTTTCTAATTGGTGCTGGGTCAAGTGTGTAAGGAACCGCGAGAGGCAAGCAGCATGTAGCAGCAAAGCGGCCGATGATTCATTGCGAGTTATTTGGGGAGCCTGCTCACCGCAACACAACTTGACCATATTCGTTTCCTACGACATGCACCATTTCCTTTCCTCAATTACTATTTATCGGTTGTGGTCATGCACTACAGCCCGAAATAACTTTCAGCCTTGCAAAAATATTAACACTCGTCTGGGATACTGCAGAAGTTCAGAAAAGAACAACCACAGAGCCCCTTGTTTACCGTCTACTAATGACAGGTGAGGAAATTAAACTCCAACCTTATGTAATACAGTAAAGCCTCTCTAAAACACAATGCAATTGTTCCGGCATTTATCTTCCGTTTAGACAGGTTTCTGTCTTTCAACGTGTTAGTGTCGTTTGAATACAAGAAATCACGAAAAAGGAGCACAGGTTTACAGTAAATGAATAATATGAAATAAAGTTTAAGTAATAATAATAATAATAATAATAATAATAATAATAATAATAATAATAATAATAATAATAATAATAATAATAATAATAATAATAATAATAATAATAATAATAATAATAATAATAATAATAATAATAATAATAATAATAATAATAATAATAATAATAATAATAATAATAATAATAATAATAATAATAATAATAATAATAATAATAATAATAATAATAATAATAATAATAATAATAATAATAATAATAATAATAATAATAATAATAATAATAATAATAATAATAATAATAATAATAATAATAATAATAATAATAATAATAATAATAATAATAATAATAATAATAATAATAATAATAATAATAATAATAATAATAATAATAATAATAATAATAATAATAATAATAATAATAATAATAATAATAATAATAATAATAATAATAATAATAATAATAATAATAATAATAATAATAATAATAATAATAATAATAATAATAATAATAATAATAATAATAATAATAATAATAATAATAATAATAATAATAATAATAATAATAATAATAATAATAATAATAATAATAATAATAATAATAATAATAATAATAATAATAATAATAATAATAATAATAATAATAATAATAATAATAATAATAATAATAATAATAATAATAATAATAATAATAATAATAATAATAATAATAATAATAATAATAATAATAAAACGGGCGTCCAGAAAGTAAGCTCTGTTTCAATTTATCTCCGCTGCAGCGCTGCGATCGCAGTTCCACACATGCGCGGTAGACGCTCTGTATCAAGGAGAAGAAACGTGCGCCATTGTGAGATCGCTGTCAGCCACGTACGCTTTGTTGTGCTTGTTTACAATGTTGGTGTTGATTGAAAATCCCGCCGCTTGTGAAATGAGATCTGTGATTCGTTTTCTGAATGCTAGGAAAGTGAAACCAGTTGAAATTTATCGGCAAATTTGGGATGTTTACGGACAAAATGCGATGAGTGATACAATTGTGAGAAGATGGGTTCGACAGTTCCATGAAGGACGTAGTGAAGTGCACGATTGATGACAAGATGCAGGAAAACCGCAAGTTTACAATTAGTGCTCTCGCTATGGAATTTCTCCAAATCTCACAAACACTAGTTCATGAAATTGTTACCGAAAAACTGAAATTTCGTAGACTTTGCTCACGTTGGATGCCAGAGATTCTTACTGAGCAACTCAAAACAAAACGGTTGGGTAGTGCACTTTTGTTTTTGACCCGTTATGATGAAGGCGGCGAAGAATTTCTGACAAACAGTCACAGGAGGTCAAACTTGGGTTTCTTACGACACCCCTGAAAGTAAGTGACAATCAAAGGAATGGAGGCACACCTCATCCCCAGTAAAGGTTAAGCCGAAACAAAGCTTGTCACTTCGAAAAATGATGTGCACAGTGTTCTGGGACAGGAAAGGCATCTTACTCATTGATTTCTTACCGCGTGGTCAAACAATGAAAGCAGATGTTTATAGCGAGACACTTAGGAAATTGCGCCGCGCAATACAGAATAAGCGCCGAGGAATGCTGTCAAAAGGTGTTGTGTTTCTTCACGACAACGCATGACCACACACTGTAAATGCGACGAAAAACATCCTACAGGGATTTGGCTGGGACGTATTTGATCACCCCTCGTACAGCCCTGACCTCGCTCCCAGCGACTTTCATCTGTTTTTGCGTCTCAAATCTTTCCTTGGCGGTCAACACTTCAACAATGACGAAGAGCTCAAAGAAAATTTTTTCAAGTGGTTGAAGGCACTTCTATGAAGACAAACTTCTATGAAGAAGGTATACGAAAACTTGTACCTCGCTATGACAAATGCCTGCAAAATTTCGGCAGTTATGTGGAAAAGTAGTTTATGCGTTGTAGAATTTTGTGCAATAAATATGTTTTTTGTATCTGTACACAATTTAATTTTATTACCAAACAGAAGTTACTTTCTGGAGTATCTCGTATAATGTATTACATTTCAAGTTATATGAAATAATTGTAGCTTATTGCCTAGTTTCTCTGTAGGTTTTCAATTGTTCCTTTCCAATCTTCAACTGTCTTCATACCAACATGAATATATATATTGCTAAATATCGCAACACAAAAAGTCCTCAGCTTAATTTACTTTCTAGCTTTTCAATGTCATTGTTCCAAGTTAACTTGTCATCAAGGATTAAACCTAAAATATTTACACGCTGGACTAGACTGTTGTCTATATTAAGCTGAGAAATGCCAAGCAACATGGTAAGATTTAGGAATATATGGCGTCTTCCGGTATGGAGTTTATAATTGTACTCTTAATTTTGTGTTTCCATTTGATGATGTAAAAGGAAAGGTGAGAAATAAATTACAAATGTGCCATAATAATTACAACAGTTAAAATTCAATGTGTTCCCCAGAATTTTTATAGTCTTAAACGAATATGTACGTTTGCTACGGCCTTCCGCAAGAACTCACGATATTTTTCCAGATTTTCATTACTTCGGATCCCAAGTAGTCCAGATAAACGAGTTTCTTTCGTTCCTGCCTCAAAACTGTGTTGAGAATTCTATCTAAATTTCTAAGTAGTTATAAAATCACAAATGTTCAAGGTTTGTTTATATCGAAGGTGGTAATTGGTTGAAGGTACAAAAGCTACAGTGTTTTTAACTGTCACCAGCACAATGCTTGTCTAGTTCTTGTGCCATAAAACCTCACGTTCGGCGGGCCGTCAACGTCTTCAGATATTTCCACGAACTGGGATCAGTTCACACATAAAACCCAGCAAAACGCCTCTTAATAGTTGGCACACGCCAGACAAAGAAATTTCACGTCTGCTTTGTATTTGCTGCTTAAAGTAAAAGCTGTACTGTCAAACCATCACTTAACGACTAAATCTTGATGTATTCTTGCTACTCTTTGTACCCATAAGAAACATGTCATTTCTTCAAATGTTTATTTCAGTTAATGTAAGGCTAATATAAGAAAGTCACAGACCTCCCCATAAAAGAAAAAATTGTAACCATTTAGCAAAAGGGTTACACAAAAAATTTAGTAATTTTGATAAATTTGAAAGTTTAAGTATTAAAAACTCATTTGAACTAATAAAAAAGATTGATGGTGTTGTATTATCTAAAACTGATACACATTTCTTTTAATGTAACTGCCTTATTTCCTAGTATTCTTAGAGAAAAACTTTTAATTTATTTAAAAAACTGTTGAATTCCATAAATTTACATGAGAACCTAGACGTTTATTTTGTTAAACTTTCTGATTTTTGTTTGGATCAAGTTTTTTTCATTTCTAATGGTGAATTTCTTCAACAAACTTCTGGTCTGCAATGGGTAATCCTCTTTCAACTTTTCTTGCTGATCTGTTTATGAGTTATTTTTCGAAATTTAAGTCACTAAAGCTTTTCCTTTGATTTTTAAAACATGGTATGGACATGTTGATGATATTTTTGCTATTGTTACTGAAAAACAAATTAATGATGCTTTAGAATTACTAAATTTACAAGATAAAGCTATAAAATTCACATTAGAAACTGAAATTAGTGGATTTCTTCATTTTCTAGATTTGAAAATAATAATAAATAATAACAAATTAGATTTTGGTATTTATAGGAAATCTACTCATATTGATAATTACATAAAAATTAAAGTTTTAATACTTTTTCACATAAATTTGCTGTTTTTATTAGTTTGATTTATAGATTAATAAATATATCCCTGAATGAAAAAGAATTTAATAAAGAATATAAACATATTATTAATATTGCTTGAATTAATGGTTTTAATAAAGATTTTATACAAAATAAGATTTAAAAGTTTAAATATAAAAACACTGTTAATGATATTTCTACTCTTAAAAAGATAAAAGATGATTTGAATTTTTAAAAATTTACTTATCATCCTTGGGTTAATAAACAATTTCAAATTTTTAAAGAAGTTGGTATAACTTTAGTTCCTCAAAATAAATATAGTATTAAAATTTATTAAATTTTCTAAAAAAGATAAAATTCCTAATAATAAAAAATCTGGTATTTATCAATTTAATTGTTTGGATTGTGATCAAGTTTATATTGCAAAGACGAAACGTAATTTGGAAACCAGAAAGAAAGAACATTTTCGTAATATTAAACATAAACAAATTGATAAATCGGCCATAGCAGATCATTTTTGGTCATTTATCCATAAAATAAATCCAGAAGTTAAATTATTAAAACAATTAAATGTTCCCATAGATTAAATAGTTGGGAGAAAATATTTATTTTAAAACATAAACATCGCGTGATGAATTTTGACATACCGGCAATTGATTCTGTTTTTACGTTTGTTTCGTCTTCAGATGTTGGTAATGTTGGAAACGTAACATAATAAAAGATAACAACATGGTAACCGAGATTTCCTTAACAACGAAGTTTGGTTAATAAACTGAAGACGAAGGCAATGTGCCTTCGAAATCGATCTTATATAAAGAAGAAGGAATTATCAACTTCTTGAGTTAAGTGGAGTTTCTGTTGCAAATATTTTTATTTGTGTAATAAGAATTTGGAATATTTTTTCTCTTAATTTCTGAACATAACTTCCAGAAAGGCTAATACATTTTCATATCGTTGTTCTAATTTAATTAAATCATCATTTATCATGGTCCTTAAAATAGCTGTTTACCCATAAATGACCTTCTCGTTGTTGTCAAATCTTCGTCCTCAAAGATATTATTTTGAGGTTCAGGAACAGGTCACTGAGTGCTAGATCTGGCAAATAGGATGGATATTCTAATACTTCGAACTTTAATTGACACATTTTCCCCATTTAATGACCGAATCATAGGCCGGAGCATTGTCGTGAAGAAAAAAGACTTTTTCTTTACCAAACGTAGCAAAGGGTAGAGCAAAGTAGAGCACTTTATCCTCAGGGTATACGTGGATATGTATGGGGGTAAGGATGGATCTAATGACACTGGAATGCAAGTTTCACACTGGTTTAATGACTGTTTCTTGTTATCATCACATTAATTGCGAAGTTGCAGACCAAGGATTACCAATATATCATTGTTCGGATTTACCGTACGTCAAATGCATATTACGCGAAAACACTTAACTCATTATTCACGTATGAACCGACAGACATCTTCTCTCATCGCTTCTGGTCGTCTGCCTTCGCCAAAGACAGAAGCAGATGACAGCCATGATCTGCGTTCACTACTGCTGCGTGTGTGTGACTTTCACCTCTGGAAGCCCTGTCTTCATTCGCATCAAAATTCACTTTGTGGCTATTTTGTCCATTGTGATAATTAGTTCGGCCATGCCACTATTAAGGGTCCGAACAATACCTTTTCAAACGGAGTCAAGTGCTACCTATATAAAATTCCTGCTAAGAAAACCGTCTTTCTCCCGTGTCTTTTGTTAAACGACTCAACCACCTGCCTGCACGTGTTGTAACAAAGATCCACTATCCCTTTGTAATCCATTACTATTCTTTACTCATTGCATTCCTTAATTTCCGTATCACAAATGACGTCTTTCCTTTCCACCTCATCGCTCAAACGTTGCAGTAAGCTTCCTTAGTACTCACCAGTGATACTTTCACCCTTTTCCAAGTAATCAATAAAAATAATTCCCTGTGGATCCCAGATAACACTCGCCATAATCTTGTTAGATGACAAAATTGACTTTACCCTTTTTGGAGTTGGTTCACCTGGCGTAGTCAACTGTTTTGACTATGATTTATTTTCTGGAGTGTAGTGGTGTATCCAAGTTTCATCCATAGTAATAAGCCTTCTCAAAAATTCAATGGAATTTTTACGGTAGAGCTCCAATCTCAATTTCCTTTGCAACTTTTGATCAGGTGTCAACAAACGTGGCACTAATCTTGTACAGATCTTGTGAAAGCCCAAAACATTACTTAAAATATTACCTATACGTTCTTTTGATATATTTAGAACCTCTGCTATCTCAAACAACTTTAATGTGTGGTCTTCCTCTACCAAACTATGCATTTTTTCACTGATCTCTGGAGTTGTGACTTCCACAGGACGTCCAAAGCGAGGCTCATCACTAGTACTCGTACGTCCTATTTTAAACTCTACAACCAACCTTTTAATCATTGTATATGAAGGGGCAGAGCGAGGTTCATCACTAGTGCTCGTACGTCCCATTATAAACTCCACAACCAACCTTTTAATTATTGTATATGAAGGGACAGAGCGAGGCTCATCACTAGTACTCGTACGTTCCATTTTAAACTCTATAACCAACCTTTTAATTATTGTATATGAAGGGACAGAGCGAGGCTCATCACTAGTACTCGTACGTTCCATTTTAAACTCTATAACCAACCTTTTAATTATTGTATATGAAGGGACAGAGCAAGGCTCATCACTAGTACTCGTACGTCCCATTTTAAACTCTATAACCAACCTTTTAATCATTGTATATGAAGGGACAGCGTTTGGCTCAACACTAGTGCTCGTACGTCCCATTTTAAACTCTATAACCAACCTTTTAATTATTGTATATGAAGGGACAGAGCGAGGCTCATCACTAGTACTCGTACGTTCCATTTTAAACTCTATAACCAACCTTTTAATCATTGTATATGAAGGGACAGAGCGAGGCTCATCACTAGTACTCGTACGTTCCATTTTAAACTCTATAACCAACCTTTTAATTATTGTATATGAAGTGACAGAGCAAGGCTCATCACTAGTACTCGTACGTCCCATTTTAAACTCTATAACCAACCTTTTAATCATTGTATATGAAGGGACAGAGTTTGGCTCAACACTAGTACTCGTACGTCCCATTTTAAACTCTAACCAACCTTTTAATCATTGTATATGAAGTGGCAGAGCGAGGCTCATCACTAGTACTCGTACGACCTATTGAAAACCCTACCACCGACCTTTTAATTATTGTATATGAAGGGACAGAGTCCTTCAATGTACTGTCCATTACCTCCTTGATTTCTTTAGGCGTTAAGTCTTTCAAATGGAAGTATTTAATCACTGCTCGTTTTTACAAATCCTCCATTTTCGTGAAACCTCTACACTTGCCTTGTTTAAAATGCTGTCATTCAAAAACTAAACAAACTGTTGTCCTGTAACTATGGATACGAGCTAGTCTAGAGTTAAAATATATGAAACTTGCCCAGTGGCGCCATCTCTATGTGAAGTCCCGGAGTTAATCAGCCGAAACCCGAATTATAGATTTCGTAACTTCTACAAACAGCTGTTCATATAAATGTAAAAGCATTTTAAGTGACAGAAGAAAATCGTTTGTTTCATAAAATGGTGAAAAATAATTAGTTGTTTATTGGAATAAATACGACAGAAAGAGAGTACCTTAACAGAAAGCTTTGATGTCGATGGATTCTACATAAACTGATCAAAAACAACAACGTATCGATTAGTACAGGGAAATTCCAAGATCGCACTACAAATTTAGTGCTGATGAATCTTGGATATATTGTTATAATTCTGTAAAGAAAAGTCAATAAGATAAACGGGAAGATAAAAAATTAAACAGAGCGTTTACTTTAAAGGTTAGTTCGAGCTGGGTCTTTATGCTGCAGTAGAAACTTTATGCAATCTGACATCTATTGTAGCAGTGTAAAGTTGTGGACTAAAAAATTAGAATGACCTGGGAAATGATAGGGCGAAATATAAGCTTTAGACACATAAATCAAGGTAATGGTAGGTTGGCCGTGACAGCGGTGCACCTCAAATAGACGTGAAGAGGACTTACATACGCCTGCCTGTTTTCTGTAATCCTGAGTGCAGTCATACGAGCAAGATAACGTAAGCCTCTTGATCTCCATTCCTCTAAGGTCAAATCATTTGTCTTATTTAACCATTTCACCATTTGAGACAAAACGTAAAATCTTCCGGCAACGACAGAGCAGCTGTGTATAGACAAGACAGCTGGAACACTTAAGTCCTCGTATCAGTACTAGTAGAGCTGGAATTTATATAAACTAAACATAAGCATGTATTTATGCACTAAAATCTTCTAAGTGTGTTCTAAAAAGTTATATATACTATGCATTTAAATAAAGTAGATTAATTAAACATTTTCAGGTTTATTAATCTTGACGTAATCAAATAGTAAATCTATATTTATATCTCTATGAGCAGCTATTTGTATAAGTTGTATAATCTAAAACGTTTTATTGCAGCGCATCTATAACAATACAATAAAATAATATCGGTTTATTTTTTGTTAAAACCAACAATTACTAACTCGAAAGTAGCACTGATTTTAAAATTATTCTGAAAATATAAAAATATATCTTAATATTTTAACCTACTTGCACAGTACTATACTTCCAACTATGTTAAGAAGATTTCCATCAATGCATCATTCAATTTACATCAAACCAAATCAATTTGACTCCACTTTTACTTCGGCATTTTAATATTCCCTTTTCTACTGCTCATTACTTCAGAAATTAATTAATTACAAGCCTCGATTCCTTACAACATTTATTTAGTGCTCCAATTGCTCTATTACCACTTTAGAAATAGCTCCTGATAATAAATCATCTGGAAACAGCAGATTTATTAATGGAATTTAATTGTTTTTTTACACTGGCCGTGTGTAGGCTAAATTGTGGAAACGTAGAACCAGACCGAAAAATTCAATGCCATAGCCGGGATTTGAACCACGGATTTTCTGGTTTCCGTCCAGCCGCTCTAACCACTGAACTACTATGGCCAACGTGCCGATGTGGCATTAAATTCTCCAACTGACTCGTATTTTCCCGGTAAACCACTTAGGAGTTCTCATAAACACATGAGACAACTACTTTAATGACGACTTACAACATGTAAGTATTTTAAAACCCGGGCTTTATAGTAAACCACTAGAAGTTCTCATAAACACATGAGACAACTACCTTAATGACGACTTACTATGCTGTAAGTACTTTAAGGCCCGGGCTTTATAGTAAACCACTAGGAGTTCTCATAAACACATGAGACAACTACCTTAATGACGACTTACTATGCTGTAAGTACTTTAAGGTCCGGGCTTTATAGTAAACCACTAGGCGTTCTCATAAACACATGAGACAACTACCTTAATGACGACTTACTATGCTGTAAGTACTTTAATGTCCGGGCTTTATAGTAAACCACTGGGAGTTCTCATAAACACATGAGACAACTACCTTAATGACGACTTACTATGCTGTAAGTACTTTAAGGCCCGGGCATTATAGTAAACCACTAGGAGTTCTCATAAACACATGAGACAACTACCTTAATGACGACTTACTATGCTGTAAGTACTTTAAGGCCCGGGCTTTATAGTAAACCACTAGGAGTTCTCATAAACACATGAGACAACTACCTAAATGACGACTTACTATGCTGTAAGTACTTTAAGGTCCGGGCTATATAGTAAACCACTAGGAGTTCTCATAAACACATGAGACAACTACCTTAATGACGACTTACTATGCTGTAAGTACTTTAAGGCCCAGGCTTTATAGTAAACCACTAGGAGTTCTCATAAACACATGAGACAACTACCTTAATGACGACTTACTATGCTGTAAGTACTTTAAGGCCCGGGCATTATAGTAAACCACTAGGAGTTCTCATAAACACATGAGACAACTACTTTAATGACGACTTACAACATGTAAGTATTTTAAAACCCGGGCTTTATAGTAAACCACTAGAAGTTCTCATAAACACATGAGACAACTACCTTAATGACGACTTACTATGCTGTAAGTACTTTAAGGCCCGGGCTTTATAGTAAACCACTAGGAGTTCTCATAAACACATGAGACAACTACCTTAATGACGACTTACTATGCTGTAAGTACTTTAAGGTCCGGGCTTTATAGTAAACCACTAGGCGTTCTCATAAACACATGAGACAACTACCTTAATGACGACTTACTATGCTGTAAGTACTTTAATGTCCGGGCTTTATAGTAAACCACTGGGAGTTCTCATAAACACATGAGACAACTACCTTAATGACGACTTACTATGCTGTAAGTACTTTAAGGCCCGGGCATTATAGTAAACCACTAGGAGTTCTCATAAACACATGAGACAACTACCTTAATGACGACTTACTATGCTGTAAGTACTTTAAGGCCCGGGCTTTATAGTAAACCACTAGGAGTTCTCATAAACACATGAGACAACTACCTAAATGACGACTTACTATGCTGTAAGTACTTTAAGGTCCGGGCTATATAGTAAACCACTAGGAGTTCTCATAAACACATGAGACAACTACCTTAATGACGACTTACTATGCTGTAAGTACTTTAAGGCCCAGGCTTTATAGTAAACCACTAGGAGTTCTCATAAACACATGAGACAACTACCTTAATGACGACTTACTATGCTGTAAGTACTTTAAGGCCCGGGCATTATAGTAAACCACTAGGAGTTCTCATAAACACATGAGACAACTACCTTAATGACGGCTTACTATGCTGTAAGTATTTTAAAACCCGGGCTTTATAGTAAACCACTAGGAGTTCTCATAAACACATGAGACAACTACCTTAATGGCGACTTACTATGCTGTAATTACTTTAAGGCCTGGGCTTTATAGTAAACCACTAGGAGTTCTCATAAACACATGAGACAACTACCATAATGACGACTTATTATGCTGTAAGTACTTTAAGGCTCGGGCTTTATAGTAAACCACTAGGAGTTCTCATAAACACATGAGACAACTACCTTAATGACGACTTACTATGCTGTAAGTACTGTAAGGTCCGGGCTTTATAGTAAACCACTAGGAGTTCTCATAAACACATGAAACAACTACCTTAATGACGACTTACTATGCTGTAAGTACTTTAAGGCCTGGGCTTTATAGTAAACCACAAGGAGTTCTTATAAACACATGAGACAACTACCTTAATGACGACTTACTATGTTGTAAGTACTTTAAGTCGCGGGCTTTATAGTAAACCACTAGGAGTTCTCATAAACACATGAGACAACTACCTTAATGACGACTTACTATGCTGTAAGTACTTTAAGGTCCGGACTTTATAGTAAACCACTAGGAGTTCTCATAAACACATGAGACAACTACCTTAATGACGACTTACTATGCTGTAAGTACTTTAAGGTCCGGGCTTTATAGTAAACCACTAGGAGTTCTCATAAACACATGAGACAACTACCTTAATGACGACTTACTATGCTGTAAGTACTTTAAGGTCCGGACTTTATAGTAAACCACTAGGAGTTCTCATAAACACATGAGACAACTGCCTTAATGGCGACTTACTATGATTCAAAATGCATAATTTGGGTTCTCTCTCTATTGCCTGTGAAACCCTCTTCGTTATAAATGACTTGAAGTTTCCATAACTACAAAGCATGAGATGGAGGCAGTGTTTGTACATAAAACACGGTTTACGTTAAAACAAGTGAATGTAAAGACATGATATATGTCAAATACTACTTTATACACATTCGTACACATTAGTTTCAATCTTAAATCTTGGTGTTTGGTAGTTTACATTAATGAGTTTAGAAGCAGCATATAGCGGTTCTCATTCTATATACTTACTTTACCTTTGACAGTATCTCTTATTTATAAAACGAACTGTTCGCGTAGCTATTTCTTAAAATGACAACTAATTATGGCCGGAAAAATAGAATCCTTCTTCGAGAAATGAGTTGAAAAAGTAATATGAACGTAACATTATCTCACGCTGGATATATTATATTCCAATGGTTTTTCCAACAATAGTAATTGAACATGCGGAGAGATGTCTCTGATACACAACTTGCCGTGTAACATAAAACCGAGTGTTGTTCATAGATGGCTGTACCTGTAATATTCAATCTAGGTTACTAAGACTATAAGTGATTTGCCGAGTTATACATCAAATTGCATTACGTTGTATATATTTTGCTTATATTTGATTCAGTATTAAGATGTGATGACAAACGCTAGGTACAATGCATACATAAACACAATATGAAACGAGCAATTTATTACGTCTGAGAATGGAAGTCTTCAAACGGGAATATATGTTTACACCATTTTGTATGGAATGGCATGCGTACATTTAGCTAACATCCTTTTATCTTTGGTATTTGTATGCAATTTTAATCAGCGCAATAACGATTTATTAACTTATTAGGGCATGAGCTACAACTTCATTCTAGCCAATATGATTACTCATAATTCTGCTCGGTTTGAGTAGTCAAATGCGACTTTCCATTTTAGAAAATTATGACATTCGAAATTATTGCAACAAATTGAATGACTTTAAACCTACATCATGTGAAGGTTGCTCATTACTTAAAGATAACCAGTTCTAATGAAATCAATCAGAATAGGGAGGACTTCTCTCACATATTCCCACTATTAGCAACTTAATGCTGCATTAAACCGCTTCATTTTTCACTGCTATGCCATCTTAGAATATTTCAAAACAAATATACAGAGTAATTACTTTCCTTATGATGTCCCTGTTTGCCGCTCCAGATCACTATTGACACACAACGTTCCCCTAATAGATTTACACTGCTCTGCCTGGTATGATCATTCAAAACACTTACACTCTAATATCAACTAGAACACAACTAAGCTGGCAATAGCAACGTATTTAATGGTCAAAAGGTCGCGGAAAATGTTTTTCGCATCTAGCCAGGTTCAGGTTTATATGGATCGCAGTATACAATGCCAAAATATTACGCCCAAAAAAAAAAAAACGCAACTGTTCCTTTCCTTGTGGAGGAGTTACATAAAAATCTGGGATCAAAACTAAATATCTCGATACTTAGGTCAAAATTTATTAATTATTGGCACATGCCTATTTTCCATTCTAATTGCATCCAAAATAACATCTATAAACAGGTTAAACAGTATGGGGCTCAACTTATAGACTTGCCGGAAATACTTGGGTTGCTATTTGCAGATGATTTTGTAGCAGGAGGTATTACCAAATTGGGAATAGATAGAGCAATTGGAGCCCTAGATAAATGTTGTAAGAAATGGAGCCTTAGAATTAATGAAAAGAAAACCAAAATTATGGTATTTAAGAAAGACAACAAGTTAACTAAAGAGGAGAAATGGTACTGTCAAGGAAGAAAAATTGAAGTGGTCAGTACATTTAATTGTCTAGATGTACGATTGAGAATTAAGGGGGGTTGGAAAGAGCAGAAGAGAATGGCAATGAACAGAGGTAAAATTGCATTAAAAGCTATTAAAGCATTCCTAGATAAATTACCAGGAATGCAAATAAAACAACTGGAGAGAATTTATACGGCCGTAGTAGAAGCAAAAATGCTCTATGGGGTATAGATATGGGGTTTTGAGGAGGGGGTGCAAATTTGAATGTCATACATAGGAGGGCTGTTCCATAAAGAATGATCACAATTTTGATGGTCTTTCTCAAAATAGACTCTCCTGAATGCGATGCACTTGTCCCAGCGTTTCTGTCAGTCTTCAAAGACATACTGGAAGGCATTTTTGAGAGATCCTTCAAAATCGCCACCGCAGCCTTCACCACTACTTCTGATGATGGATAATGTCTCCCACGAAGGCATTTCTTCAAGTTAGGGAATAGAAAAAGGTCACATGGGGCTAAATCCGGACTATAGGGAGGGTGAGCGATGCACTTTACGTTGATTTTTGTAACATATTCAGCAACAACATTGGCAATATGCAGCCGCGCATTATCGTGGTGCAGCATCCAGCCTACTTCACGGAAATGTGGTCTTTTGCGCCTCTTATGTTCTTGCAATGTTTTCAGGACATCCCTGTAGTATTGTCCAGTTACTGATGTGTGTGCAGGTACAACATGCTGATAAACTACTCCATGAATATCAAAGAATGAGATGACCATAACTTTCCCATTAGAAGCAACCACTTTTGCTTTTTTGGGGGTTGGTGATGAAGGAGATTTCCACACTGAGCTTTGCTGTTTCCTCTCAGGATCAAAATGATGTAGCCAATTTCATCAGCTGTTTGAAAGAAACTCCGGATCTTTCTCTAACATCAACTTTAACTGCATGCAGACCTACATGCGAATGTCCTTTTGTTCGGGAATCAACAGTCTTGGAAGCCATAGCGTACAAACACGTCTCATGTGTAATGTTTCTGTCACCAACGTGTGGGTGGCACGCAATGAAATGTTCAGTATTTCAGAAAGTGATCTTAAGGTAATTCGTCGATCCTCTCTCACAATGGCAGCAGCAGTGTTGATGTTTTCTTCCATAAGAGCAGTAACTGGAGCACCGGGTCCACCTTCCTTTGAAATCGATTGTCTACCCTCTTAAAACATTTTAAACCACCTTCGAGCTGTGCTGTAGGGAAGAGCAGACTCTCCATAAGCCTCCTGTAACATTTTATAGGCCTCAACTGAAGATTTGTTGAGACGAAAGCAGAATTTCAAAGCCGGATATTTTTCCTCGCGTGTTACCTCCATTGCAGCGGTAGACGATACTGAACATGTCTGAGCTTGCCTGTTTCTCACAGGCGGGAACCAGGAGTACCAACAACGAAACTTTACTGCGTGTTTGTTTCACATTAAGCTAACAGAATATAATAAGTTTGAATTTTTATGCGAAAAATTATGACCGTAAATAAATTATCATCACTCTTTATTGAACACCCCTGTACGATCGCAAGCCGCTAGGAAAATCGTATATAAACAAGCTCCATCAGCGATGCTATTGATCACGTCAAATTTTGCGCGGTAAAATCACAGATAAAAATAATGTTTAAATGTAAAATGTATAAAAATAATGTATAAAATGTGCAGATTTGTAATTTAGGCATCAGCCTACATGCCCGCCTCGGTAGCATGGTGGTAGCATGTCTGCCTCAGGTTCAAGAGGTCCCGAGTTCGAATGTCGGTCAGGGTGAGTTACCTGGATAAGGTTTTTCCGGGGTTTCCCCTTATCCTGAAAGACGAATGTCGGGTGGCTCTAAGCTCTATGGACCCCGGGCTCATTTGAGCATCATTTCACCCATTCCATTTATCATCCGATATGACTTAACGTTGGAGGTCGTAAATTACAAAAAAAAAAGAAAAAAAAAAGTCAGCCTACATTCTTATTTCCACACATTTTGATTCCTATTTAAATATATATATTATAATATATATATACCGAATACTTTCTTTTGTTTTTTGCTAAAATCAAGTAAAGTGGAGATGTCATGTTTTGAAGTTTGCTGCTCGTATGAAATGAGGAACCGCAATGTGAAGTAGGTAAGAGTGCAGCAGGCGGTGGTCTGGCCGCCGAGCGACGAACGCCTGCTGGCAGAAGCGACCTACAACAGTTCCCGTGTGACGTTGGTCGCGAACAGTCAGCCGTTCGTTCCGTCCACACAGAGAGAACTCGATACCGAAATGTTGATGTTCAAGTGTTGCGATGCTCCAGCGACAAGAGACGAGAAACAGATGAGCGCGTCTACATCCATCACAATATAACAACGCACAGCTGGTGTGTGTGCTTGTGTGGTCTCGCTATGGCATTAGGAAACGTGAATACTTTACGGACTATCAGCAAAGTTATTGACTGACACGATGTACTATCATGTAACTTGATGTACTTGGAGGATCGCCTTGTGAATGTGTGAGTGAAGGTGATTTTAATTAGTGTTTCTGGACCTAAACGAAGAAGATACTCTTGGGATTTTGTCAACTTCCTGATGGGACTTCCTACAACCCTCCAGTTCATCGACTCTTCTTCTCGCTCTAAGCAAGGTTGGTGCTCTTTCCGTTTTTAATAACAATGCTTATCAACAAGGTATGCAACAATAGCAAATAGTACAAGTATTGTATTGTTGGTGAAGATTTCACTGAAGATATTTATTGTGATGGTCTCATTAATTAAAAAAAATATGAAAATTCTGCTAGTGTTTCGAAACGAGAAATCGTTTAAATAGCATCTGGTAAACAATAAGAGATACACAAAATATTACTACAAATAAATGTAAATCTTTAATTAATTAGAGTCAACTTAAAAATTCAATGCCATAGCTGGGATTTAAAACATGGATCTCCTGGTTTGCATCCAGTCGCTCTAACCCCTAGAGCTACTATGGTCAACATGCCGACGCGACACTAAACTCTCCAATTGACTCAATAGTGTTAAGATTAATTCTCCATTTTTTTTTTTTTTTTTTTTTTTTTTTTTTTTGTAATTTACGTCCACCAACGTTAAGTCACATCGGACGATGAATGGAATGGGTGAAATGATGTTCAAATGAGCCCAGGGCCCATAGAGCCTAGAGTTACCCTACATTTGTCTCTCAAGATAAGGGAAACACCCGGAAAAAGCCTTATCCAGGTAACAGGCCCTGACCGAGATTCGAACTCGGGACCTCTTGAACGTGACGCAGACGCGCTACCACCACGCTACCGAAGTGGGCAGCTCAAGAAGTTGGAGCAACTGGAAGGAAACAAGATGATCCGTGGTTCAAATCCTGGTCGTGGCATTGAATTTTTCAGTTGACTCTAATTAATTAAACTCAACCACTTACAGGAGATGTATTTAAAAGAATTAATTGTGAATGGATTAATTCATCATATAAATTTAACATTAAGAGTTCAATGATAAAAATCCTGGAGAAAGTTGCCACAAATCTCGAATATGTGGACTCTAAGTGGCTTACCGGGAAAATATAATGAGTCAATTGGAGAGCTTAGTGTCGTGTCGGCATGTTGACTATGGTAGCTCAAGGGGTCAGAGAGACTGGACGGAAACCAGAAGATCTGTGGTTCAAATCCCACCCTTGGCATTGAATTTTTCAGTTGATTCTAATTAATTAAAACATCTATAGTTGTATTTAAATGGATTAATTCTGAGTGGATTAATTCCTCAATATAAATCTAATATGTAAACCTTGTTATAACACACAATTTATACAAAATAATTAGGGATGGGAGTTCGATATTTGTGATACATCGATACTGAAGATACTTGCATAGTGTCGACATCGAGTGATAGTTCAAAAACTAGCATAATACTTTTTCTATACTTCGGTGGTGATTCTGCAATTGTTATTTTATTTTAAAATCACAAAATATTACTGTCGCAAGTAGAACATTACAAAGTCCGAAAAATTGTCAGGAATGTGGTATCTGTACAGGAACAGTATACAAGAAAATAATCGTGTGTCAACTGTCAGTTAACAGTTCACTACATATCTCACCTCCTCTTTCTACTGTACTGTATTATTGGAAATCAAACTGCAAATTTACAGGACTATAAACAAATTAGCTGCTAACTATTTTTTATCCCACCTGCAAAGGCTATTTAGTACAGCAGGACTCATATCTGACAGAACATGAAGTAGACTTCACCACGAAAGAGTGAAAGTGCTAGTATTTTTGAACAAAAACTTATAAAAGTGGACTGTTTTGCTTTTAAATGTCTAATGCAGAGTTAACAATGAGAACACTGAGGTTTTAAATTCTGTTTAATTAAATAAGTACACTTAATAAATTTTACTGACATTAAACAGTTTCCACAACATTCTATTTTGTATTGAAACTAGAAAAGAATCGTGGATAAAACGTGAATCGATATCAAGTATCGAGAAAAACTGATATCGACTCATCCCTAAATATTACCATATCAAAACACTTCATATTATATTTTACCTTAGTGCAAAAAATTAAAAGAAATTTCTGCACAGACATTTTCTTCAAGTTTGAAGTATTTAACATTTTCAACTACTACATAACAGATTTAAATCCATAATTCCTGAAGCAATCCTTAAAATTTCATTTATATTTTACCTAAGTTATAAAGGACGATTAAATGGCTGTTAAAATTGTTTGTATTAAAAATCCAATAACATTTTAGAGCATGAAAATATACCTTTTATCCCAAAATCAAAAAAATTACAAATTTTCATATTTTTATAAAATTTTGCCCTACATTGAAGTGTTAAACTGAATTCTTGACATGAATTCCACATATTTTATGTGGCAGTGTGCAGAAACAAATAACTGTCTGTAGCAATCAATATATTTAAAGAAAATTTAAACAAGAAATTATAGAGGTAGCAATACTGCATAGAAAAGTTAAGAAATGTCAACAAATTTAAGAAAATATAAACAAAAATCCAAGCAGTGTACAATTTTAAGTGACCCTTTTATAAATAATATAATTCTATTAGACCTAGCTTAAGCAACTGTTATTTTTAATATATAAAATGTATAATCTAAGCAAAAATTTAATATTCGTTTCCCATCTTGAAGAAAAGGAGAATACACTTTAATTTACAAAGGTTGTCAGTTCAGTTTTTCTAAAACAGATGAATAACGAAAACAGTTTTTGCAAGGAGTTGTTGATTCATTATCTCTGGAATACAGCGTTAATAGAAACTTTAGGTATGTAAATAACAGGTTTTATTCTAAACGCAATTCTTAAATTCACAATACTTTTTACGCATCATTTATAACCTATTCAGAACACCTTCCATCCTCATTTACGTATCTCGTTGTACGTCTATAAGGATACAAACGTCAAAGCGATAGTCAACCTTTTATACAGCATGTCGCATTGAAATTTTATGTTCTTTGCATGACCAGAGACAAAAATGCATGCATTGAAAGATTCAGTCTATTAGCACCCATTTCAGGAATATTTAACCACAGTAAATGCTAAATTTGACAAGAAGTGTTTGCTTTAATAAGGCGTGTATTTTTTGTTTACTTAAGGCTCAACCATGATATAAATCTCATACAGAATATTTTATGATATATTTATTGTGCATATTCCAAAATTGTACAATTTAAAACTTTAGGCTACATTTATTTGTCTTTATGTTGTTGCTACCTTGGCTTATATGACACCCTGGTATTCTACTCTGCCAGGTAACCTGGCCACGCCGTGGCTCAGTGTTTAGACCACTTGGCTCTCACCAAGGCGGCCCGGGTTCGATCCCAGGCGACCGCAAAGTGAGATTTGTGGTAGACAACACGGCGTTGGGGCGGGTTTTCTCCGGGACCTCCGGTTTCCCCCGCCATCTCATTCCACCGGTGCTCCATCTTCATCTCATGCATCATCAGTGTCACAGCCTGCGGTGCCGTATGTAGTAAAAGCGGGCGTTAAACACTACCCATTTCATTTCTGCCAGGTAGCCCTTAACCTCCATGCCTCCTTGTTACTTAATTAGTCTCTTTCTTCCCCCTCATCTTCCTTTCTTATATTCTTTACATTTATTTGTGTTTACCTTGTTGCTACCTTGGCTTACATGACACCCTGGTCTTCTGCTCTGTCAGATAACTCTTAACCTCTATGCCTCCTTGTTACTTAATTAGCCCCTTTCTTCCCCCTAATCTTCCTTTCTTATATTCTTTACATTTATTTGTGTTTACCTTGTTGCTACCTTGGCTTACATGCCACCCTCGTCTTCTGCTCTGCCAGGTAGCTCTTAACCTCCATGCCTCCTTGTTACTTAATTAGCCCCTTTCTTCCCCCTGATCTTCCTTTTTTATATTCTTTATACTTCTTGCCCATTTTTCTTTTACTTTCTGCAAGAACTCACCAATACTTCTTACCTTCTTTTCTTCCATTCCTGTTAACGTTTTTATAGCTACTATCCTCTTCTCTACTTTCTCCCATTTTTCTTCCCAAACCTTTTTTCTGTATATTCCAACCTCCTCGCAATCTGTTACATAGTGTTCTATGCTTTCTTTTCCCCCACACAATTCACAAATTCCCTTTTGCCTACCTCATATCCCTCTTAGAAATATTGTTCCTGTTCTCATCCAAGCTAACCCTTCTCTCTTGCCTATTGCAGTAATCTACTTATGCTTCTCGTCCCCAGTTTCTTTTTATTTCTTTGTAAAATTATAATGATTTAATAGTTTTCTAGACTTCCCCATATTTCCTGTCTTTTTATGTCTTATATTCTGCATTTTACCAATTTACCCACATCGCAAATATTCCTTTCCTCTAATCTCCATATATCTCCCATTCCTATTTTTTCCATAATTCCTCCTATCTCTGCCCATCAACTATTTGAGTTCTCTAATCTTCTTTGCTGTCCCATGCATAATTTCACAATATTCTCCTTCTTCTCTGGCCAAACACCTATAACAAAATTGTATTATTCTTTCCATTATTATTCCATGTCTTCTTGTCTTTCCTAATTCTACTAAAGCTACTTCCCTAGGTGCTGATCTTGGTAAGCCTAGTAGCTCTTTACAAAACCTTCTGTAGTTTTGGTCCAACGTTTTGTTTACCTCTGTGCCCCTCCTCAGATCTCCAACGCATACATTTTGGATTCCACTATTGCTTCATGCATTCTTTCTAACCACTTGATTGTCATTTCTAGCTTATATTTGTATATTCTTATTGCATTCATTGCCGCACTTTCTTTTGTTTAAATTTTTCTCTTGTTCTCCCCACTTTCCACTGTTATTCAACCTTACTCCTCAGTATTCAAAGTCATTGACCTCTTCTACCCTTTTGCCATTTAATACCAACATTTCATCTTTTTTTTAGTTTAACTCCCTTCCTGAATACCATAAATTTCGACTTATTTATGTTTATTTTTATTCCCCACTCTTCACAAAATGTCTGGATTTCATTTAAAGACGGTTTCCTCTCCACAGAAAAGTTCAAGATACACATTTGTAAGCCAATATCTTAAACCTGCTATTTAGTCAACATTTTTGTTTGCGCTTTTAATTAGATGTGATTAATTCCTTAATGTTTTTGTTCTTATATTTAGCTTTAAGTAATGTTTGAGCCTTCTTGGTGGTGTAAATCAAAGTCTGTTGGAACTTTCTGAAGGTAATTGGAGTTAGTATTAAGGAAACTTTTAAGGAAATAAAAGTTAAGATATTATTTTACCAATCTAAAGGATAGCTTCGAATACGAAGATTTTATTTAAAAAGTTTATATTGCAACAATGGGGGATACCAACCTTTTGTGCTGTTCATACAGCCCTTTTTGTTTAAAACCTCCTGTTTGGATTCAAGGATTGCTTAAAATTGCATTATGTCAAGTGAAATTTTGATATCCAATTATTTGGAAGAATAGTGATTCCTCTAAAATAAGACCTGAAGCTTTCCTGGCGTCGAATATGCTCAAGTTCTTCTCGGGAAGCAGGTCAGGGGATAAGACGATTGTAAATCGACGTTTCGGGAGTGTACATCTCTCCCATTATCAGGATATTTATCAAATGTTATAACCACAATTTAAATACTGGATATAAACAAAGACAAAGCACTATCAAAATTCGTATCACTGAACAAAAGACAGTTTTCAGTAAATTAAATGCCAGGTCAGAGGATGGCATGAGTATAGAAAATTAATTGGATCAAAGAAACGTAACTATTTAACTTGATTAACAAGCCGTATAGATCTGTGCTCCTTAAGTCGACGGATTCCCATTTTAAAGGCCGGTTTCCAAGACGAGCTGAACTGAAATACAGCATCACGATTAAGTGTGCTCCTTTCGGAGGAAATGGCCAAAACCTTCTTAACTCTCCCCTCCCAGTAACTGTTGCATTTTGCCCGAAAGTTGGCTCTATAGTCGTTATCAAAACAATGCTCTGCCAGCCCATACTTCTCAGCTTGCACTAAACGAATGCTCTGTTCATGTTCGATTGCTCTGGTAGCGATGATCCTTCCGGTTTGTCCTATATACGGTGTCTCACATTCACAGGCAATGCGGTATACTTCCGGAACTTGGAAGTCCAGTTTGTCTTTCACCGGTCTCAACAGATGCTTAATCTTCGCAGGTGGTTTGTGGATGGTCCTGATGTATTTGGCGAGAATTCTGCTGATTCTGCCGGATAGATTGCCGGTAAACGGGATGCAGGTTGTAGCGGTAGACTTATCTGGCGCTTGCTGTATTACAGGTTTCCCTTTCCTATCTCTGCTGATCGACTTACTATGCTGTAAGTACTTTAAGGCCCGGGCTTTATAGTAAACCACTAGGAGTTCTCATAAACACATGAGACAACTACCTTAATGACGACTTACTATGTTGTAAGTACTTTAAGGCCCGGGCTTTATAGTAAACCACTAGGAGTTCTCATAAACACATGAGACAACTACCTTAATGGCGACTTACTATGCTGTAAGTACTTTAAGGCCCGGGTTTTATAGTAAACCACTAGGAGTTCTCATAAACACATGAGACAACTACCTTAATGGCGACTTACTATGCTGTAAGTACTTTAAGGCCCGGGTTTTATAGTAAACCACTAGGAGTTCTCATAAACACATGAGACAACTACCTTAATGACGACTTACTATGCTGTAAGTACTTTAAGGCCCGGGTTTTATAGTAAACCACTAGGAGTTCTCATAAACACATGAGACAACTACCTTAATGACGACTTACTATGCTGTAAGTACTTTAAGGTCCGGGCTTTATAGTAAACCACTAGGAGTTCTCATAAACACATGAGACAACTACCTTAATGGCGACTTACTATGCTGTAAGTACTTTAAGGCCCGGGTTTTATAGTAAACCACTAGGAGTTCTCATAAACACATAAGACAGCTACCTTAATGGCCACTTACTATGCTGTAAGTACTTTAAGGCCCGGGCTTTATAGTAAACCACTAGGAGTTCTCATAAACACATGAGACAACTACCTTAATGACGACTTACTATGCTGTAAGTACTTTAAGGCCCGGGCTTTATAGTAAACCACTAGGAGTTCTCATAAACACATGAGACAACTACCTTAATGGCCACTTACTATGCTGTAAGTACTTTAAGGCCCGGGTTTTATAGTAAACCACTAGGAGTTCTCATAAACACATGAGACAACTACCTTAATGGCCACTTACTATGCTGTAAGTACTTTAAGGCCCGGGTTTTATAGTAAACCACTAGGAGTTCTCATAAACACATAAGACAGCTACCTTAATGACGCCTTACTATACTGTAAGTACTTTAAGGCCCGGGCTTTATAGTTTGGACCACTATTAGATACCATTAATGGAAGTTAATTGTTCTTTCACACTAGCCGTGTGTAGGACGCACTATGAAAGGGTAGAGCCAGACTGAAAAATAAAATTCCATAGTCGGGATTTGAGACACGGATCTTCTGGTCTCCGTCCAGCCGCTCTAAACCATTGAGCTACTATGGCCAACGTGCCAACATGACATTAAATTCTCCAACTGACTCGTGTTTTTTATTCTTATAATTATTGAGATAAACATTTGAAGAATTTACTTTATTACATATTCTCTTCCAGGGAGGGGAAAATTGGAGTACAGTAGGTTTAAGTGATATTCAGATGTTTTTAGGGCGGGTCGCTGTTTTATGATTTGAAATTCTTTTTGTATGGTCAAGAGAAAAAAAGAGATCTGCACCAACGCCATTTCCCGTCCAAACATTGTCATAGCTCCTAAGAAGTTTTATATTAGGCCACGAGAATGCGCTTCTTTACTTCTTTAAGTGGAGAAGGCCTTTATTCCTCCAATTTTACTGAATAAAGGAAAAGGAATGTTTTTTTTTATAAAGCAGTCCGTATACTTTTTGTTACCATTGTAACCAAAAATGGTTTCATTCAGAAAATACCAACCAAAACACAGGTTACCACCTTTCGGGATCACATGTGTGATTTAAACAGCACGCAAAATGAATATAAGTGTTTTTAAAACCTCTAAGCCGAAATAATAATTGTAATAATCAGGAAAGTTCGTCTGTCACTTCTAAATAGCAGCGATTATAAAATTGATTATAATTTGTTTGCTCGAGTTTGTCAGAAATACCATAGGAACCATTTAGAACTGCAAGTATAACCAACAAAAGTGAATATTCATACAATATCACGGAGATATTAAGGAATTATGTGTTCGATTCTCGATCTACCTGAAACATAGGTTTTTTCGGGTGCTTTTCTGGATTGCTAGAAGAATGCTGGATAGGATAGTTACACCCCCTTAATTTCCTGTCCTATTTCATCTCCATTATCATGTCACATCATGTTTCATCTGGTGGTCTCTTTCAGGGTAGAAGTGTCGGCCGCGCTCTGTCTCCTCTCACCTCGCTCTTCCTCCCGAGGATTTCCCACTTGGGGGCATAGGTACAATACATAAAGACTGGTCGCAGTGCCGAATTTCCCCTGTGGGAATCGAACCTTTCCGCCATCCATGAAAAAAATTCTAAACCACGATTTCAATGCAGATATATGGAGATTAGAGGAAATGGATAAAAGCGATGTGGGTGAATTGGTAAAATGCAGAATAGAAGATATAGAAACACAGGAAATATGGAAGTCTAGAAAATATGGAATCATTACAATTTTATAAACAAATAAAAAGAAATTGGGGACAAGAGGTATATATAGATTACTGCAATAGGCAAGAGATAGAAGGGTTAGCTTGGATGAGAACAGGAAAAATATTTCTAAGAGGGATAAGAGGTAGGGAAAAGGGAATTTGTGAATTGTGTGGGGGAAAAGAAAGTATAGAACATTATGTAACAGAATGAGAGGAGGTTGCAATGTGGAGAAAAAAGGTTTGGGAGGGAAAATGGGAGAAAGTAGAGAAGAAGATAGTAGCTATAAAATGTTAACGAGCAGGGAGGAAAAGAAAGTAAGAAATATTGGTGAGTTCTTACAGAAAGTAAAAGGAAAATAGGCAATAAATGTAAAGAACATAAGAAAGGAAGATGGGGTGGGGGAAGAAAAGGGGCTAATTAAGTTAACAAGGAGACATGGAGGTTAAGAGCTACCTGACAGAGCAGAAGACCAGGCTGTCATTTAAGACAAGGTAGCAACAAGGTGAAGACAAATATAAGAAAGGAAGATGAGGGGGAAGAAAGGGACTAATTAAGTAACAAGGAGGCATGGAGGTTAAGAGCTACCTGACAGAGCAGAAGACCAGGGTGCCATGTAAGACAAGGTAGCAACAAGGTAAAGACAAATATAAGAAAGGAAGATGAGGGGGAAGAAAGGGACTAATTAAGTAACAAGGAGGCATGGAGGTTAAGAGCTACCTGACAGCGCAGAAGACCACGGTGTCATGTAAGACAAGGTAGCAACAAGGTAAAGACAAATATAAGAAAGGAAGATGAGGGGGAAGAAAGGGACTAATTAAGTAACAAGAAGGCATAGAGGTTAAGAGCTACCTGACAGAGCAGAAGACCAGGGTGTCATGTAAAACAAGGTAGCAACAAGGTAAAGACAAATATAAGAAAGGAAGATGAGGGGTAAGAAAGGGACTAATTATGTAACAAGGAGGCATAGAGGTTAAGAGCTACCTGACAGAGCAGAAGACCAGGGTGTCATGTAAGACAAGGTAGCAACAAGGTAAAGACAAATATAAGAAAGGAAGATGAGGGGGAAGAAAGGGACTAATTAAGTAACAAGGAGGCATAGAGGTTAAGAGCTACCTGACAGAGCAGAAGACCAGGCTGTCATGTAAGACAAGTTAGCAACAAGGTAAAGACAAATATAAGAAAGGAAGATGAGGGGGAAGAAAGGGACTAATTAAGTAACAAGGAGGCATGGAGGTTAAGAGCTACCTGACAGAGCAGAAAACCAGGGTGTCATGTAAGACAAGGTAGCAACAAGGTAAAGACAAATATAAGAAAGGAAGATGAGGGGGAAGAAAGGGACTAATTAAGTAACAAGGAGGCATGGAGGTTAAGAGCTACCTGACGGAGCAGAAAACCAGGGTGTCGGGTAGACAAGGTAGCAACAAGGTAAAGACAAATAAATGTAGCCTAAAGTTGTACATTGTAAAATTTTGGAATATGCACAGTAAAAATCCAATCTAAATCCTCCAAAAATCCCCAAATAAGCAATTTGGTTTTAGCAAATATCCATGTTTTCACAAAATATGGCACTAAGATATTAAGGAAACGTTTAGGTGAAAATCGGAATGTTTATATTTTAATCAAAGCTATTGCCTTAAACCATATGTTTCAACATATAAATAACGATTATATATAATCACAATTTATTTGTTATTACCTTGAATTTTCAAAGTGGTGAGTCGCTTTTCGGTTTATTTCTCGTGATTACACAAGGAATATTAAAGTCCCAAAGACATAACATACCAACCCAACTTATAAAAGTGTTACCATCGCCTTTGATCTTCCTTATTCTTTTCTAAAGAAATGTATCAATGAAAGTTTATCTGGATCAACAAAAATTGTGTAGAAAAATCGCTTTTGTAAGTATAGTTTCTAGAAGAAAAAGAAGAGAAAGAAACATGTGAATGAATACATCAGGTACTTTCTGTTCTCGGTTGATCAGTCTACAGGAAGCCGTAATAGAGATTTGAATAGCACTTGAAATTCCAATGCAAATGCTAACTGTATTTATTACTAAAGTTTCCTGCATTAATTACTTACATTTAAAAAAAATAATGTTATGGTGCTAATAAAAATGAAATTAATTATTTTTGTATTCAAACCAAAGTCCTTAAATGAGCACTTAGGAAAAAATCGCTGTAGGGAATTGTTCATTATTTATTAAGAAAGAAGTATACAAAGTTTCATTTATTTATCTCTAGTTCTTTTCTAGAAAATGTTCCTTGTATACCACATGCGTTTGATTTCTTGAGCGTTCGGGTCACAAGTCCTCATTCGTTTCGCCTATTTCAGTAAACACAGATGACAACTTTTAAACAGGAAATGCGCTACACACTGTGACATCTAGTGGCTAAGATGCCAAGCTTTCACACGCACGCCATTTCATTTTGAGGTTAAGTATTGGCTAACCAGTTTACAACAAATCTAAAAGCAAGACTATGTTGCCAATGTTATGGCTCTCGAAAGGGGACGGCCACGCCGTGGCTCAGTGGTTAGACCGCTTGGCTCTCACCAAGGCGGCCCGGGTTCGATCCCAGGCGACCGCAAAGTGAGATTTGTGGTGGACAACACGGCGTTGGGGCGGGTTTTCTCCGGGACCTCCGGTTTCCCCCGCCATCTCATTCCACCGGTGCTCCATTTTTATCTCATGTATCATCAGTGTCACCGCCTGCGGTGCCGTATGTAGTAAAAGCGGGCGTTAAACACTACACATTTCATTTCGAAAGGGGACACACTATTTTTCGTTTACCTCCGTATAACGTGATCTGAATGCAACTGAGCTGGTTTGGGTAAAAATAAAGAATGTTTACAAAGTACGCAATGATAACGAGAGCCACAAAACTTGCTATAGAAGCGACGGATTGGGAAGAATACTGCAAGAAGGTCCAAGAGCTGGAAATGCAATATTGGAGAAACGAAGGTGTAATAGAACATGCAATTAATGAAATTATTAACACATTAGAGGATACCAGCGATGGAAGTAACGCAGTAGACTTGGAAATCGAAGAATCACAAAGCGAGTGAGCGTTTATAGCTGTCATAATATTTGTTTTCTACTTTTATGTGTTTTATAACAGTAAATATATAAGCGTACAGCATATCGGATGGAGATCAATTGTTTGTTGCCACATCTCATACAACACCAACTCCAATACTCAGACCATAATACGAGAATCGATTGTAGGAAAAATGGCGGCGCTCGTGGCCCAGCTTGTTATGTTGTGGTTATATCTACAGAGTAAAGCGTGTGTTTGTTTACTTTGATTGTGTGTTTGAAGAATTAATGTAATTCATATTACAGTGGCAATTAGTGACTAACGAGTTAGTTTATAGTTAAGTATTTAAAATAAAGTGATAACGTTTACCTAAATATATACTGTGAAGTATTGTCGAAATGCATCGTTGTTGTGTTCCCAGCTGCAATCTAATTATGGTAGTGCACCTCACACGACATTTAAATTTGCGAAGGAAAAATCGAAATGGGATAAGTGGATCAGGATCATACATCGTAAAGATTTTAAAGTAAATGACAAAACTGTAGTTTGTATTCATCATTTTGAACAGTGCTTTGGGGTTAAGGAAGACATATTTCCCGTAAATGATGGTGAACCAATTCGTGCCCTTCGAAAGGTACCAAAATTAATAGATGATGCCTACCCCACGATTTTTAAGAATCAGCCATCCTATCACACATTAAAGCTCAACCTGAAAATACGAAATCCTGAAGAATGCATCCAAGACATTTTACAGAGAGTGAAGATAATTTTAATATTTGGTGTGCACAAGATGTTATTGACAGTTTTGAGTCCTTAAAAACCGAAGTGGTGAGGAGATTTTAACCCATTGATAGTCATTATTAAAGACGATTAGTTACGTTCTTTTCTATAACATTCAAGATCCCAGCTTCACTGATGTTCCTTCACTTAATAAGTTTCAAAGTATTTCATAACCTAGAAGAAATATTATGAGCCTACCAGTGGAAAATTTTAAATGAATCTTGCAGTGTGAGGGAACTTGACACCTTCAAACGTGACAATTGGAGTAAACTGGACAATCTGGCGAGTTCTCTTAAATATTATAGTATAAGCAGTATGTCCTTGCCAGAAAAGGTTACTATGTAAACAATATAAAAGAAACTTTAGTACTTGCTACAGACTATAGGATGATACAGTCCAATAAGATAAAGTTTGCTGTGTTTAGTGCTTATGAGTTGTCATGCCTTATAAATTAAATTTTGATTGGAAGTATAAGGTGGAAAATGCATAGTACTGGTCGTGATACTATAAAATGTTATAAGCTCTTAGAATTTGTCATGATGCTCTTTATTTATGTTATTACACGTTTTAGTTGAAAGTATAAAGTGATAAATGCTTAGGGGTTACCTCGCTGCTCCGTAATATGGATTATATTATGTCCATTGTGTATAGTTTCCTATTCTGCGTAACCAGAGTCGCTGGGTTTCGACGGGCGCCATCTTGGAATCTGTATTATGGTCTGAGTATTGGAGTTGGTGTTGTCTCATACCTTCGGCGCTTATCTTACCGCAATTTGGCTGAATTGTGTTTTTCTAGGTTGACCACACTGAAGAAACAAAAGCGCGTTAGCTCTCTTTTCTTCGACACTGCCCGCACTACACTGTAAATCCAGCGCACAAGACATCTTGTGCATATAGTACAGAAAATTCTAAACTTAGAAAAACAAGCTTTAAAGCTTGCGAGATATGCCTATACTTATTTTGTATTAGCAGTACCTTTAAAATTACAACAATAATGTGACTTTGTGGGTTCGTAAATGAAAAGTCCAATTTCACCACTCGAAAATGTTCTTTATTTCCACCGACTTACAGTTTAACACTTGCCAATTACATAAAATTACGTACTGCACACAATTACAATTCACCAGTTCGTCCGTTACAACTTCACTTGTACTCGCGATTACGTCAACTCCGATGCTCATACGCAGTTACGTACAGTCTTCCGTTGCACAATCTTCTCGTTCATTAACACGTCACTGACTAACACTTACACCAAGAACTGTGTCTATCTCCTCACTCACTGACTAACTGACTAACTAACTTCACTTCGCTCCGGCAGCCCCTTTTTATAGGAATATCGCCGCTTTCTGGCTTCCACAGGAAGGTTCCAGTAGATGAAAGATCCCGTAATTTCCAGAACACAGGTAGAAGAGAAACAGACCGCACAATCATGTTTTTTCCCCCAGCCATCCCTGTCACCACTATAAGACGGACGAGGGGGAGGCGTGGCTAACACGGACCTCCCCTGTCTTCCGCTCTCAGCTGCTTCCATAGGGTGTTCCAACGCCCGGGTGACAATAATCATTACTTATAGCATAAGAGAGAATGGATATATCAATTAATCTTAATCCTGTAAAATGTTCCTCGTACTCAGATTCTGCCACATCAATTTATTTCCAATTTTCTTTTAGAACTATTCAGGTCCTCTTCAGCACTAGAAGTTGCAAGTTCACTCCCAACCTCTACAACCAATTATTCCCGTTTATCGCTTCTATAGTGTCTTTCTACAATTTTTTGATCATTCTGCTACTAAAACGAACCATACTGAAGAATCTAAGCGACGTATAAAACTGTGATATTTACTCACACTCAAGAAACCAAATTTAAACCAAGTGCAGCATGCTTTCTACTCATAAACAAAACAAACATCTGCGATTTTGCTGCAAAAGCAATGTTGGCATACCTGCGCCCAGCCTGATGATCAAACTATGGCAGTTTCTAGCTTTTACAGGTCAAAATAGGCAGAAAAGCAACCAACACACATTGTTTTGTAAAGGGGCCATGGCACATGTTGCGCAGCCTTAGCTCTTTAAATTTTAAACCCCACTTAGGATAATAATGGGACTCTGAAATTCGCTGGGGAGATTTTCAAAATTGTATACATAATTATTGCCCCATTTTTTACCCGTTTGACCCACATGTCCCCCTCCATAATTATGAATGCAATATGAAGATCGAAACAAGTTCTTCAACAATAAAATTGCAATTGAAATTTATTGAACATCACATGCTACAGAAACAAGTCAAACCTTAACCTCAAAGCAACTGTGTATAGCTTTGAGAAACGTATTTAGTGATCTTTGTAATGAAGTTGTTAGCTTGGAAACAGGAATACGACAGAATGCTCAGGACATTTACTCTGTAAATTCCTCAAGCCCTACAAGTTCACAAACGTACACTGTGAAACAGTTCGGAGACATCTATAATCCTTTTCTTGTTGTTTGTAAATTGTGTTGTGAAACAGGGCTCAGCTGTTGATTTTACTACTGTTATTGTTCTTTTTAATAAGAAATGCGTATTATTTGCATGTATTTGCATCAGAACGTCCTAATCGTTGTTGAGTGTAAACAAAGAGGCATAGATTCTAGTTTCTTGAACAGCGTTGCCAAATTTTTATAACGGTTAGAGAATGAAGGGGCAAAATCACAGAAATTTAAGGTAAGAGCAATGATCTCGAAGTCATACTGGTTTTCAAAGTACTTTATAGAACTAAAATATACACTTGGTAATAGTAACTGATGTAATTAGGGGACAGTAGGGTAAAGGCGTCCACTTAAGAAAAATTGTTCAGCAACCTTAAGTATAATTACAGAAATCATTTTAAAACAATGTACTGCAAGTTACATGAATAGGCTCTAGAAACAAATACAAATGAAAACATTTATTTAAACAAAAAGCCATGAAAATAAACAAATAGAAAAGATTGGGTTGAGCGGTATTGCCCGCCATGTATGGTTAATGGCGCTCGAAACTGAATAAACCAATTTAATATTTCTTTATGCAATAATCGTATTTATAATTGTCAGGTGTGTCAGCTCCACAGTATTTCTCATGTGTACATTCAGAGCAGGAGACACAACGGAACCACAGTTCAATATTTTGTTCAAATTGTCCAAAATAAAACATATCTTTTGACACAGGTTCCAAGTCGTCAATTTCGCATCGTCACATATACTTAATTGGTTGGTGGAATCTTCGTCACTGAAGCTATCAGGCAAATTGATTTTCCTTCCTATGTTTCGTTTTTTGGGATTCTTCTTTTCGGCACTTTTGGTGCTATTGCTTTTGGTTCCAATGTTTTTGTGCAATCTTTTATGGATCGCCATCTCTCTGCTTCCTGCAGTTCCTTCATTGGAGAGGCTGTTAGAATTTGAGACGTCATTTTATCTTGCTTTCGTCGAGTGGTCATCTTGGAATGGGGGAAATATCTGCAACAGAAATTTTGGTAGAGCGTTTGGGCGTTTGTGGGTCTCTGGAGACAGACGTGATTGGTAAGGACGGGACAGGACTAATTCTGCTAACTGGAGCAAGGAATTCGCAGAGACTCTGATATTGTTGGTTCAGTGGCGGCAGAACTGGTTGTTGCTGAGGTCTTGTCCAATACAGTCGTTTCTTGAGTAGATCCACTAGGCGATGTTTCATTATCTTCGTCTGCAACAGAAAGTGTCTGTTATTCTAGCCTACAGGTATTCGTAAGCTTTCTACGGCCATAAAATCTTCATCACTGAACTGATCTAGATTGAAAGGCCAAATACAAGTACACTGAAACCTATAAGCTGCTATTTATTTGTACGTTTGTATAATATTAATGGAAAGTAGCAAATCCCGTATCACTTTAAGTGATCTGTTGAATAAGTTACCTGTTGGACAATGGCAATCGCCTGGTTGGAAATAGTGCTTAGGATTGAGCGCCATTAGCCGCTGACAACATGTTGGATTTATCATGAGAATCACCCTTCAAACTCAGCACCACAAGATCGACTAAAGTATCAACTGGTAGTCATAAATTGCAACTCCCAACTTATTTACTTTATAAAACATGTTTAGAAATCTATTCAGTGTTATCTTGTAATGATGTTGGTATATCTGCACAAAGAAATTCACAAAAAACACACTTCTTCACAACAAACCCACATGCACTGCTCCACGGCCACGATACTCATTCTGTGCATTACCCCTACTGTCCGCTAAATGTCAGTGGTATGCAGTATCTGCTAGAATCACTGTGACATGAGCGCCATTGTCCGCTGAGCGCCATTTTACTGCTCTCCCCTGAACACTTAATAAATTATAAGTCTTTCATTCATACTTTCTTGAGAACTAAGCATAAAAATTCCAAACTTTGCTCCATTTTTCGTAAGTTTCCAGTACCAATACTTAGAAACAAATACCCAACAAGTGGCAACATATTGCTGACAAAAGAAACGCTGCCGCAACGCCAGTTTAAAGTGGCTGCTTAGCTTGAGGCACACATCAACAAAGAATAATTTTGGCAATCATTTTAATGAAGGAGAAAGCTTTATCAACAGCGTATCATCCTGCCATACAACACCGAGACACCCGCCGAGCCTAAAAGAGACCACAAGATGAGGAAATGATAATAGGGATGAAATTGAGGGATAGGAAATTGTGGGATGTAATTAACCTACCCAAAATTTGCCTAGTGACTTGGGAAACCCTCGAAAAAGACTCATGGGTCCGGTAAGTTGGCCACAGCAATTGAACCCGGACCTCCCGAGACATTCTGCTCGGTCATTTACGTGTTAGAGGAAGGTTCAAACGTACAAAGTTATTACTTAATAAACACCACGAAGATAAGTCAGCTTTTAGCTTCTCATAAACATTTAGTGGCTGTGAACTTGTTGCGATACTGTCTTTATTATAGTCTTGGATCCTCATAAAGAACAAAGAGTGTCAAATTCTTTCTCAGTGGGCTTTCTTCGCCAACCTATAAAAATTAAGTGTAGGAACCCGTTCTATTTGTTTACGACCTTTGTGAGGAAGTGTGCATTCTTGTGAAGTCGCCAACTACAGGTCATGCAACGCGATGCACCCGGAAATAAATCTACATTTAGAAACTCTTTGTTCCTAACTACTTTTGAGTTCATTTAACACAAGGTCGATGAAATAAGGTCAAAGTGTCTTTCAGCGAAACGATATCCAGTGACGTTCACAACAGGAATGTTCTTACTTGAGATAGATTAAGTGGTATTTTTATTTATTCACTATTCACTGTACTGGAAGTCACCCAAAATCTCATGTTCTATTTTGTAAAAATAACAATGAAGATGTTTTCAAATTTGAGGTTATCTGTAGGTTTCCTTAATGTAATCTGAAGCGTATGTTAGGTAACAGAGTTTCAAAATATCCACATAATTGATGAATAGTGCTGTTGGTTTATCTGCAGAA
This sequence comes from Mantis religiosa, assembly GCA_030765055.1. Taxonomy (NCBI): domain Eukaryota; kingdom Metazoa; phylum Arthropoda; class Insecta; order Mantodea; family Mantidae; genus Mantis; species Mantis religiosa. Next base: position 10,393,234 of record CM060958.1, read on the forward strand.
ATGACTTCAGTGAAGGTATAGTGGTGTGATTGTTGTCATCACTTTTTCCTGTGTTCCAACTCACACTGCATTGTGTCTGATACTCCTAACTTGTTAATCACTGCACACTGATACGTGATGGTTCAGTAACGACTGTCATTTTTTCTTGTAAGTTACCAACATTAAAATAAGATCTAATCACAAAAGTCTGTGAATATTTAGGTTGTTATATCAGTGTACTTATAAAATGGACTATACATAGTGTTAACTCAAAGCTTTAGTTAATATCTGTAGCTCTCTAGTAATACAAAAATGTAATTAAATAACGATCAGGAACATTGCATTGTTACAAAAAGGTACGGCCAAACTTTTAGCAAACATTCCTCACACACAAAGAAAGAAAATATGTTATGTGGACATGTGACCGGAAACGCTAAATTTCCATGTTAGAGCTCATTTTAGTATTTCTCTTAAAATGTAAATTGAAATCATTCGTGCAGACAATTGTAAAAATACCCCATTGTGGTTTATGCACGATGGAGCTCCTGCACATTTCAGTCGAAGTGTTCGTACGCTTCTCAACAACAGATTCGGTGACCAATAGATTGGTAGAGGCGGACCAATTCCATGGCCTCCACGCTCTCCTGACCTCAACCCTCTTGACTTTCATTTATGGGGGCATTTGAAAGCTCTTGTCTACACAACCGCGGTACCAAATGTAGAGACTCTTCGTGCTCGTATTGTGGACGACTGTTCTCCAGGGCTGCATCAGCGCATCAGGGATTCCATGCGACGGAGGATGGATGCATGTAATCTCGCTAACGGAGGACATTTTGAACATTTCCTGTAATAAAGTGTTTGAAGTCACGCTGGTACGTTCTGTTGTCGTGTATTTCCATTCCATGATTAATGTGATTTGAAGAGAGGTAATAAAATGAGCTCTAACATGGAAATTTAGCGTTTCCGGACACATGTCCGCATAACATATTTTCTTTCTTTGTGTGTGAGGAATGTTTCCTGAACGTTTGGCCGTACCTTTTTGTAACACTCTGTATATTTTCTAAAATATATTATTCTCTGTACATATTCTACGTAGATGACCGCAAGCTTCTTTAGAAAACAAGAGTTTTATATATAAAAGTTAGAAAGTGCGATCCACATAAACCTCAACCACTTCAATAGGTCATAACTTTGAACCAATAATAGACACATGTACAACTTTGGGAGAATATAATACACAATTGGCAGTTTACATTACACTGCTTACATCTCAGAGAAAATGTTGGAAGTGTCCTCCACCAGCGAGGATACTCTCTGTAAAACTTCAGAGTACAAACCCGGGAGCGATGGAAAACTTCGGAGATCTTTTCCTTGGGGCAATATCTTGAGTCTAAAACACCCCCCCCCCCCATCTCAAGACAGGTGGAAGTGGATACGCCACTTACGTGCGTCAACCCCGCAGGGAAGACTACCTAATAACCTCGGTGGGGCCGCCTGGTGATCTAGCACAGCTTCTACTAGCTCTGCAGGCTAGTACCCGGGACCTTTTAGGCTACCCTCTGCCTCCTCCGGTCGGCCGAAGTCTGGCCGGAGGTACCCGATCTCCGACGGGTGTCGGGAACACACTGCCCCCTCCAGTGCAACCCAATCCGAACAAGTCCCATTCAGGGAGGGGCTTGAATGTTCGGCCCGAGGTTCCTCTAGAGTCTGTGAGGTTTAACTTGGCGTATTCTCTACTGTCCTTGTCTAAGACAGAATGCTGTCCTTGTCTAGCACACGTGGGCGGAACAGCAACCCTGCTTTGTCGTGATTCGTGGAATGTAGAGGGTGCCAACCCTCATTCCGTTGTGTGTCGTTTGAAGGTTGTCAGTGACGTATAAGATGTGAATTTAGTGTTTTGTGGATTTACACGTTACACAAAATGTTTTCAGTGTTGCAACATATGGATATAATGTCGAATTATTTTCTTGTAGTTTTGGTTGTGTCTGTGTTGTTTCAAGTTGGATCTCGACGGAAAGTTCTAAAATCAGATTCTAGGGAAATTGTAGTCAAAGTTCACAGTTTCTTCAGTGATGAATGTGAAGCTTTAAAATGTGGAAAGCCAACTATTTCAGTGACGAGTATCGTTGGGAGAACTGCTGCTGCTACAGGTATTTCTTCTCGTTCTGTCCAACGAATTTTAAAAGAACACAAAAATGCCGAAGCTAGCGGCGGTAGACTGCAAACACCAGGCAAAAAGCGTCCTAATAGAAGACCGCGAAAAACAGAAATTGATTCATTTACAGCTGCTGCTATTAAGCGAACAATTTATTCGCTGTATCGTACGGACTTTCTGCCTAGTTTGCTGGACATATATGAGGCTTTAAGAGCTAAAGACTTACTTAAAGGAAGCGTGTGGTCCTTAAGAAAAATTCTTAAAAAGCTTAATTTCACTTACAGTAAAAATTCGCAAGGAAGACGCTTTCTAATGGAACGAATGGATATTGTTTCTAAAAGATTTAAATTTTTAAGACGAATGAAAGAACTCAGATCTACAGGTAGGCCTATAGTGTACCTTGACGAAACGTGGGTAAATATAAACCATACGAGAAATAAGGTGTGGAAGTGCATCGCCGATGAAAATGAAAGTGATTTCCCTCTTAAAACACCAATCGGCAAAGGACAGCGATTTATAGTTGTACATGCTGGATGTTCTACAGGATTTATTCCTAATGCCTTGCTAACTTTTAAGTCAAATTCAACCAAAGACTACCATGAAGAAATGGATAGTAACATTTTCAAGGATTGGTTTGTTAATAAATTACTACCTAACATCCCGCCTAATAGTGTCATCATTATGGACAATGTCTCTTATCATTCCGTAGAAATTAATAAAGCACCCACGTCATCTTCACTCAAATCCCATATGCAGGAATGGCTTCATAATAGGAATATTGAGTTTGATCCACGAGCAACAAAACCAGTGGTATACGAATTAATTAAACTGAAAAAAGATAATTTCAAAGTGTATGAAATAGATAGTCTCGCAGAGGTACACGGCCATACCGTAGTAAGATTGCCACCTTATCATTGCGATTTTAATGCTATAGAACTTATATGGGCGCAAGTGAAGAATGATGTTGCCAAACATAATATTTCATTTAAAAGTGTCGATGTAAGAGCCTTGTTTCATAGTGCGATTACAAAAGTTACCCCAGAAAACTGGAAAAGGGCGTGTGGTGAGCATGTACAAAACACTGAACAGCTTTACTGGGAGAAAGACGGTCTGATAGATGAAATGACAGACAGGTTAGTTATAAATTTAGAAGACTCGGACTCGGAGGAAGAAAACGAAGATTCGTTTGAAATTTCTGACTGTGGATCGGGAGATGAGCAACAATCGGACCAAGAGGAGAAGGGGCGCTCCGCCACTGATGCATGCTTGGCTGGGGTGTCTGCTTTGCTTGTCATAGAGTGAGGCGGTGAGTATTCCTTTCTCTTTCTAAAAGGCACACGACTAGTTAAACCTCACAGACTTTAATAACGTCAGAGGTTCCACGAGTGCTCGGGGTCCACAGCGCCCGTACCACGGCAGCTGAAGGGGACGGATGCCCTCCCCTACAGAGGGCGGTCATCTCAGAGTCACGACATTGCAACAGGCAGGGTCCGTACAGTTTACCACTTCCACCTGTCTTGAGATGGGGGGGGGGGCATTTTAGACTTAAGATATTGCCCCTAGAAAAAGATCTTCAAAGTTTTCCATCGCTCTGGGTTTGTACTCGTCTCACCATAGTGTCTGAAGTTTTACAGAGAGTATACTCGTCAATATTACTTATTTCGGTTCGAATGGATACCTTGAGAACACCAATTGTCCGTGGCCTATTCTTGTACACTCTATTTTTTAGATACCCCCATAAGAAAAATTCCGGTGAGGTTAGGTCAGGGGATCTGGGAACCACAGACCTTTTGAGATTATTAGATTATCAAAGAAACTGCTTAAAAGTTCCATGATGTCATTAGATGTATGACACGTTGCTCCATCTTGCTGGAAATAACCTTCTCTCAATTCGATATCATCTCCGAAAAAACTTCAGAGAATATAGTGAGACGAGTACAAACATGTATAGATGCTGGTGGAGGACATTTCCAACATTTTCTCTGAGATGTAAATAGTGTAATGTAATCTCCCAATTATGTATTATATTCTCCAAAAGTTGTACGTGTGTTCTATTATATGTTCAGAAATGGTTTAAGTTTATAACGATCGCACTATACAAACCGTTTTGCACCAACGCCATTTCCCTTACAAACATTGTCATACCGTCTAAGTAGTTTTAAACTCAGCCACGAGAATGCGCTTCATTATTTCTTTAAGTGTAGAAAGCCTTTATACCTCGCATTTTTTCTGAATAAAGGAAAAGGAATTTGATTTATTAAGCATTTCATATATTTTCTGTTACCATTTTGCCCACAAATGGTTTCATTCAGAAAATACAACCCAAAACACAGGTTGCCACCTTTTGTAATCACACGTGTGATTTAAACAGCACGCAAAATGCGTATAAGTGTTGCTTAGACCCGCTAAAAGTCGAAATAATAATTTTAATAAGCAGAGTTCACCGTAATCTACTTTTAAATAGCAGCGATTATAAAATGATTATAACTTCTTTGCACGAGTTTTAAAGCAAAAACCGTTTAGCACTGAAGGTATAACCAACAAAAGTGAATTTTCATACAATAATATCACAGAAATATTCGCGAGGTGCGTATTCGATTCCCGACCTACATGACCCATGAGTTTTATTGAGGGTTCTGCCTGTTTGCCAGGCAAATGCTGCGAATTTTCTCTATATGTATTCCATTTTACATCACCTCTCATCAGGTGGTCTTTTTCAGAGTAGAAGTGTCGGCGGGAGTGTTGGCGTTGCATGGCAGGATGATATACTCCTAGCAAACACTACCTACTTCGGTAGCACGGTCCAAGGGCCAACCTGGTGGACTATATCTGAACCATGGCAGGTGGGAGGCCGGTTTCACTGCCGACCCGGGGAGTTTCCAACTGGTAAAATATACCGTCCCTGACTTTTGCAATGTCGTGATTCTGAGATGACCGCCCTCTGTCTCCGCGATGTAGGGGAGGACATCCGTTCCCTTCAGCTGCCGTGGTGCGGGCGCTGCGGACCCTTAGCACTCGTGGTATCTCTGACGTTATTAGAGGAACATCGGGCCGAACATTCGAGCCCCTTCCGAATTCAGTTCATGCCAGAGGATCTACTTCCATTAATCCTGGAACCGTAGGACTAAGGACTTGGGCCTCCTTCTACCAGGGAGTTACCGAGCTGTACCAAAAGGGCGCCCGGCGCCTCCGAGGCTCTTTCCATAGGGCAAGACCTAGAGACTAACAAGGGCCCCCCCATCTGGTCCTGTGGACTCAAGACGGGATGGAAGTGCATACGCCACTTACGCGTGCCGACACCAAAATGGGAAGGCTACTGAATAACCTTGGTAGGGCCGCCTGGTGATCTAGCACACTTTCTACTTGCTATGCTTGCTAGTACGCAGGAATATTGATGGCTCCCCTCAACGGGTGTCGGGAACCACTGCCCCCTCGAGTCCAACCCAATCCGAACAACTCCCTATCAGGGAGGGGCTCGAATGTTCGGCCCGAGGTTCCTCTAGTATCGTCTGAGGTACTAGGGGTCCGTAGCCCCTTCCGAATGGGAGTTGCTCGGATTGGGTTGGACTCAAGGGACTAGTGTGTTCCCGACACCCGTGGGAGATCAGGTACCTCCGGCCAGGCTCCGGCCGCCCAGAGGGGGCAGAGGGTCGGGGACATTCGGCTAGACCTCGTTGTACAAAACTCTCGTCACCCCCTTCCTCTCGGGGATGACCATCTTGGGGCTTAGGTACCGAATCTTAATCTTAGCCCAAATCGATAAAGACATTTGTGGGAATCCTACATTTTCGAAGATTTTTGCATGTAAGAGGTGTGTGTGTGTGTGTGTGTGTGTGTGTGTGTGTGTGTGTGTGTGTGTGTGTGTGTGTGTGTGTGTGTGTGTGTGTGTGTGTGTGTGTGTGTGTACTGTTTAACGCCCGCTTTTACTACATACGGCACCGAAGGCGGTGACACTGATGATGCATGAGATGATGGAGCACCGGTGGAATGAGATGGCGGGGGAAACCGGAGGTCCCGGAGAAAACCCGCCCCAATTCCGTGACAAATCTCACTTTGCGGTCGCCTGGGATCGAACTCGGGCCGCCTTGGTGAGAGCCAAGCGGTCTAACCACTGAGCCACGGCGTGGCCTATGTAAGAGGTAGTATTTAGTGAAGGACATGGGTTCATTTTATGGATATAAGTGACCCCAGCACACGAATTTCCTGTGAAACCTTAGTAACGATTTTTTGGGTGGAATGCCTTCTGTACCTGAAGGTAGAGTGAAAAAACTCATTACAACTCGATTTAAAACAATGATAAGCAATTCAAGGTACTAACGATGATAAATTTAGTATTAAAATGTTGTTAAAGAGTTTAAATACACTCTTCAGCATGCACTGTTTAAACAGATGACTGTAGCTTTAGTTTGCGTGATCCCAAATACTTGTTGATTCAGGAAAGTACCTCAGACATTGTGCTGAAGTTTCTGTCAGTGACTAGAAGCGATAAGGGCAAGCAATTTACCATCAATAGGTAAATGTATATGGCTATTCAGCTTAAAATTTGAATTTTCATTGAGAGTATTTTTAAAAGTGCTTCGTGTGTGCTTTTCAACACAAATTAATTTATACTCAAAATTGAAGGTTAAAATAAAAATGCAAGCTATAATTTTGAGAAATGATAAAAAATTACTGCTAAGATCTTAAATGGATTACCTTAAATAGAATAAGATATTTGAAATAAACCGTGAATTTTAAATGACACCTTATATCTGACAACAACCTATGACACCTTATATCTGTGAAGTGGTTGCACCAACCGATGTTAATTTTAATATAATATTGATGTGATTTATTATTTAAGTTGATATAATTTCGGCTTCTGTCGCTGTCCTGATCTATGCTCTTAGTATGGGTAAAATAAGATAGATTTGGCACTGCAACTAGTCTTAATCTATTGTAGGAGGGTGATCTGAAGGGTTTACGATCTAATAAAAATACAAGACATTTTTATAGAATTTTTATTTTATTTTTCAACATAGTCTCCTTGTAACTCTACACACTTCTCCCAGCGATGCTCCCATCTCTGTAACCCGTCCAAATAGAACTCGGTGTTTTTCAACGTAGTCTCCTTGTAACTCTACACACTTCTCCCAGCGATGCTCCCATCTCTGTAACCCGTCCAAATAGAACTCGGTGTTTTTCAACATAGGCTCCTTGTAACTCTACACACTTCTCCCAGCGATGCTCTCATCTCTGTAACCCGTCCAACTAGTACTCGGCGTTTTTCAACATAGTCTCCTTGTAACTCTATACACTTCTCCCAGCGATGTTCCCATCTCTGTAACCCGTCCAAATAGAACTCGGTGTTTTTCAACGTAGTCTCCTTGTAACTCTACACACTTCTCCCAGCGATGCTCCCATCTCTGTAACCCGTCCAACTAGTACTCGGCGTTTTTCAACATAGTATCCTTGTAACTCTATACACTTCTCCCAGCGATGTTCCCATCTCTGTAACCCGTCCAAATAGTACTCGGCGTTTTTCAACATAGTACCCTTGTAACTCTATACACTTCTCCCAGCGATGCTCCCATCTCTGTAACCCGTCCAAATAGTACTCGGCGTTTTTCAACATAGGCTCCTTGTAACTCTACACACTTCTCCCAGCGATGCTCTCATCTCTGTAACCCGTCCAACTAGTACTCGGCGTTTTTCAACATAGTCTCCTTGTAACTCTACACACTTCTCCCAGCGATGCTTCCATCTCTGTAACCCGTCCAAATAGTACTCGTGGTTTTTCTCTGTAAAATAATTGTTCACGAATGTGATTGCCTCTTTATATGACGAAAATCTCTGCCCTCCGAGCGCAATTTTCAGATGAGGGAACAAAAAGAAGTCGCTTGGGGCTAGATCTGGTGAGTCAAGCAGTCTAAACCGTGGATTTTCGCCATTGCAACCGCTGAGGTGTGAGACGGTGCGTTGTCTTGGTGAAACAGAATTTTCTTTTTCTGCTAATGTAGCCTTTTTCCCGCAAGTTCTGCCTTCAGCTTGTCAAGTAATGATGTGTAGTATGCTCCTTTAATTGTTTCTCCATTTTGGAGATAATGGAATAAAATTACTCCATGCCTATTCCAAAAACCAGTCGCCATCACTGTCCCAGCCGAGGGAAAAAACAGGTTTTGCTTTTTTGAGCCCGTTTGCCTATGCAGTCCACTGTTTGGACTGTATTTTTGTTTCGGGCTTATAATGGTGTATTCGAGTTTTACCTACAGTAATTTATCGGTGCCAAAACCCAGATTTATTGCTGTTAAACTGCGCCAGCAGATCGTTGGAAATGTTCATTCGAAAACGTTTTAGTCTAAAGTGAGAAAACGCGGCACCCAAAATGCGGACAGCTTTCTCATGTCTAAATGTTGATTTAATATGTGACAAACACGTTCTTTTGACATGTTCATAACCTGTGCTATCTCTCTCACTTTAATTTTGCGGTCGTTTAGCACCATTTGTTGAACTTTGGCGATGTTTTCGTCGGAAGTTGCTATTTTTAGACGTCCTGAACGTTCATCGTCTCCCAAATTCTTATGGTTATGTTTAAATTCACCTGCCAAAAATTTCACTGTTGTAAATAATGGTGCAGAGTCCCCATACACAAAATCCAGCGCATCTTTGATTTGCGTAGGCGTATTGCCTTTCAAAAGCTAATATTTAGAGACAGCTCGATACTCGATTTTGTCCATTTTCGTAAAAATACTTATATCAACTCACTCAAACTACTGTTATATAACAACTAAGCGTCTAAAATGGCTGAAACTTTTGTGAGTAAATGTCAACAGATGAACAACGAAATTCATTAGGTTTTATTTAGGAGTGCTGTCATCTTCATGTTGAGGTTGGTAACTTTTCAGACCAGCCTCGTAGCTAATTCCAAGTGGGACGAGGCGGTAGTAGACAGAGGACGTCCGACCAAAGAGCATGTCATCCTGCCATGCAACGCCGAGTCTCCCGCCAACACTTCTACCCTGAAAGAGTATAGCAGATGAGAGATGATGTGAAATGATAATAAAGATGATACAGAGGGACAGCGAATTCGGGAATGTACGAGTAATTAGCCTATCCAGCATTGAATTATCCGCCCGCCTCGGTAGCGTGGTGGTAGAGTGTCTGCCTTACGATCAAGAGGTCCCGAGTTCGAATCTCGGTCAAAGTGAGTTACCTGGATAAGGTTTTTTCCGGGGTTTTCCCTTATCCTGAAAGACGAATGTCGGGTAACTGTAAGCTCTATGGACCCTGGGCTCATTTGAGCATCATTTCATTCATCGTCCGATATGACTTAACGTTGTAGGACGTAAAATTTAATAAAAAAAATTGAATTATCCAACTACCACGAGTCAAGGCTTACTTCTCTCTCTCTCTCTCTCTCTCTCTCTCTCTCTCTCTCTCTCTCTCTCTCTCTCTGCACTCTACTATCTTCTATGGTGATGTAGACCTGATGTAGGCCCCAGCAGGCTTTTAGCAATTGACTGTGAGTAACTGATTGCCTGTTACCAAATAGGTAACCTCAGGTCTGTAAATTAAAAAAAATTTAGGAGTTAACATATTTCCATTTCTCGTTTTTATCTGCTAGAAATTTTTAGGAATTCACAATGAGCCGCCCTGCCAGCGGTGAGTGCCAGGACATCTATGCATATGACAGAGCTGCTCACCTGGTTAAAAGACATACTGAAACACATTCTATTGGTTCGGAACCCACGATTGGAATCAGTATATCTCGAATTCTTTTTTTTTTGGGGGGGGGGGTCGTGGATAGACCCTGAACTCTTCTTCATTCAAAATTACTTTTGTATAACTGGTAAAGCGTATAGAGATCAAAAGGTGATTGCTACAATGGTTGGATCGACATATTCATTTTTTTCTGTCTATGGAAAGAGAATGAACTTTCAAAGCTATGAGTACTTAAAAGATTTGTTTATCATTTAAAACATGATGTGACCCCGTAGAGGAGAGGAGAGTATTAAGGAGCAGTCGGGAAATATGGAATACCAAGATTTGGGCTGTGTTTGCTGCTGGTGTCATGTAGGAGTGCCGTGAAGTAGTCAAGAAAGACTCCCATGATGCACTGCAGTGATAGTTGACAGCTTATTTGATTTGATTTATTGATTCATCCATTAAAGCATGTACATGTTATAGGACACGTCAAATTAAAAACTAAGTACAATATTTACAATTAAGGTAGCTAACTAAATATTTAAAAATTTAAAAATTCATCCACGCTGTAGAAGCTATTGGCTCTAAGGAAGTTTAATAACAATTTCTTAAATTGTTGTTGTGATTCAATCTTTTTTATAGATTCAGGTAGCTTATTGTAAAGATGTAAGCCAGCATATGTGAAACTATTTTCATACATCTTTGTTTTGTGTGCCTTCACAAATAAATTATTCTTTGTTCTAGTGTTGTGTATATGAATTTCAGAATTTGTTTTGAATAAACTTCGGCTTGCTTTCATATGTACAAGAGTTTCATATATGTATATACTTGGCAGAGGTAAGATACCTAATTTACTGAAGTATGGCTTACAACTAGTTGTGCTTGAGAGATCCGCTGTGACTCTAATTATTTTCTTTTGGTATCTGAATACTTTTATACTGTCTTTAGAATTTCCCCAAAAAATTATACCATATGCCAACAAACTGTGTATATATGAAAAGTACACTATTCTCCGAACTTTCAAGCTTGACATGCCTGTAATCGCCCTCATTAAGAAACACATTTTACTAAGCTTTTTCGTCAATGCCTCTATGTGAGTTTCCCAATTTAAATTTTCATCTAGTATTAGTCCCAGAAATTTGATAGTTTGTACGTAATGTATTTGGTCTTGTCCCAGCATTAATTTTGGATACAATTGACTTCCACTCATTTTATTATAGAAGCTTAGGGCTGCTGTTTTCTCCTTACTCAATATTAACATACTGGCACTAAATCATTTTTGAATATATTTTAGATTATTTTCAATATGTACATCTGCCCCTTCCTTATTCACCCCTTTGATAAAAATATTTGTATCATCTGCAAAAAGTGTAACATTTATATTGGTTCTGTTTTCTACATTATCTGCCAAATCATTAATGTACACTATAAATAAAAGAGGTCCAAGCACCGAACCTTGAGGGACCCCATATTTCATTATAGCGCTACTTGAAATCTTGACTTATTGTAGTCATTTCACTCGCTACAGAACAAAGTGTGTTTTGTGATACTCAAAAGTTTTTGGAGACAAATTTTCAAGCATTTTAACTCAATAGTACGCAGATGTTAAATGTAAGGTACACTAAAAATACTGCAGTTTGTTATATTGTAGTTCTTTTTAGCTAGCAGTGTCTTGTCCATTACTTCAAAGCTTCATTGTCCAAGATGCCGTGTCGGGTATTACGGAATACCAGGTATATAAAAGTATAATGTTCCATGTAACCGTACAAAACATACTGAATATAAATAAAATTAAAAATGAGTTTTGAGTATAATATTAGTAGCTCAACAATTATTATTAGTCATATAAATAAAAATATAGTACCCAAAATATATTTTTTGATTGGAATGCAAAAAAAAGCTTATTTTTCCTGTTATTATAGACTTGGTCTATGTTCTAAGCCTAAGCCTATAATTGCGACTGCCACTGCCGGCGTACACAGAGGGACAGATAGCGCAGCGCGTAGATAAAAAGCTTGCCGAAACAGATAAAGATAGATAACTGGAAGGTTCGTCTTTCTAGTGACGTATTGATTGTTACAGAACATTCCACAAATTTTGAGCACAATGCGTGGAGATATAAAACAAGCCGCGGATCGTCAGTTGAGTCAGTCCTAATCGGAACTTGATAATCATGCGCGTACAGCTGTGTTTTGAAAGTGAACTCTTTTGTTTGTGGTCGACGACCTTGAAGATTGTATTTGTGTAATTACGTACTGCTACTGTAAGGATTGACCAAAATGTGTTTCTACGAAAATAAAAAACATTTTGGAATTTCTGCAAACTGGACTTTTAATTCTACGAACCCATAAAGTCGCAATATTTTGTTTATGTTAAACCAATCATGTTCCATGTTATATGAAACAAAGTTTATTTGTCAATGTTTTAAACCACCTATTCCATATTACCCGACTATTTCATATTAACCTACTTTTATAAAATTTTTCTAAATATATTTTTCAAAATGAATAGCAGCTTTTTCTACAATGAAAGGTCATCACAATAACACTGGGCAACAATGAAAATGTTTGGGGCTTAAAAATAGTGAATTTACATGCTTTTCTATTTGCTGAATTAAAAAATCATAATAAAAAAGATAGATTAGCTCTTGTTTTGAAGATAAAGTGACATTTCATTTTTTAGAGTGAAGATTTTAAATTTGGGGGAATTTTTTGTGAGTTGGCACACCTTTCGAATAACAAAATACAATCAGAGAGAAATTTTGAAAATTAAGTGATGCAAAAGTTAAGGTAGGCATTTTTGTCGGACCACAAATAAGAGAACTTGTAAAGGATCCTGCATTTGACCAATTTTGGAGCGGAAGGAAAAGGAAGGTTGGGAAGCCTTCAAGGGTGTTGTTGATGGATGTTTAGGTAACAAAAGAGATGACAAGTACAAGCATTTGGTGACAGTGCTCCTGCAGGATGCAACATGTTCATTAATGTCCATTTTCTCTACTCCCACCTAGACTTTTTCCCTCCTAGTTGTGGAGCTGTTAGTGATGAACATGGGGAGAGATTCCATCAGGACATTTCTGTTATGGAACAAAGATATCAGAGCCGTTGGAATGAAGTAATGCTTGTAGATTACTGTTAGGGATTCTGCGGAACTCCATCACAAGAGGCAAGCTAAAAGACGACGAAGTCAATAGGCCACCACATGATTCTCTTCAGACACGACTATCTGCGAAGTATTTTTCCAGAAATTTAGAACTTTAGCATGTAATTACCAGTTAAAAAATCAAATTAATACTTCCACCTCGTGTATATCATAGAAAATAGAGCTAATAAAAATGTTTCATTGTCATAGTTGTTTTCTCAAGACAAAATTAGTAAGAATTGCCTCATGAAGTGCTCGAAACATTAAAAAATTATTGTTTTGTTGTCCAGTGTAATTAGTCATAGTACATACCCATGATGATTTGGCTATTTTTATTTAAAAACCATTAAAGTTAGGCTTAGAAATGCAAATGGTGTACCATAATACCCTCCTCTCATCTATATTTTAGCACCTGCAAGAAAGTTAGCGATAAGTAGACAAGCGTTTGTAGCAATAGTTTGTACAAGTGTAGAGAATGTCATGCAATTAACAATCTGTATAGTATTTAACGTAGTATATAAAGTGTATTGTTTTAATTGACAAGAAAGAACATTTTATTGAAGAGTGAATGAGTGTTGCACATGGAACGGATGCACACAGTCAATGTTTAACATTTCCAAAGTTCTGGACCGAGCGAGCAAGTGCAGTAGTAGGAGGCAGGATGCCAGCAGGTCGTCATGGAGGCGAAATGAAATTATGCCTTTGGCAGAGCTCATTTTAGCAAACCATTTGTATATTTATATCGAGAACGAAATGCCGTCGTAGACATCACGTAGGGTCTTGGCTAACTTACAACTCACCACCACGTCTGCGGTTACAACAGAGTTGTTGTTCTTTCGGGATAAGGCGTGGTCTCACAAAACAATTGAGCATAGTCAGCCACTCGGGGAAAACCTATGTCTACAGAAACAAGCAGAATGCTCGTTAACGTGTGACATACCCATAGAGTAGAACTTTTCTAGTATTTTCTTTGTGTTAATAGATACTCGATGGAGTATCCGGTACACTAAAACATATGAAAAAGATGTTTAAAACACTTATTCTGCAGTATGGCGACAAACAATGGCAATACACTCCCTCAAAGCTGTAACTTGTCTCAGAACCAGCTATATCGAACAGTCACTTCCGGAGAACAGAACAAATTCCACTCAAGAGATTACGTATTGTCACTCCATCCTAAGTCATAGCTATTTAATGAAAAATCCAGCTAAAGATCCATGCCCAAAGTGTGCAACTCAGGAGATATCAACATCCCACCTCATCCTTGCTGAAAGCCAGAAGTTACTTGAAGCTCAATAATGATTTATATGCTAATTTTATTTCAGTTGAAGAATGTGGGGAAACTGTAATATTTGGTTCCTTTATTTACTATAGTAACATTTTTGCCAATACAAGTGACAAAAGCTCACTGAGATTATATAGAGAAATAAAACAACCTGGGGGAGGGAAGGATATATAGGATATGCAGTAAGTTAGGGCGAGAAGGTTTTGCTTGGGCGAGAACAGGAGTGAGAAACTTGAAAGGTATAGGTCAAGAGAGGGAGCTAGATAAATGTCCATTGTGTGGAGAAGAGAATGCAGACTTCCATTGTATATTATATTGTAGTCAAACAAAGATATGGAGAGAGCAGGCCTGGCTACGTAAATGGTACAGAAAGGTATAGGTCAAGAGAGGGAGCTAGATAAATGTCCATTGTGTGGAGAAGAGAATGCAGACTTCCATTGTATATTATATTGTAGTCAAACAAAGATATGGAGAGAGTAGGCCTGGCTACGTAAATGGTACAGAAAGGTATAGGTCGAGATAGTGAGCTAGATAAATGTCCATTGTGTGGAGAAGAGAATGCAGACTTCCATTGTATATTATATTGTAGTCAAACAAAGATATGGAGAGAGCAGGCTTGGCTACGTAAATGGAACAGAAAGGTATAGGTCAAGATAGGGACTTAGATAAATGTCCATTGTGTGGAGAAGAGAATGCAGACTTCCATTGTATATTATATTGTAGTCAAACAAAGATATGGAGAGAGTAGGCCTGGCTACGTAAATGGGACAGAAAGGTATAGGTCAAGATAGGGACTTAGATAAATGTCCATTGTGTGGAGAAGAGAATGCAGACTTCCATTGTATATTATATTGTAGTCAAACAAAGTTATGGAGAGAGCAGGCCTGGCTACGTAAATGGTACAGAAAGGTATAGGTCGAGATAGGGAGCTAGATAAATGTCCATTGTGTGGAGAAGAGAATGCAGACTTCCATTGTATATTATATTGTAGTCAAACAAAGATATGGAGAGAGCAGGCTTGGCTACGTAAATGGGACAGAAAGGTATAGGTCGAGATAGGGAGCTAGATAAATGACCATTGTGTGGAGAAGAGAATGCAGACTTCCATTGTATATTATATTGTAGTCAAACAAAGATATGGAGAGAGCAGGTTTCGCTACGTAAATGGAACAGAAAGGTATAGGTCGAGATAGGGAGCTAGATAAATGGCCATTGTGTGGAGAAGAGAATGCAGACTTCCATTGTATATTATATTGTAGTCAAACAAAGATATGGAGAGAGCAGGCCTGGCTACGTAAATGGAACAGAAAGGTATAGGTCGAGATAGGGAGCTAGATAAATGGCCATTGTGTGGAGAAGAGAATGCAGACTTCCATTGTATATTATATTGTAGTCAAACAAAGATATGGAGAGAGCAGGTTTGGCTACGTAAATGGGACAGAAAGGTATAGGTCAAGATAGGGAGCTAGATAAATGTCCATTGTGTGGAGAAGAGAATGCAGACTTCCATTGTATATTATATTGTAGTCAAACAAAGATATGGAGAGAGCAGGCTTGGCTACGTAAATGGTACAGAAAGGTATAGGTCGAGATAGGGAGCTAGATAAATGTACATTGTGTGGAGAAGAGAATGCAGACTTCCATTCTATATTATATTGTAGTCAAACAAAGATATGGAGAGAGCAGGCCTGGCTACGTAAATGGTACAGAAAGGTATAGGTCGAGATAGGGAGCTAGATAAATGTCCATTGTGTGGAGAAGAGAATGCAGACTTCCATTGTATATTATATTGTAGTCAAACAAAGATATGGAGAGAGCAGGCTTGGCTACGTAAATGGGACAGAAAGGTATAGGTCGAGATAGGGAGCTAGATAAATGACCATTGTGTGGAGAAGAGAATGCAGACTTCCATTGTATATTATATTGTAGTCAAACAAAGATATGGAGAGAGCAGGTTTGGCTACGTAAATGGGACAGAAAGGTATAGGTCAAGATAGGGTGCTAGATAAATGTCCATTGTGTGGAGAAGAGAATGCAGACTTCCATTGTATATTATATTGTAGTCAAACAAAGATATGGAGAGAGCAGGCTTGGCTACGTAAATGGTACAGAAAGGTATAGGTCGAGATAGGGAGCTAGATAAATGTACATTGTGTGGAGAAGAGAATGCAGACTTCCATTCTATATTATATTGTAGTCAAACAAAGATATGGAGAGAGCAGGCCTGGCTACGTAAATGGTACAGAAAGGTATAGGTCGAGATAGGGAGCTAGATAAATGACCATTGTGTGGAGAAGAGAATGCAGACTTCCATTGTATATTATACTGTAGTCAAACAAAGATATGGAGAGAGCAGGCTTGGCTACGTAAATGGGACAGAAAGGTATAGGTCGAGATAGGGAGCTAGATAAATGACCATTGTGTGGAGAAGAGAATGCAGACTTCCATTGTATATTATATTGTAGTCAAACAAAGATATGGAGAGAGCAGGCCTGGTTACGTAAATGGGACAGAAAGGTATAGGTCAAGATAGGGAGCTAGATAAATGTCCATTGTGTGGAGAAGAGGATGCAGACTTCCATTGTATATTATATTGTAGTCAAACAAAGATATGGAGAGAGTAGGCCTGGCTACGTAAATGGGACAGTTGTAATTAGAAAAATGTTGTCAGTAAAAGGAGAAAAGAACATGAGAAATATAGGGAATTATTTAGGGAAAGTTAAAGAGAGATGGCTAAGAACAATTAACAGAAAAATGTAGAGTGAGATAGGTGAAATGACAGAAAGTGTAAAAAGGAGCAGAGGGCCTCCAATACACAAAAACCTAGGGTTAGGTGTATGGGGACTGAATTACTATTCAATGGTGGGCAACATGATAACATGATAGGATTTTCAGGATTTAGGAATATATGGCATATTTCAGTATGGATTTTATAATTGTAATCTTGATTTTGTATTTCCATTTGTTGATGTAAAAGGAAATAAATTACTATTACTATAGTAACTTTTTGTACTCTTTGTTTTATATTTCATTGTTTACTCAAAAGTGCATTAATGTTACTGTGGTCACTGATAACCTTAGTTGTTGTAAAACGACCTTAAATAAATAAAATAAAAAGCTCTCATGGTATATTTTGTTATATGTATAAACAAAACTACAGCAGAATTTAGCATGGTCAGGTTAATCATCGGTTAATAATCACATCGGACGATGAAGGAAGTGATGTTCAAATGAGTCCAAGGTGCATAGAGCTTAGAGTTAGCAGACATTTGTCTTTCACGATAAGGGAAACCTTATCCGGGTAACCTGACTGATATTACGGTCTCCAAGGCGCTGGAGCCGTGAGGAACGCTATAACGCAAGATCAGGTAAAAAACCTCTATGAGGAGCCACAGCGGCGCCATGAGGCGATAGTCACCCCAAAGGCGGTGACTGCTGAATTCCGAAAAATGAAACCCAACAAATCCCCTGGACATGACGGTGTTAGCGCACTCATGCTCCAGCACCTTCCCAAGAGCGCCGTTATCCACTTGACGCGGATCTTCAATGCGTGTCTCCACCTCCGCCACTTCCCGGCTTGCTGGAAAGAGGCGAGAGTGGTGTGCATCCTGAAACCCGGCAAGGATCCGGTCTTTCCGTCTAGCTACCGATCCATAAGTCTTCTCCCAACCGTCTCAAAACTATTTGAGCGGTTGCTCCTATCCCGCCTGACCGCTCTGTTCGAGGAAAGGCAGCTCCTACCCGATCACCAGTTTGGTTTTCGTCATGGACACTCCACGACCCTACAGCTACTGCGCCTGGCCGAGAGGACAGCCCTGGGTTTCCAGGAAAACCTCAAGACAGTCGCGGTGCTGCTAGACGTAGAGAAAGCCTTTGCCACAACCTGGCACCAAGGTCTACTGTACAAACTCAGGGAGGCCAGCCTTCCTCCTCCCTATCTGGCCCTGATTAGTAGTTTCCTCAGAAGCCGCACTTTCAGGGTGAGAGTGGAAGGACGGATGTCATCTATCAGACCAATAGCCGCGAGTGTCCCGGAGGGCAGTGTACTGTCCCCGTTACTCTTTGCGGCCTACATGTCTGACTTCCCCTTAGAACCACAGACTGTTACGTGCCAATATGCTGACGACGTCCTCATAATGGCGCGTAACAAAAACCTACGATATTGTCATCCTCCGCTGCAGCGCCAACTTCGAGCCATTGGCCGTTGGAGTGAGATGTGGAGAATGGCCATTAGCCCCGAGAAGAGCTCCGCACTTCTCCTGGCTAAGGTCCGAGCTAGGCGACCGCATTGGTCGCTGAGTTTAAGGCAGAGGCAAATCCCTTGGGTTCCCACTGCCAAATACCTTGGCGTCCACCTCGATCGCGGTCTCACCTACGCACCTCACGTCTGGGTCAAAGCCGGACAACGGCATGCAGCGTTAACTCAGCTATACTCCATTTTTAAGTCCACCATGCCAACGCACCTTAAACTACGCCTGTATCGGGCGATTATACCACCCCTGATTCTGTACGGCTGCGAAGTCTGGGGATCAGCGGCTCCCACCAATATTCGCAGACTACAGCGCGTCCAGAACAGGGCACTGCGCATGATCTACGATACCGGGCGGAGATTTCCGTCCCACATCCTACACACTCACTCTGGGGTCACGTATATCGTTGACGTGGTGCGGGAAACATCCCGCACTATCTACGATAAGCTGGACTCCCACCCCAACATACTGGTGAATACCCTAGGCCGATACGACCATAGGGTTCCTCGCCGGCGACCGAGCTACCGGTTACCCAAAGATGCCTTGGGTACCTAGCACTGAACAGGGCCACATTCCCCTGACTCCAACTTCCTAAGCCCAGTAATGGGCTAGGTAAACTTTATACAGTAACACGGATCCTTTCCCTCTAGCCTGTTAAGCGGACTGTGCTCAGATGCCTCCCAGGCAGGCGGAAGAGCGCAGCCAGCACTGGCGCATCCCCCCTACACGGGGCGACGACGCACACCAAGGCTAGATATGTCCACTGCCCAAAACAATCGCCTGCGACACTAATGACTCTTCTATACTGCCCAGATAAAGACGCTAGAAGCGGCTAGGTGCTGGGCAGCATACACTCCGTCCAGGTAAACCTGGACGACTCGTCTCTTCTGCTGGTCTGCTGCTCTGGCCTGTAGCTTAGTTTCACCCCTTCAAATCCCCACCACAACGAAGCCGTTGCAACTATTAGTCTTGGCTGGGCAGCCGTTTGCAATGGAGCTTCCTATCACTTCCGCCGCCAAGTGCGAGTTGCGTGCAGTGATCCGCTTTTTGAGTGCCAAGGCTACTACCCCACTGTAACTCGGCCTTCGGTTTCAGCCGAAACAATTGCAAAAGTGGAGCAAGAAATGCTTAAAGATCTGTGTGTGACATTTCGCGAGCTGTGCGAAATTATCTCTGAAGTCGGTAAGACTACAATTGACAAGATTTTGACCGAGCATTTGCATTATCGCAACATGTGTGCGAGCTGGGTCCCCAAAATGCTCACCGAAGAGCATAAACGGCAACGTGTTGAAGCGGCCCACCGATTCCTGCAGCGTTATGCAGAACAGGGCGAGGAATTGTTGGATTCAACTGTCACTGGCGTTGGAACCTGGTTGCACTACACAACACCAGAAACTAGCGAACGTTCTCGTCAGTGGCGGCATTCGAATCCGCCGAAGCCGCGAAAGTTCAAACAGACATTTTCTGCTGGCAAAGTGATGGCCAGTGTGTTCTGGGACACAAAAGGTGTATTGTTGTGCAACTTTATGCCTACTGGCACAACAATAAACGCCGCTAGCTACCGCGAGACTAAAAAAATTGCGACGAGCCAATCGAAGGAGGGGAACATGCAACAGCTAATCTCCTGGCCCAGTTCGGATGGGACATCCTCACCCATCCCCCTTACAGTCCAGACTTAGCACCTAGTGATTATCATCTGTTACCTGAGTTGAAGACAACACGGCGTTGGGGCGGGTTTTCTCCGGGACCTCCGGTTTCCCCCGCCATCTCATTCCACCGGTGTTCCATCTTTATCTCATGCATCATCAGTGTCACCACCTGCGTTGGGAATAGAGGCGGCCATGATACGTACCAATCAACTAGGTGAAATTGGATTACTAGTTGCATATGCTGACGATATCATAATTATGCTCGAAGCCAACTCCAGATTGGAATTAGAAACGAAATGTAATTCTGTAATAAATGAAATAGAAAGAGAATGTAATGACATGAAATTAAATATCTCGCCTGTAAAAACTAATTAAATATTGTTAAAAGGGAAATTACAGAGATCACCCATTATAAAATTGTATAATCAAACTGTAAAGAGGGTTGGCAGCGCGAGATATCTGGGAGTTTATCTAGACGAAGGGTTACTATTTAAAAGCCACATAATTGAGGTAACATCAAAGGCATTCAGAGTTTTAAACAAAATAGTAACCATAGCAAAGTTTACAAATAGGATACCATTCCATGTTATCAAGGCCATTCATAATGGGGTTTTAGTTCCAATTGTCACTTACGCATCAGCTGTATGGGGACATAGAGCATATCTGGTAGGAACCCGAAAGACTCTAAGATCAGTACAAAGGAAAATTTTAGTAAGATTAACTGGTGCCTTTTCGACTACTCCTACGGAAGCGCTCCTAGTTATCTTAGGGCTGCTACCCCTCGATTTAGAAGTTAGAAAAAGGGGGGCAAGGTATTGGCTCCGCCAAAGTGATGGAATGAGAGCAAGTCAATTAGCTGGAGGACGGATAACAGATGAATGGGAATTAGAGGATTGCATTTTAAGTGAGTGGCAAGATATATGGGACCAAGTACAAACTGGTAGGCGGATTTATTCGTTTTTTCCCTCTGTTATAGAACGTTCATTGTTAAGGTTTGTTAAACCACTCAGAGGTCTGATCCGTTACATCACTGGGCATGGCCCATACGGTGCCTACCTACACAGGTTTGGCCAATCTTTAAATGATAGGTGTAGGTGTGGGGTAATAGACACCCCGGAACATTCCCTATGGGAATGCCCTCTAAGTTGGCAAATAAATGTAGGATTACTGTGGCATCTTGGTAATCATACAATATATGAGTTGATAAGGAATAAGCGAAGCTTCAATGTGTTAAACAGTCTCGTAGATAAACTTTCAAATCAAAGAAATAGAGAGTATAAGAATTAATTAATTAATTACCTAGGTTAAGTTAAAATATTCATTCTCCTATTATGTTAAACAAATATTATACCATTGTAAAAATGAAATATTACAAAATTGTAAAATAAGTCCAGCTTATAAAATAGGCACTGGACTTAGAAAGAATAAAGGAGCCCCCTAGTCTGTGGATGCACAGGCTAGGGGACTTTTTTTTTGTCACCACCTGCGGTGCCGTATGTAGTAAAAGCGGGCGTTAAACACTACACATTTCACATTTCCTGAGTTGAAGTCACACCTGAGTGGAACACATTTCCAGACCGACGATGATTTGAAACTTGGCGGGAGAGTGCTATGACAAGGGTATAGAAAATCTGCCATAGCGCATGCAAAAGTGATTACGTTGAAAAATATCTGTAAGTTCCGCCTTTCCATTGACAATAAATATGTTTTCTACATTAAATAAAATTGGATAGCTTACTTTACGGACACGCCTCGTAGAACTTGTGACCTCTTGATGTGAGGCAGACACGCTACCACAGTGCTACAGAAGTGGTTTTATCTCTTACAGCTTTTCTGTTCTCAAAATCATCCAAAATGAAGAGTATTACACACACCATTCATAGAGAAATCGAAGTATATGTTTCACTTATGTGGCTTTTTACTTATAATAGAGCAGTTTTTAAAGAAATGGGAAATCATGTTCAGTTTGATGCTGTAGATTTTTCCTAAATATCCAGACATTGGTGTTGTGATGCTACTTGATGTATATGCTGTCCCGACTTTTAATAATTACTCTAGCCTTACTACGCGTTGACACTAATTACCCGCTTGTCAACAACTCCTTCATTCCAAGAGAATAATATAAGGTATGACGTAATTGTAGTCATCAAGTATACAATAAGTGGTCATTATTTACTATGTCATCCGGTGACCTATTTGGTTTAAACCCTGCTAAATACAGAAAAAGCTTACTTTCCGGATTTCTTTTAATGCTGGCATTTTTTAAAATTAATTGTATCGGTATCTGAAATTTTTTCAACATTCTAAAAAATCTCAGAAATTCGAACCTTCAGCTTCAATTACAAACCATTTCTGTAAGCCTTTTAAAGCTACGTTTTAACGTCTAATAGCCTGTATTTACTTGCAATGCATTTAACCCCCTTTGATTATTCTTACAGTTTTACACATTAAAATATTCAATGCCAGAATTATTATGAATAATCTTTTTTAATTACATAGAAAATGAAGCTAGATACAGCGAAGCAATGACTATTACATAAATATAACTATTTGTAACAAAAAAATAAAGCTAAAGCTATAAAATTCACATCAGAATCAGAAATTAATGGATTTCTTCCTTTTTGGAGTTGAAGATAATAAGAAATAATAATAAATTAGATTTTGGTATTTATAGAAAGTCTACTCATGTCGATAATAACATAAAAAAGTTTTAACCCTTTTTCACATAAATTTTCAGTTTTTAATAGTTTGATTTATATATAAATAAATATATCCCTGAATAAAGAGAAATTTAATAAAGAATATAAACATAGTATTAATACTGTCTAAATTAATGGTTTGAATAAAGAACTTATACAAAAGAAGATCGAAAAATTGAAATATCAAAAAACTGTAAATGATATTTCTACTCTTAAAAATATTAAAGACGATTATAATGTAAAAAAAAAATACTTACCATCCTTGGGTTAATCAGAATTTTCATTATATATATAAAGAGTTTGGTAAATGTTTAGTACCTCAAAATAAATATAGTATTAAAAATTTACTACATTTCTCTAAAAATATATAGAACTCCCAATAGTAAAAACTCTGTTATTTATCAGTTTAATTATTTAGATTGTGATCAGGTTTATATTGGAACTACGAAACGTAATTTGGATACCAGAACAATAGAACATTTTCGCAATATTAAGTATAAATAGACTGATAAATCCTCCATAGCAGATCATTTTTGGCCATTTTAGAATGAAATAAATCCAGAAGTTAAATTATTGAAACAATTAAATGTCCCGATAGATTTAATGGTTTGGGAAAAAATATTTATTTTAAAAAATGAACATCGCGTAATGGATTATGAAATACCGGCAACTGATTCTGTTTTAAGTTTGTTTCGTTTTCAGATTTCGGTAATACTGAAAAAAATAACATAGTAACTTTGACGACGAGGTGTTTTGATTGACTGACCACGCAAGCAATTTGTTTGTGAAATCGATCTCAGTCAATAAGAAAAATTTGACATCATTTTCTTAACATAAGTGAAGTTTTTGTTACAAATAGTTATATTTGTGTAATATTGTTTAAATTTAAAGCCTGAAAATCTGAAATAATGAAGCCAAAATTCTATTTACCGCTGTTTGATTTTGATACAGTTGAAATTGCCACAATTAATTGGACCGTGGACTATAATTGGTACATAAATAACATCTCTGTTGTCTTTGGTCTGAAAACTCCATCTAATAGAGCCGTGCAACCTCGCGTCCCCATTCGCGCGACCATACATAAAAATCATGTCTGCCTGTTCACGAAATGAATATCCAGCCATGGTGGAATGAAACACGTGCAGTTAACTCACTAAATGTACACAATTGAAACATTGAAGACAGACTGATAAATGACAAACGTAAGTAGGTACCCATGGCAACACTTTGCCATCTACCGTATATAGTACAATAAGTGAAGGCCTTCTATGAGTGCATAGAGATATGAAGTTTTGAGGTTATACCCCGAATGCCATTGAACTCACACTTTCATTGTGATAGGGATAACGCGAAAACCAAGGATTATGGGACATATATTCATATGAACTTTTTTCCTTTTTTTTTTTTTGTGTGTGTGGAACACATAACTGAGGTTTGTAAAGGTATTTCTGAAACAATCTGTATATAAATATATGGCATTGTTTTTGTTTTCTCATGATAATGATGTTCATTTGTCTTGCGTGTTGACAACATGCCTTAGAAAATCACAACATTCTACATAAGGGAGGCAGGTGTCGATTTCTTCTTTAGTTAGAATTTGTTTTGTATGGTAACGTTCAGGCCTTTCAGAAATACTATAATCTTTAGAAGTTTAGAAAATATTAAATTTCGCTTCTGGATAACCTTAAATCGTGCTACCAGAGATTGTAGATTGTTGGATGCATGCACAGAATAGAGCTTCCCTTGAGATCTAGTAGGTAGTCTGTTGTTTTATCCGAATCAATAGCGATCGGCTACTGTTACAAAACAAGGTTATTTAGAGAACATTGTCCCGCTTTAGGCTGCGTATACGTGCCCCTACTCACAAAGCTAGTAAAGTGCTCATCATTATCTCAAGGTCAAAAGTAATTATCGCCTCTTTGGTCACAATACATTTCGCACGATGTGAACAACCGTAGCGGACCTGCGAGTCTTTTAGCGCACTGACGCCTCTAAATTACACGGTGACCATAAAGTCTTTTCTACATTACAACTTCCTATACATGTGTGGTTTGTGGCAGATGAAAGACAAACTCTCAAATTTTGTAACACGGGCTGTTACTATATTAGCGCGTGGTTTGTCGCCCTCATAACATCTAAGCGATTCCCAATTTCTGGCCATAGATTCTACAGTATTCAATTGGTGATGCCTGCAACAGCACCAGTTATTCTTCTTATCAAAGTGTTCATATCAGGTACACGTGTTACATTCAGAGTGTTACAAAAAGGTACGGCCAAACTTTCAGGAAACATTCCTCACACACAAAGAAAGAAAATATGTTATGGGGACATGTGTCCGGAAACGCTTAATTTCCATGTTTATTACTTCTCTTCAAATCACATTAATCATGGAATGGAAACACACGACAACAGAACGTACCAGCGTGACTTCAAACACTTTATTACAGGAAATGTTCAAAATGTCCTCCGTTAGCGAGGTTACATGCATCCATCCTCCGTCGCATGGAATCCCTGATGCGCTGATGCAGCCCTGGAGAACAGTCGTCCACAATACGAGCACGAAGAGTCTCTACACTTGGTACCTGGGTTGTGTAGACAAGAGCTTTCAAATGCCCCCATAAATGAAAGTCAAGAGGGTTGAGGTCAGGAGAGCGTGGAGGCCATGGAATTGGTCCGCCTCTACCAATCTATTGGTCACCGAATCTGTTGTTGAGAAGCGTACGAACACTTCGACTGAAATGTGCAGGAGCTCCATCGTGCATGACCCACAATGGGGTATTTTGACAATTGTCTGCACGAATGATTTCAATTTACATTT
Source organism: Mantis religiosa (assembly GCA_030765055.1). NCBI lineage: Eukaryota > Metazoa > Arthropoda > Insecta > Mantodea > Mantidae > Mantis > Mantis religiosa. Next base: position 10,418,890 of record CM060958.1, read on the forward strand.
TAAGAGAAATACTAAAATGAGCTCTAACATGGAAATTTAGCGTTTCCGGTCACATGTCCACATAACATATTTTCTTTCCTGTTTCCTGAAAGTTTGGCCGTACCTTTTTGTAACATCCTGTATAACCTGTTCTTTACTAGAGTCAGCACAAAAATCCTGAGTCACAGAATAAAAAAAGAAAATACAATTTTCTTTCCATATTTCTCAACATAATCTCCAGAAAGACTAATACTTTTGTCATATCCATGCTCTAATTTAATTAAATCATCTGTGTAGAGCGATTTATCATGGTCCTCAAAATAGCTGTTTACCGCATCAGTGACCTCCCCATTACTGTGAAACATTCTCCTCCAAGAAACTTTTTGTGGTTCTGGAATATGTAGTAGTCACTGGCTGCTAGATCTGGCGAATAGGGTTAATGTTCAAGCAATTCGAAGTATAATTCGCACATTTGTCCCATTGCAATCACTCGGAGCATTGTCGTGAAGAAACAAGATCTTTTTCTTTACCAAATGAGGTCTTTTTCCACCTCGTCACTCAAACGTTGCAGTAAGCTTGCGTAGTGGTCACCAGTGATACTTTTATCCTTCTCCAAGTAATCAATAAAACTAATTCCTTGTGCATCCCAGAAAACGCCCGCCATAACCTTGTTGGATGACAAAATTGACTTCGCCATTTTTGCACTTGGTTCACCAGGCATAGTCAACTGTTTTGACTGTAATTTAATTTCTGGATTGTACTGATGGTAATACGCCGTATCAAAACTTCACTGGTATTTTTACAGCAGAGCTCCAAATTCTTATCAGAAACACCTTTTCTTTGCAGTTTAGAACAGATGAAATGATGTGAATGAAATGATGTTCAAATGAGTACAGGGTACATAGAGCTTAGAGTTATCAGACATTCATCTTTCAGGATAAGAGAAAACCCCCAAAGTTAAGTCATATCGCACGATGAATGAAATGATGTTTAAACGAGTACAGGGTACATAGAGCTTAGAGTTACCAGGCATTCATCTTTCAGGATAAGAGAAAACCTCCAACGTTAAGTCATATCGGACGATGAATAAAATGATGTTAAAATGAGTACAGGGTACATAGAGCTTAGAGTTACCAGACATTCATCTTTCAGGATAAGAGGAAACCTCCAACGTTAAGTCATATCGTACGATGAATGAAATGATGTTCAAATGAGTACAGGGTACATAGAGCTTAGAGTTACCAGACATTCATCTTTCAGGATAAGAGGAAACCTCCAACGTTAAGTCATATCGGACGATGAATGAAATGATGTTCAAATGAGTACAGGGTACATAGAGCTTAGAGTTACCAGACATTCATCTTTCAGGATAAGAGAAAACCTCCAACGTTAAGTCATATCAGACGATGCATGAAATGATGTTCAAATGAGTACAAGGTACATAGAGCTTAGAGTTACCAGACATTCATCTTTCAGGATAAGAGAAAACCTACAACGTTAAGTCATATCGGACGATGAATGAAATTATGTTCAAATGAGTACAGGGTACATAGAGCTTAGAGTTACCAGACATTCATCTTTCAGGATAAGAGAAAACCTCCAACGTTAAGTCATATCGGACGATGAATGAAATGATGTTCAAATGAGTACAGGATCCATAGAGCTTAGAGTTACCAGACATTCATCTTTCAGGATAAGAGAAAACCTCCAACGTTAAGTCATATCGGACGATGAATGAAATGATGTTCAAATGAATACAGGGTACATAGTGCTTAGAGCTACCAGACATTCATCTTTCAGGATAAGGGAAAACCTCTAACGTTAAGTCATATCGGACGATGAATGAAATGATGTTCAAATGAGTACAGGATCCATAGAGCTTAGAGTTACCAGACATTCATCTTTCAGGATAAGAGAAAACCTCCAACGTTAAGTCATATCGGACGATGAATGAAATGATGTTCAAATGAATACAGGGTACATAGTGCTTAGAGCTACCAGACATTCATCTTTCAGGATAAGGGAAAACCTCTAACGTTAAGTCATATCGGACGATGAATAAAATGATGTTCAAATGAGTACAGGGTACATAGAGCTTAGAGTTACCAGACATTCATATTTCAGGATAAGAGAAAACCTCCAACGTTAAGTCATATCGGACTATGAATGAAATGATGTTAAAATGAGTACAGGGTACATAGAGCTTAGAGTTAACAGACATTCATCTTTCAGGTTAAGAGAAAACCTCCAACGTTAAGCCATATCGGACGATGAATGAAATGATGTTCAAATGAGTACAGGGTACATAGAGCTTAGAGTTACCAGACATTCATCTTTCAGGATAAGAGAAAACCTCCAACGTTAAGCCATATCGGACGATGAATGAAATGATGTTCAAATGAGTACAGGGTACATAGAGCTTAGAGTTACCAGACATTCATCTTTCAGGATAAGAGAAAACCTCCAACGTTAAGTCATATCGGACGATGAATGAAATGATGTTCAAATGAATACAGGGTACATAGAGCTCAGAGTTACCAGGCATTCATCTTTCAGGATAAGAGAAAACCTCCAACGTTAAGTCATATCGGACGATGAATGAAATGATGTTCAATGAGTACAGGGTGCATAGAGCTTAGAGTTACCAGACATTCATCTTTCAGGATAAGAGAAAACCTCCAACGTTAAGTCATATCGGACGATGAATGAAATGATGTTCAATGAGTACAGGGTACATAGAGCTTAGAGTTACCAGGCATTCATCTTTCAGGATAAGAGAAAACCTCCAACGTTAAGTCATATCGGACGATGAATGAAATGATGTTCAAATGAGTACAGGGTACATAGAGCTTAGAGTTACCAGACATTCATCTTTCAGGATAAGAGAAAACCTCCAACGTTAAGTCATATCGGACGATGAATGAAATGATGTTCAAATGAGTACTGGGTACTTAGAGCTTAGAGTTACCAGGCATTCATCTTTCAGGATAAGAGAAAACCTCCATCGTTAAGTCATATCGGACGATGAATGAAATGATGTTCAAATGAGTACAGGGTACATAGAGCTTAGAGTTACCAGACATTCATCTTTCAGGATAAGAGAAAACCTCCAACGTTAAGTCATATCGGACGATGAATGAAATGATGTTCAATAAGTACAGGGTACATAGAGCTTAGAGTTACCAGGCATTCATCTTTCAGGATAAGAGAAAACCTCCAAAGTTAAGTCATATCGGACGATGAATGAAATGATGTTCAAATGAGTACAGGGTACATAGAGCTTAGAGTTACCAGACATTCATCTTTCAGGATAAGAGAAAACCTCCAACGTTAAGTCATATCGGACGATGAATGAAATGATGTTCAAGTGAGTACTGGGTACATGGAGCTTAGAGTTATCAGACATTCATCTTTCAGGATAAGAGAAAACCTCCAACGTTAAGTCATATCGGACGATGAATGAAATGATGTTCAAATGAGTGCAGTTTATATAGAGCTTAGAGTTATCAGATATTCATTTTTCAGGATAAGAGAAAACCTCCAACTTAAAGAAATATCAGACAGTGAATGATGTTTAATTGAGTACAGGGTACATAGAGCTTAGAGTTAACAGACATTCATCTTTCAGGATAAGAGAAATCCTCCAACGTTAAGTCATATCGGACGATGAATGAAATGATGTTCAAATGAGTACAGGATCCATAGAGCTTATAGTTACCAGACATTCATCTTTCAGGATAAGAGAAAACCTCCAACGTTAAGTCATATCGGACGATGAATGAAATGATGTTCAAATGAATACAGGGTACATAGAGCTTAGAGTTACCAGACATTCATCTTTCAGGATAAGGGAAAACCTCTAACGTTAAGTCATATCGGACGATGAATGAAATGATGTTCAAATGAGTACAGGGTACATAGAGCTTAGAGTTACCAGACATTCATCTTTCAGGTTAAGAGAAAACCTCCAACGTTAAGTCATATCGGACGATGAATGAAATGATGTTAAAATGAGTACAGGGTACATAGAGCTTAGAGTTAACAGACATTCATCTTTCAGGATAAGAGAAAACCTCCAACGTTAAGCCATATCGGACGATGAATGAAATGATGTTCAAATGAGTACAGGGTACATAGAGCTTAGAGTTACCAGACATTCATCTTTCAGGATGAAGGAAAACCTCCAACGTTAAGCCATATCGGACGATGAATGAAGTGATGTTCAAATGAGTACAGGGTACATAGAGCTTAGAGTTACCAGACATTCATCTTTCAGGATAAGAGAAAACCTCCAACGTTAAGTCATATCGGACGATGAATGAAATGATGTTCAATGAGTACAGGGTACATAGTGCTTAGAGTTACCAGGCATTCATCTTTCAGGATAAGAGAAAACCTCCAACGTTAAGTCATATCGCACGATGAATGAAATGATGTTCAATGAGTACAGGGTGCATAGAGCTTAGAGTTACCAGACATTCATCTTTCAGGATAAGAGAAAACCTCCAACGTTAAGTCATATCGGACGATGAATGAAATGATGTTCAATGAGTACAGGGTACATAGAGCTTAGAGTTACCAGGCATTCATCTTTCAGGATAAGAGAAAACCTCCAACGTTAAGTCATATCGGACGATGAATGAAATGATGTTCAAATGAGTACAGGGTGCATAGAGCTTAGAGTTACCAGGCATTCATCTTTCAGGATAAGAGAAAACCTCCAACGTTAAGTCATATCGGACGATGAATGAAATGATGTTCAAATGAGTACAGGGTACATAGAGCTTAGAGTTACCAGACATTCATCTTTCAGGATAAGAGAAAACCTCCAACGTTAAGTCATATCGGACGATGAATGAAATGATGTTCAAATGAGTACTGGGTACATAGAGCTTAGAGTTACCAGGCATTCATCTTTCAGGATAAGAGAAAACCTCCATCGTTAAGTCACATCGGACGATGAATGAAATGATGTTCAAATCAGTACAGGGTACATAGAGCTTAGAGTTACCAGACATTCATCTTTCAGGATAAGAGAAATCCTCCAACGTTAAGTCATATCGGACGATGAATGAAATGATGTTCAATGAGTACAGGGTACATAGAGCTTAGAGTTACCAGGCATTCATCTTTCAGGATAAGAGAAAACCTCCAACGTTAAGTCATATCGGACGATGAATGAAATGATATTCAAATGAGTACTGGGTACATAGAGCTTAGAGTTACCAGACATTCATCTTTCAGGATAAGAGAAAACCTCCAACGTTAAGTCATATCGGACGATGAATGAAATGATGTTCAAATGAGTACTGGGTACATAGAGCTTAGAGTTATCAGACATTCATCTTTCAGGATAAGAGAAAACCTCCAACGTTAAGTCATATCGGACGATGAATGAAATGATGTTCAATGTGTACAGGGTGCATAGAGCTTAGAGTTACCAGGCATTCATCTTTCAGGATAAGAGAAAACCTCCAACGTTAAGTCATATCGGACGATGAATGAAATGATGTTCAAATGAGTACTGGGTACATAGAGCTTAGAGTTATCAGACATTCATCTTTCAGGAGAAGAGAAAACCTCCAACGTTTAGTCATATCGGACGATGAATGAAATGATGTTCAAATGAGTACTGGGTACATAGAGCTTAGAGTTATCAGACATTCATCTTTCAGGATAAGAGAAAACCTCCAACGTTAAGTCATATCGGACGATGAATGAAATGATGTTCAATGAGTACAGGGTGCATAGAGCTTAGAGTTACCAGGCATTCATCTTTCAGGATAAGAGAAAACCTCCAACGTTAAGTCATGTTGGACGATGAATGAAATGTTGTTCAAATGAGTACAGGGTACATAGAGCTTAGAGTTACCAGACATTCATCTTTCAGGACAAGAGAAAACCTCCAATGTTAAGTCATATCGGACGATGAATGAAATGATGTTCAAATGAGTACAGGGTACATAGAGCATAGAGTTGCCAGACATCCGTTTTTCAATATAAGGGGAAAACCGGATAAAACCTTAATGTGTCCTAACCGTGATTGGAACTCTGTATCTCTTCAACATGAGGCATACACGTTAGCAGCTGCACCACAGAGGAGGCTGTTTGAGACAATGGGAAGAAACTGCATCTGTATCAACGAAAATGAGTTGAATTCATAAGAATTATGTAAAATATCTGAAGTTACAAACGCCAATTGAGGTTATGTAGAGATTGATACATAAATACATCTGACTTTAGTTCAGTAATAAAACAAAATTGGATAAAGATGAGCAAATCGGTAAATAGTGAAAGGGTTGATAGCCCTGGATTCGCTACTGCACACACACAGAGAATGTCATATAGTGTGTCGAGCCAGCTTCCCTATTGTCTGACATTTCGGGCGTCATAGCGTACGTGCTCTGTTGATAAAATACAGGTTTCCAAACTTAGTTTCCGGTTTTCACCCCCTACCTTACGATGATGACGCACAAGATACGTCCATCTCTTTCCATTCACCGTGCAAAAGGCCTTATCGCATTCCTACGCAGAGGCAGACAGGTGTATCGGTCCCTTTGTTAAATGCACGCGCAGAAAGCACTTCCTTGTACATATACCTGGACCGTGCTACCAACAAACAAATATAAGCACTCTGCTTTCTAAATATAGTTATATTTTCTTGTTACAAATAATGGGGAAAAGAAATCGCTGGAAAAATAACAAAACACGATATATTTAAATTCCCGTGGTTTAACATTTCGCTAATTTCAGTTACTGTGGATAGGAAAGTCAGACTTAAAGGTTCAATGCCTTACACGGGATTTGAACCATGGATCTTCCGGTCTCCATTGAGCACAATGTTAAATGCCACCGCAACATTAAATTGACCAATAGTATATCTGCCTCACGTTCAGCAGGTTTCGAGTTTGAATCTTGGTCAGGGAGAGTTACCTGGATAACATTTTTCTCGAGGGTTTGTTTCCCTTATCGTCAAAGGCGAATGTTGGTTATCTCAAAGCTCTATGGAACACTGAGACAGTTGAGTATTATTTCACCCATTTGAGCATCATTTCACCCATTCCTTTTTAAGCTCAATGGAACCTGGACTCATTTGAACACCATTTCATTCTAACCTCTATTGATCCTGGACTCATTTGAGCATGATTTCACCAACTTCATTCTAAGTTCTATGGGCTCTGAACTCATTTTAGCAATTCATCCTAAGCTCTATGAAACCTGGTCTAATTTGAGCATAATTTTACCCAATTCATTCTAAGTTCTATGGAGTCTGGTCTTATTTAAACATCTTTCACCCATATCATTCTAATTTATATGGAGCCTGGACTCATTTGAGCATCATCTCACCCATTTCATTCTAAGTTCTATGGAACCTGGGCTCATTTGAGAATCATCTCACCCATTTCATTCTAAGTTCTATGGAACCTGGGCTCATTTGAGCATCATCTCGTCCATTTCATTCCAAGTTCTATGGAACCTGGGCGCATTTGAGCATCATCTGGTCCATTTCATTACAAGTTCTATGGAACCTGGGCTCATTTGAGCATCATCTCGTCCATTTCATTCCAAGTTCTATGCAACCTGGGCTCATTTGAGAATCATCTCGTACATTTCATTCCAAGTTCTATGGAACCTGGGCTCATTTGAGAATCATCTCGTCCATTTCATTCCAAGTTCTATGCAACCTGGGCTCATTTGAGAATCATCTCGTACATTTCATTCCAAGTTCTATGGAACCTGCGCTCATTTGAGCATCATCTCGTACATTTCATTCCAAGTTCTATGGAACCTGGGCTCATTTGAGAATCATCTCGTCCATTTCATTACAAGTTCTATGGAACCTGGGCTCATTTGAGAATCATCTCGTCCATTTCATTCCAAGTTCTATGGAACCTGGGCTCATTTGAGAATCATCTAGTACATTTCATTCCAAGTTCTATGGAACCTGGGCTCATTTGAGAATCATCTCGTACATTTCATTCCAAGTTCTATGGAACCTGGACTCATTTGAGAATCATCTAGTACATTTCATTCCAAGTTCTATGGAACCTGGGCTAATTTGAGAATCATCTCGTACATTTCATTCCAAGTTCAATGGAACCTGGACTCATTTGAGCATCATCTCGTACATTTCATTCCAAGTTCTATGGAACCTGGGCTCGTTTGAGAATCATCTCGTACATTTCATCCCAAGTTCAATGCAACCTGGGCTCGTTTGAGAATCATCTCGTACATTTCATTCCAAGTTCTATGGAACCTGGGCTAATTTGAGAATCATCTCGTACATTTCATTCCAAGTTCTATGGAACCTGGGCTCGTTTGAGAATCATCTCGTACATTTCATTCCAAGTTCTATGGAACCTGGGCTAATTTGAGAATCATCTCGTACATTTCATTCCAAGTTCAATGCAACCTGGGCTCATTTGAGAATCATCTCGTACATTTCATTCCAAGTTCTATGGAACCTGGGCTCGTTTGAGAATCATCTCGTACATTTCATTCCAAGTTCTATGGAACCTGGGCTAATTTGAGAATCATCTCGTACATTTCATTCCAAGTTCTATGGAACCTGGGCTAATTTGAGAATCATCTCGTACATTTCATTCCAAGTTCTATGGAACCTGGGCTAATTTGAGAATCATCTCGTACATTTCATTCCAAGTTCTATGGAACCTGGGCTAATTTGAGAATCATCTCGTACATTTCATTCCAAGTTCTATGGAACCTGGGCTAATTTGAGAATCATCTAGTACATTTCATTCCAAGTTCTATGGAACCTGGGCTAATTTGAGAATCATCTCGTACATTTCATTCCAAGTTCTATGGAACCTGGGCTAATTTGAGAATCATCTCGTACATTTCATTCCAAGTTCTATGGAACCTGGGCTCATTTGAGAATCATCTAGTACATTTCATTCCAAGTTCTATGGAACCTGGGCTCATTTGAGAATCATCTCGTACATTTCATTCCAAGTTCTATGGAACCTGGGCTCATTTGAGAATCATCTAGTACATTTCATTCCAAGTTCTATGGAACCTGGGCTCATTTGAGAATCATCTCGTACATTTCATTCCAAGTTCAATGCAACCTGGGCTCATTTGAGAATCATCTCGTACATTTCATTCCAAGTTCTATGGAACCTGGGCTCGTTTGAGAATTATCTCGTACATTTCATTCCAAGTTCAATGCAACCTGGGCTCGTTTGAGAATCATCTCGTACATTTCATTCCAAGTTCTATGGAACCTGGGCTCATTTGAGCATCATCTCGTACATTTCATTCTAAGTTCTATGGAACCTGGGCTCATTTGAGCATCATCTCATCCATTTATTCTAAGTTATATGGAGCCTGGGCTCATTTGAGCATCATCTCATCCATTTATTCTAAGTTATATGGAACCTGGGCTCATTTGAGCATCATCTCATCCATTTCATTCTAAGTTCTATGGTACCTGGGCTCATTTGAGCATCATCTCATCCATTTCATTCTAAGTTCTATGGAACCTGGGCTAATTTGAGAATCATCTCGTACATTTCATTCCAAGTTCTATGGAACCTGGACTCATTTGAGCATCATCTCGTCCATTTCATTCTAAGTTCTATGGAACCTGGGCTCATTTGAGCATCATCTCATCCATTTATTCTAAGTTATATGGAGCCTGGGCTCATTTGAGCATCATCTCATCCATTTCATTCTAAGTTCTATGGAACCTGGGCTCATTTGAGCATCATCTCATCCATTTCATTCTAAGTTCTATGGAACCTGGGCTCATTTGAGCATCATCTCATCCATTTCATTCTAAGTTCTATGGATCCTGGGCTCATTTGAGAATCATCTCGTACATTTCATTCCAAGTTCTATGGAACCTGGGCTAATTTGAGAATCATCTCGTACATTTCATTCCAAGTTCTATGGAACCTGGACTCATTTGAGCATCATCTCGTCCATTTCATTCTAAGTTCTATGGAACCTGGGCTCATTTGAGCATCATCTCATCCATTTATTCTAAGTTATATGGAGCCTGGGCTCATTTGAGCATCATCTCATCCATTTCATTCTAAGTTCTATGGAACCTGGGCTCATTTGAGAATCATCTCGTACATTTCATTCTAAGTTCTATGGAACCTGGACTCATTTGAGAATCATCTCGTACATTTCATTCTAAGTTCTATGGAACCTGGACTCATTTGAGCATCATCTCGTCCATTTCATTCTAAGTTCTATGGAACCTGGGCTCATTTGAGCATCATCTCATCCATTTATTCTAAGTTATATGGAGCCTGGGCTCATTTGAGCATCATCTCATCCATTTCATTCTAAGTTCTATGGTACCTGGGCTCATTTGAGAATCATCTCGTACATTTCATTCCTAGTTCTATGGAACCTGGGCTCATTTGAGCATCATCTCGTACATTTCATTCCAAGTTCTATGGTACCTGGGCTCATTTGAGCATCATCTCATCCATTTATTCTAAGTTATATGGAGCCTGGGCTCATTTGAGCATCATCTCATCCATTTATTCTAAGTTCTGTGGTACCTGGGCTCATTTGAGCATCATCTCGTACATTTCATTCCAAGTTCTATGGTACCTGGGCTCATTTGAGCATCATCTCATCCATTTCATTCTAAGTTCTATGGAACCTGGGCTAATTTGAGAATCATCTCGTACATTTCATTCCAAGTTCTATGGAACCTGGACTCATTTGAGCATCATCTCGTCCATTTCATTCTAAGTTCTATGGAACCTGGGCTCATTTGAGCATCATCTCATCCATTTATTCTAAGTTATATGGAGCCTGGGCTCATTTGAGCATCATCTCATCCATTTATTCTAAGTTATATGGAACCTGGGCTCATTTGAGCATCATCTCATCCATTTCATTCTAAGTTCTATGGTACCTGGGCTCATTTGAGCATCATCTCATCCATTTCATTCTAAGTTCTATGGATCCTGGGCTCATTTGAGAATCATCTCGTACATTTCATTCCAAGTTCTATGGAACCTGGGCTAATTTGAGAATCATCTCGTACATTTCATTCCAAGTTCTATGGAACCTGGACTCATTTGAGCATCATCTCGTCCATTTCATTCTAAGTTCTATGGAACCTGGGCTCATTTGAGCATCATCTCATCCATTTATTCTAAGTTATATGGAGCCTGGGCTCATTTGAGCATCATCTCATCCATTTCATTCTAAGTTCTATGGAACCTGGGCTCATTTGAGCATCATCTCGTACATTTCATTCTAAGTTCTATGGAACCTGGACTCATTTGAGAATCATCTCGTACATTTCATTCTAAGTTCTATGGAACCTGGGCTCATTTGAGCATCATCTCATCCATTTATTCTAAGTTATATGGAGCCTGGGCTCATTTGAGCATCATCTCATCCATTTCATTCTAAGTTCTATGGAACCTGGGCTCATTTGAGCATCATCTCATCCATTTCATTCTAAGTTCTATGGATCCTGGGCTCATTTGAGAATCATCTCGTACATTTCATTCCAAGTTCTATGGAACCTGGGCTAATTTGAGAATCATCTCGTACATTTCATTCCAAGTTCTATGGAACCTGGACTCATTTGAGCATCATCTCGTCCATTTCATTCTAAGTTCTATGGAACCTGGGCTCATTTGAGCATCATCTCATCCATTTATTCTAAGTTATATGGAGCCTGGGCTCATTTGAGCATCATCTCATCCATTTCATTCTAAGTTCTATGGTACCTGGGCTCATTTGAGAATCATCTCGTACATTTCATTCCTAGTTCTATGGAACCTGGGCTCATTTGAGCATCATCTCGTACATTTCATTCCAAGTTCTATGGTACCTGGGCTCATTTGAGCATCATCTCATCCATTTATTCTAAGTTATATGGAGCCTGGGCTCATTTGAGCATCATCTCATCCATTTCATTCTAAGTTCTGTGGTACCTGGGCTCATTTGAGCATCATCTCGTACATTTCATTCCAAGTTCTATGGTACCTGGGCTCATTTGAGCATCATCTCATCCATTTATTCTAAGTTATATGGAGCCTGGGCTCATTTGAGCATCATCTCATCCATTTCATTCCAAGTTCTATGGTACCTGGGCTCATTTGAGCATCATCTCATCCATTTATTCTAAGTTATATGGAGCCTGGGCTCATTTGAGCATCATCTCATCCATTTCATTCTAAGTTCTATGGAACCTGAGCTCATTTGAGCATCATCTCACCCATTTCATTCTAAGTTCTATGGTACCTGAGCTCATTTGAGCATCATCTCATCCATTTCATTCTAAGTTCTATGGTACCTGGGCTCATTTGAGCATCATCTCATCCATTTCATTCTAAGTTCTATGGAACCTGGTCGTATTTGAGCATCTTTCACCCATTTCATACTAAGCTGTATTGAACTGGACCCATTTGAGCATGAATTTACCAATTTCATTCTAAAATCTATTGGCCCTGAACTCATTTTAGCATTTCATCCTAAGCTCTATGAAACCTGAACTTATTTGAGCATCATTTCACCATTTCATTGTAAGCTCTATGGAACCTGGACTCATTTCAGTATCCCTTCACTTGTTTCATCCTAAGCTCTGAACATTGACTAATTTGAGTATGTTTTCACCTTTTTCATTCATCTGCCGATGTCACTTAACGTTGGAGCACGTAACATTAAAACAAATCGACATTAAATTCTCCAATTGAGTCGCATTTTTCTCGGTCAGCCACTACGTGTTCTCTATACAAATCTATACAAGTTCCGGTTCAAATCCCGGATATGAGATTCAATTTTTAGTCTGAGTGTAACTTTCCAAACGTTGCCCTATACATGGCTAGTGTGAATGAATTGCCTTCAATTATATTTTCTACAAAGTGTAGTTAGTAGTGCTAATTTTTTTCTGGAATTAAAAATTTTCAAAGTATTCGTACTTATTTCTCTGAACTTTGCAATACTTTTCAAAAAAGTTAAATGTTTTTTTTTTTTTTTAAATTTTGTATCTCTTGACTACAAAAAGAGAACGCTATTTCATCCAGACCTGAAACATTTGACAGTCGATCAAAGACTACTGTATGCCTATATTCCATTCATTTTTTCTTTGCAATTTACGTCTTTCAACGTTAAGTCATATTGTACGATGAATGAATGGGCGAAATGATGTTCAAATGAGCCCATGGTACATATTCAAGTCACTCTCGAGTTTAGAACACACCTGCATGCCTGATTTTGGTGAGGCAGTAAAGATACCTATTCGGAAAGTTGGCAAAAAGTTCTAAATAACATTGCTTACGTGTTCGCTGCCAGAAGTTTGAGCTGTACCTACCGGGACAAGGCTTGTTTGACAGCGGTTATCATAAATCATCCACATGTTTTAAGTATATTGGTTAACTGCCGCTTAAGTTTGTTTTGTATCGTCTTTTGCGAGAAGTAGCTAATACTTGGCTGGTAAACTCTATCCTAAACTGTGTACGGATGACCACAGCACAAATTTTAGAGCCAGCGAAATAGTGAAAGGCGAGTGAAAATAGTTCCTTACTATCGCTTACATGTAACATTTTTCATAAAATTTTCTTTCCTCAAAATTAATTGGCAGTTTTCGTTAAAGTACTCTATGTTTGAGATATTTTCATACCAAATTAAATGTATATTTTGAACTTCCTGGCATGTTCTCGGAATTACTCATCGTTTTGAATGCCTTTTGCATAAACAATACAGATAAACAAAATCTTATTACAAAATAAATTTAAAGAAATTACTTGTCATTTATTTGAATTATTTCACTACTTATAATTTCCCAAAATTGGAATACGTTATTTCTGTTTTTACCACTTAACCAAGTAAAGATACGGAATTTCAAAGATATAATCTAGCAAGTAGCTTTTAAAATATTCGACTGACGCTTAAATTCTACCGTATTTTGTTTTCCTGTCCCCGTACCGTGTTTGTCTTACGTTCACGAGGTCCCGACTTTGAATCTCGGTAAGGGTGAGTTATCTAGGATAGGAGAAAACCTCCAACGTTAAGTCATATCGGACGATGAATGAAATGATGTTCAAATGAGTACAGGGTACATAGAGCTTAGAGTTAACAGACATTCATCTTTCAGGATAGGGGAAACCTTTATCCAGATGTGGGGTAGAGACACTAAAGAGGCGAACTTGTCGTGCAGTGGAGGGGGTCTACAAATGACTTACCACATATATTAATAGCTGTATATATATATTTCAAGGGGCAAAAGTGGGACACATTCTCTGCCTCATCCGTCATACTCAGGTAGTCATGTAATAACATTTCTCTCCAGACATTCTGCAACATTTTCCTTGGTTCCTCTTATTCGCAGCATAGTTATTTTACGGTTTTTGCATTTATAATGATTTACTGTTGAGGGTTGTGACCTCTGCAGCTGACACAATGACGATGCATCACGCTATTCTACTAATATAATTGTGTGAGAAGTTGAAGAAGGTCATTGCTCCGCGTCTACTGGATCCGCCACTGTATTATAATGAACGTACCGTAAATGGAGAAACAAATAAGGCAATGCAATCATTCCTGTGCACGTCACAGGTCATGGCAACACACCGCCTTAAAAATGACTACGTATGTGTTTACAACGAAGTGCATTCAAATATCAACAGGTGGGCGGTGTGGGATATGAATGGCGTTGCTTGAGAATCAAGAGTACTTTAAAACAGAAGAAGAATAATTTCTGCAATGTAAATACAGTGCTTTGCTTATCTCTTTCTTTATTAAATATTATTTTCGAGGAGCATAGATATTAATTATAAAAGAATGAAATAGAAGAAGAAGAGGAAGAATATATATATACACAAGGCCCTCAACTACTTGGTCATTCAGGCCCCTTTAAGGGGAGCCGAAACAGCCTATCGTTATCTGGTGCGCTTAGCTTAAGAACAACTGAAGGCATCAATTTGATACTTTCACTTGTTATTTTAGAACACTTTCGTATTTTAGTGAATATTAGAGATCTTATTTTGAGTTTTAATAAAGGATACGTGATTTTTTAAAGAAATGTTTTGAACTTAATTCTAAAAATATTCAAGGTTTTTTTAATTCAATTTTTCACATATATTTTTACAAGTACCTTTAAAATAGTTTCAGTATCCTTTTAATTTCAGAGAAAATTATAATTATGGCTGCAGTAGTTTTATGGATGAAGGCACGCAAAGTTTAAAAAAATAAAACAGGGAAAACATCATTAAAGTTTTGCTATGTTGGAACTGCTCCTCAGAATTTCCCCAGATCCATATTCCGCATATTTTTCATCATCAGAATCTTTCCCTTTTGTTTTTCACTCTTTCATTTCTTTATACAATCACTTGCTCTATGGTACTACACTGCTCTGCAATTTAAAATTTTGCTTTTGATGTTTTGGTTTTTAATGTCATTTCCTCGTAATTCTGGAGCACTAATTCCAAATATGTTATTCATTTTCTTGAACCACGTCCAAATTTTTCAAAAAATTGAAAAAAAAAATCCAAAAGCGATTTTGGTAAATTTGTAAAATGCAGAATAGAAGATATAGAAAGGCAGTAAATATGGAGAAGCCTAGAAAATATGAAATAATTACAATTTTAAAAACAAATAAATCAAATTGGGGACGAGAAGCATATGTAGATTACTGCAATAGGCAAGAGAGAGAAGGGCTAGCTTGGATGAGAACAGGAACAATATTCCTAAAAGGGGCAAGAGGTGGAGGAAAGGGAATTTGTGAATTGTGTGGTGAAAAAGAAAGCATTCAACACTATATAACAGAATGCGAGGAGGTTGGAATGTGGAAAGAGAAGGTTTGGGAGGAAAAATGAGAGAAAGTAGAGAAGAGGATACTAGCTATGAAAATGTTAACAGGAAAGGAGGAAAAGAAGGTAAGAAGTATTGGTGAGTTCTTACAGAAAGTAAAAGAAAAATGGGCAAGAAATGTAGAGAATATAAGAAAAGAAGATGAGGGGTAAGAAAGGGACTAATTAAGTAACAAGGAGATATGGTGGTTAAGAGCTACCTGACAGAGCAGAAGACCAGGGTGTCATGTAAGACAATGTAGCAAACAAGGTAAAGACAAATATAAGAAAGGAAGATGAGGGGTAAGAAAAGGACTAATTAAGTAACAAGGAGATATGGAGGTTAAGAGAAACCTGACAGAGCAGAAGACCAGGGTGTCATTTAAGTCAAGGTAGCAACAGGTAAACACAAATAAATGTAGCCTAAGCTGTAAATTGTAAAATTTTGGAGTATGCACAGTAAAATCTAATCTAATCTAATTTATATAACAATTTTATCCCTATATGCAAGAAAGTATTTCCCAAAGTTTGGCATAGCTGTTTATTACACCTTATATAACAGACATAGGTGTGTCTATTTTTCACGATCTTGGGAAGAACACACTTCACCGGGGAATGTAATTATAACCTGTGTTTGTACATTATGTAATTCTTAGAATAATCCTAACTGTAATGGAATCACTATGGCCAAAAACAATTGAAACTAAACTCATTACTAAATCGTCAGGTAACCTGTAAACTTGTACTGATAAAAAGTTACGCATAAAGAGATAACATAAACCTCAATTTGGTTATGTAGTAAAACAAAAGAATACCTAAGTAACGTAGACATTCCTGCGTATTGAATCACAAACAAATGACGGTTGTGTGCATGAATCAGTAAGCTGAATCATTTTGCACGTCAATGCTATCAGAGTACGGCGCAGGCACTCCCCCCAGACACAAACCAATGCGCTTCTATTTGAAAGCGTGGTGAATGCTATCTGCAAGCTTTTTAAAGGGCAATCTCTCATTCTCGCTGCGGGAGTCTGTGTTGCAGCAAACAAAAGTGCAGCACGCTAACACGTCCATCGACACAATCGCTGCAGAGCAGGAAAACGCCGATAAAACAAATATCTGATATGTGGTCTGCACATGACTTTCCAGTACGTATTTAAATGCCGTTCTTGACGTAATTTACGTAAATCGAGATAAACATTTGGCTTTACTGTATGTTATTTCAGAGTGTGTCAAATTAAATAGCAGTGTTAATGAAAAAATCATTCAGAATGTGTCTGGTGGTTCAGGTGTTTCGGACAGTGCGTGTGCTTAGCCCAGGGCGTAGTAATATATACCAGTAATTGACGCCCCCTGTTTTTTCGTTTCTTTTCATTTTTGCTTCTGTTTCCATCAGCTTTCCTCTTAGGCCGGCGGGAATACAACCATCTGCTGCTACCTTAACGACTGTAATAGACGGTTTCGCATTTGTACGCGCGAGAATGCACAATAATTGATACAAGAGTGAGTCAAAAAGTAATGCCTCCTATTTTTTTCTCTTTTAAGTACCAAGAAAGTAGAATCCAATTTACATAGCTTGAAAACTACAACATTGACGATTAATTTGTCACTATTCAATATAATCTCCGTCCTTTTCCACAGTTTTGGTCCACCTTTTAACTAGGGCATGTATTCCAGTGTGGTAAAACACACGGTCTTGCTTCCTAAGCCATTGACGCACGGACGTTTTCACAGCCTCCTCATCTTCAAAATGAATCCCACGATGAGCTTCCTTTATTGGCCCGAACAGATGGAAGTCTGATGGTGCCAGGTCAGTGAGGTAAGACTTGCCATCCCAATTTCTCAATTTCTGCAGTAGTGTAACGGCTGGTGTGTGGTCTTCCATTGTCATGCAAAAGAAAATCATCTGCCATAGTTTCTGTTGGGCGAACTCGGTGAAGAAGTGCTTTCAGCTTTTTGAGAGTTCTGATGTATTGGACAGAATTTATTGTGCATCCCTGCTCCAAAAAATCAATCATAAGCACACACTCTGCCTCCCAAAACAGTGTGGCCATAACTTTCCCTGCCCACCGCTGGGTTTTGAACTTTTTTCTTCGGTGACGTTGTGTGATGCCATTTAATTGACTGCCTCATTGATTCAGGTTCAAAAAAGTGAACCCACGTTTCGTCTCCAGTAACATTTTTTTCCAGAAACTTCTCTCCCTCCAAACTGAATCGCAGGCTATTGTTTTGGGCAATTAATATTCTTGGTACCCAACATGAACAAATTTTGAGTAACCCAGTTGTTGAATAATCGTCATCACACTGCTTTTACTGAGGGAGGTAATGCGACACAATTCACCTGTTGTTACCCGGCGATCACCACGAATGTAACTCTAAGTTCTATGTACCCTGTACTCAATTGAACATCATTTCATTTATCGTCCGATATGACTTAACATTGGAGGTTTTCTCTTATCCTAAAAGATGAATGTCTGGTAACTCTAAGCTCTATATACCCTGTACTCATTTGAACATCATTTTATTCAACGTCCGATATGACTTAACGTTGGAGATTTTCTCTTATCCTGAAAGATGAATGTCTGGTAACTCTAAGCTCTATGTACCCTGTACTCATTTGAACATCATTTCATTCATCGTCCGATATGACTTAACGTTGGAGGTTTTCTCTTATCCTGAAAGATGAATGTCTGTTAGCTCTAAGCTCTATGTACCCTGTACTCATTTGTACATCATTTCATTCATCGTCCGATATGACTTAACGTTGGAGGTTTTCTCTTATCCTGAAAGATGAATGTCTGGTAACTCTAAGCTCTATGTACCCTGTACTCATTTGAACATCATTTCATTCATCGTCCGATATGACTTAACGCTGGAGGTTTTCCCTTATCCTGAAAGATGAATGTCTGTTAGCTCTAAGCTCTATGTACCCTGTACTCATTTGTACATCATTTCATTCATCGTCCGATATGACTTAACGTTGGAGGTTTTCTCTTATCCTGAAAGATGAATGTCTGGTAACTCTAAGCTCTATGGACCCTGTACTCATTTGTACATCATTTCATTCAACGTCCGATATGACTTAACGTTGGAGGTTTTCTCTTATCCTGAAAGATGAATGTCTGTTAGCTCTAAGCTCTATGTACCCTGTACTCATTTGTACATCATTTCATTCATCGTCCGATATGACTTAACGTTGGAGGTTTTCTCTTATCCTGAAAGATGAATGTCTGGTAACTCTAAGCTCTATGTACCCTGTACTCATTTGAACATCATTTCATTCATCGTCCGATGACTTAACGTTGCAGGTTTTCTCTTATCCTGAAAGATGAATGTCTGGTAACTGTAAGCTCTATGTACCCTGTACTCATTTGGACATCATTTCATTCATCGTCCGATATGACTTAACGCTGGAGGTTTTCTCTTATCCTGAAAGATGAATGACTGGTAACTCTAAGCTCTATGTACCCTGTACTCATTTGAACATCATTTCATTCATCGTCCGATATGACTTAACATTGGAGGTTTTCTCTTATCCTGAAAGATGAATGTCTGGTAACCCTAAACTCTATGTACCCTGTACTCATTTGAACATCATTTCATTCATCGTCCGATATGACTTAACATTGGAGGTTTTCTCTTATCCTGAAAGATGAATGTCTGGTAACTCTAAGCTCTATGTACCCTGTACTCAATTGAACATCATTTCATTTATCGTCCGATAAGACTTAACGTTGAAGGTTTTCTCTTATACTGAAAGATGAATGTCTGATAACTCTAAACTCTATGTACCCTGTACTCATTTGAACATCATTTCATTCATCGTCCGATATGACTTAACATTGGAGGTTTTCTCTTATCCTGAAAGATGAATGTCTGGTAACTCTAAGCTCTATGTACCCTGTACTCAATTGAACATCATTTCATTTATCGTCCGATAAGACTTAACGTTGAAGGTTTTCTCTTATCCTGAAAGATGAATGTCTGGTAACTCTAAGCTCTATGTACCCTGTACTCAATTGAACATCATTTCATTTATCGTCCGATAAGACTTAACATTGGAGGTTTTCTCTTATACTGAAAGATGAATGTCTGATAACTCTAAGCTCTATGTACCCTGTACTCGTTTGAACATCATTTCATTCATCGTCTGATATGACTTAACGTTGGAGGTTTTCTCTTATACTGAAAGATGAATGTCTGATAACTCTAAGCTCTATGTACCCTGTACTCATTTGAACATCATTTTATTCAACGTCCGATATGACTTAACGTTGGAGATTTTCTCTTATCCTGAAAGATGAATGTCTGGTAACTCTAAGCTCTATGTACCCTGTACTCATTTGAACATCATTTCATTCATCGTCCGATATGACTTAACGTTGGAGGTTTTCTCTTATCCTGAAAGATGAATGTCTGGTAACTCTAAGCTCTATGTACCCTGTACTCATTTGAACATCATTTCATTCATCGTCCGATATGACTTAACGTTGGAGGTTTTCTCTTATCCTGAAAGATGAATGTCTGGTAACTCTAAGCTCTATGTACCCTGTACTCATTTGAACATCATTTCATTCATCGTCCGATATGACTTAACGTTGTAGGACGTAAATTAAAAAGAGAGAGAGAGAGAGAAAAAAAGAAATAAAATGAGCACACCTGAAATCGCCAAGCTGCCGAACTTTTAGTGCCTGATTATAATTATCATATATAATTATATTTAAATAGAGGTAAATAATGAAAAATAAACAATGAATAATAAACACTATTAGAAGGAACAAAACGCTTCAGCCGCATGAGTGTTTCAGGCCTTCAAACCTTTTATGTTTAGGTATTTAAACGTTAAAGTAAAGGGAGTTTTAATTTAAATTTCTACAAATGTTGGGTTTGCAGTATATGCAGTTTGAAAGCAAAAAGCACTAATATTGCTACTCCGCTAGCAGTTTCCAGTTGGCAGCAGTTTTTGTGCGTCAGTGTACACACGTAAACAGTTTACACGGGCGCTGAGATACAACAGAAAGGGCACAAGGAAACCTGTCCAGCAATCAAAAAAGCTTTTACAGTGCATGGGGATGCCGCATTTAATTTTGATGATCTTCGGGCCCGTGGGCAAAAAACCATTTACATGCACTAACCTCTGCACCAAGTTCTTCACTTGGTAAACTTCCTTAAACATTGACATCCTGTTCCGACTTAGTTATCAATTTACAGTAACTCCAAAAAAGTATTGGTTAATGCATGGGTTTGTGGTTAAGGATGTATGGATAGTGGAAAACCATCAGAATAAATTACAGCAGGAAGACTGTCTTATTGATTAGTGATAAGAAAATACAATAAAGAAACACATAGAGTATCTATTCAAATAAACACAGTTAAACATTGTAACGAAATGTTTTAGCAACACCAACTCCAATACTCAGACCATAATACAGATTCCAAGATGGCGCCCGTCGAAGCCCAGCGGCTCTGATTACGTAGAATAGGAAACTACACAATGGACATAATATAATCCATATTACGGAGCAGCGAGGTAACTCCTAAGCTTTCATCACTTTATACTTTTAACTAAAATGTGTAATAACATAAATAAAGAACATCATGACAAGTCCTAAGAGCTTATAACAGTATATAGTAGCACGGCCAGTACTATGCATTTCCCACCTTATACTTCCAATCATAATTTAATTTATAAGGCATGACAACTCATAAGCATTAAACACAGCAAACTTTATCTTATTGGACTCAATCATCTTATCGTCTGTAGCAAGTACTAAAGTTTCTTTTACATTGTTTACATGGTAACCTTTTCTGGTAAGGACATAGGTACTGCTTATACTATAATATTTAAGAAAACTCACCAGATTGTCCAGTTTACTCCAATTGTCACGTTTGAAGGTGTCAAGTTCCCTCACACTGCAAGATTCATTTAAAATTTTGCACTGGTAGGCTCATAATATTGCTTCTAGGTTATGAAATACTTTGAAACTTATTAAGTGAAGGAACATCAGTGAAGCTGGGATCTTGAATGTTATTGAAAAGAACGTAACTAATCGTCTTTAATAATGGCTATCAATGGGTTAAAATCTCCTCCCCACTTCGGTTCAAAACTGTGAATAACATCTTGTGCACACCAAATATTAAAATTATCTTCACTCTCTGTAAAATGTCTTGGATGCATTCTTCAGGATTTCGTCTTTTCTGGTTGAGCTTTAATGTGTGATAGGATGGCTGATTCTTAAAAATCGTTGGGGTAGGCATCATCTATTAATTTTGGTACTTTTCGAAGGGCACGAATTGGTTCACCATAATTTACTGGAAAGATGTCTTCCTTAACCTCAAAGCACTGTTCAAAATTATGAACACAAACTACAGTTTTATCATTTACTTTAAAATCTTTACGATGTATGTTCCTGGTCCACTTATCCCATTACGAGTTTCCCTTCGGAAATTTAAATGTCGTGTGAGGTATACTACCATAATTAGATTGCAGCTGGGAACACAACAACGATGCATTTCGACAATGCTTCACAGTATATATTTAGGTAAACGTTATCACCTTATGTTAAATACTTAACTATAAACTAACTCGTTAGTCACTAATTGCCACTGTAATATGAATTACATTAATTCTTCAAACACACAATCAAAGTAAACAAACACACACTTTACTCTGTAGATATAACCACAACATAACAAGCTGGGCCACGAGCGCCGCCATTTTTCCTACAATCGATTCTCGTATTATGGTCTGAGTATTGGAGTTGGTGTTGGTTTTAGTTAGAACTTTATGAATATTGTTTTCTGATATGACTTAGTAGGCCATGTAATGACATATTAAAAACAAATATGTGTGTAATTTTGTGATTGGCGGTAGTAATAATTGTATTACGTAATGCGGTGACGTAGCAATACATCGGCCAATCACAAAATTAATAGAGGAGTAACAATAGTTACTGAAAATCAATAAGCTTGATGATGATGATGGATATAGGGGCGCTCAACTACACCGGTTATCAGTGCCCTTTTAAAAGCTACTCATGGCAAAAGCCAGATATAAAAAGTTTCTAAAAAATATACCAATGTAAATAAGCCTATTAAAACTACATGCACATACAAAGGGGGGAAAAATCAAAACCTACTAAAAATTATGTTCGCTATATCCTAAAATCTAATCTCGAAAAGAATCTAAATACCTTCTCCACTACTGCGTTATCGTCCGCCAGCATTTCTGCAAAGCTGTCCGGCAGCTGCAGAGACGTCCTAAGGTCTGCTAGGTGAAAACACTCTAGCAGCACGTGTCGTACAGATAACGCTTCTTTGCAAAACGGACACAGTGGAGAAGGCTCCTTTTTAAATAGAAAACTATGAGTAAAAAAGCAGTGCCCAATACACAATCGAGCCAAACTCACCTCCTCGCGACGAGATGACCGACAGGAGGTAACCCAGGGAATCGGAAGTTCCTTGACAGATCTAAGTTTATTATTGCGGAGAGAGGACCACTCTTCCTGCCAGCAGGTTTGCACAGTTCTCCGCAATACGGCCCTAAAGTCTTCCGATGTCACACATGGTACTCGAACCCTGGGCTTCATGGTAGCCGTCTTGACTGCCGAATCCGCCATTTCATTCCCCCGCAAGCCTACGTGACCAGGGATCCATGCACACACCACGTTAACGCCAGAAGCGTTTAAAACGTGGAGGGCATCCTGTATACGCTGCACAATAGGGTGGTAGTTGTACAGCTGCCGTAGGCTTTGAAGTGCACTGAGGGAATCACTCAGGATTAAGCAGTCCCCTAACTTTCGTCGACGTACATGTAAAATGGCCCGCTATATTGCATAAAGCTCTGCAGTAAAAACGGAAGTGCTAGTGTGGAAGCCGAATGTATACGGTTCGGTTCCACACTCGTAAGCACAACCAACACCATTTGAGTTCTTGGAGCCATCAGTATAAATTACAAAATGGTCCTCATATCGCGATAAAAATTCTAAAAAACGTGCGGATACTAGACATAGACATGGTAGATTTATCATATTGGGTCATGCCTAGATCAACGTGGGACGCTCTGCACAACCAAGGAGGGTATGTCCTCTCCCCCCTAGGATACATCTTGGGCATTTCAGTATCCAGATGTCTAAGGAGCTCCTGGAAACGAAAATCAGGTGGCTTTGGTTTAATAGAAGTGTTCCTATAACGCGTGTCCATTAAGGTGTTAAAGAACGGCGTAAACGTTGGATGTGTGGGCATACAATTAAGTCCACAGCCATATGTTGTTCAGTCTTCCTTCATTACGAGGGAAAAATGTCGCGGTGAATATAATTGTAACGGAAAGTTAATAACCTTCAAAAAGAGTTAATCGGTATTCGTAACAGTGACGAGTGGACGTTAGATTATACAATCAAATTAAATAATAAATCAAACTCAATCATCATGAAACAATTCGACCTGTAATGATTAAGAGGAACGGTCACAAAGGTCGCTCCCAGCTTTGGGGCTGATTAATCATCGAGAAACGAGACGATATGTTATATCCCCACAAATATTAACTTAAAAATAAGAAAATATCAATTGTTGCAGGTAATCTACAATAACAAATTAGAAGATATAAAATTTTATCCCTGTCACTCTGATTAAGATGGATGGTTACAAATATGTCGCCCGAACGTGTGGCTGATTAAGTTGGAGAACCAACGTGCATCCTATCTACTGCGAGTGGATGAATAACGTCACAAACATTGAAAAGGAAAGATGCAAAATAAGTATTCGTCTGCATACTGAAAATTGTGTAGAATGTTCCGGTTAGTACTTAGTAGGTCCTCCATTCCTCTTTATAATCTCTTGTATTCTCTTTGGCATGGATTTTACCAAAGATTGTATTCTTTCCACTGTAATTTTACGTCATTTCTCTAGCAGAGTGATCTTTATATCCTTTATATTAGATATCTGAGGGTTCCTAATATTTTTGTCCTGTATAATCCACAAATTCTCTATTGGATTCATGTCTGGGGATTGCAGTGGTGTCGGCATCTATCATGGCATTCAACCGTAGCCTTGCATCATTATCCCTGGGTCATTATCTTGTGTTAAAATATAAACCTCAGTAACACCTAAATCATTCAGACTTCCGGACAGATGTGTTTTTAATGTGTTTATATAAAACTTATGGTTAATAATTCCATCAATAAAACACAAATCCCCCACACCAGACAAGTACTGAACCACCTCCATGTTTAACTGAAGCCAGTGGCGGCTGGTGGGTTAAATTATTGGTGGTGCACAAATGAAAAATAAAATACAGAGCAGTAGTGACTCACCTATTTATACAGATTCTCTGCTCTACTCTCCTTAGACCTGAGGAATCTATCGATAACTTTTGCGTTGAAGTCGCTGATCTTCATAACAAAATCTCTCTCAATTGAAAGCATTGCTAATGCTGTCAATCGGTCCTGTGACATTGTGTTCCTAAGGAAAGTTTTTATTCTTTTTAAAGGTGAGAAACAGCGTTCTGCTTCAGCGGTAGACATTGGCATAGTTAACAGTACTCGGAGGAGTTTGACATATTTGCTGAATGTAGTAGATAAATTGTTTTCCTTATTGAAGTCCATCAAGCACAAAGCGCCGGACATTCCATGAAATTCCTCTCGACTGTAAATTACAGTCAGTTCTCTACGAATTTTTGTTCCAATGATAAAAGGATAGAACCTCATTGTTTCTCTAAGGGAATCCTCTGGAAATGTCTTAGAAATTTTCTTGATGAAACAAAGTTGAGGCTACCAGATGTTCCGTGAAGCTAAATCTGTCCTTTGCTTCTCTAAGAATGTCACATACTTCAAGAGCTTCTCTTCTTTTTACATCATGATCTTCTATTCTTCTCCTCTTAATTGCAGTTTCTTCGTGTTCCTCGATATCCACGCTATTTCTTACCTCTTGCACTTCCCTTTTAAATGCGTTTAACTGGGCGATGGCAAACGTTGCATTGCAGTCTCGTTTCTGCAGCTGATTGTACAAAATGTCCAAAATGTCTTGTAGAAGAAAGACAGCCAGAATACAAAATCATAATCTTTCAAAGTGGCCATAAACCCAGAAGCCTGAACAAGTGTGGCGTTGTTGTTTAACAGAGCTCTCTTCTGAATAACCTCCATGCATTTAATTAAATTCTCCCTGTGTTCGAAAAGCAGAGCACACAGAAGCTAAGCCTGAAGGTCACGCCATAGCCGTTGCTAAGAGTAGGAGGAGCTAGGTTTATAAACCTCCATTTAAGCAATGTATAAGAAGCCACTCCCCTCTCTTCACCTTCCCGCAAACCCCTCAGAGAGCCTACATTTGGGCGAAATCTTAGGTTAACTCCTCACTGCAAACCTGCGGCTCCTACAGCTAATCACTGTTTATTTCGACTTCTGCGGTCATGGGCAGCTACAGACGATAAGCGTAATTGAAACGTGTTTGTATATAAAACAATGCAAACAAGTACAGTTTTAATATGCAAAATGCACCTGTTGTATATTCAGAATCAGTGGGTGTAGCGCAAACCTGCAACCTTATGGAGGAACCGCCCCTGACTGAAGCTGTTATACTTTTCTCCTCAAGTTCAAAATTATATTTTCTCAACACTATTACTCACCCTTTTGCCTTAAAGAGCTCAAATTGACTCCGTTATTAAATACAAACTTCTTCCAGAAATCAAACCCATCGTATTTATGTTCTTTTGCAAAAGCAACTCGCTTCTTTCTGTTGATTTTACTGATGTATGGTATTCTACGGGCTGTTCGGTATCCTAACTCAGCTTCATAAAGCACGTTTCTTATAGTTTGTGCTGAAACGGACTTTGCTGTGTATGATTTTAGGGAAATTCATAGAAGGACGAGGTAAGAGGAGACAGAAGAGGCCGTCCGAAGGAGCCACGACAAAGCAGGAGGCAGGGTCCCTACATTTTACTTAGATGGAAACTACCCCGGCTGGACAGGACAACGGAAGTTTCCTCCTACTGTGGTTCGGAAACAGTCACACTATGAGACCTGGGTTGAGAGATCGACAACCATCCTTTTGGAAGGGGAAGCGATTTACTCAGAACATATTATTCTGCCATGCACCGCCGAGACTCCCGCCGACACTTCTACATTGAAATAGACCACCAGATGAGAGATTATATGAAATGATAATGGAGATTAAATGGAAAAAGAGGAAATTCGAGGAATGAAATTAACGTACCCAGCGACTCGGTAAAACAAATATCGAGACTTCGCTCTCAGCCTTCGCCGAATGATCATGGCAGGGAAAAAAAGAAGAATACTACCAACGCAGCTGAGCATGTTAAGGCAACGGAAGAAGACGACGACGCAGCACCTGCTTCGCCTCCAGCACCCCCGCCGGGCTCGCCGCAATCTGTCGAAGCTCCCGAGAGATCACCGCCGTTACCAACGCCGACCACCAGTACTGCTGAAGCAGAAACTGCACCGTTGACCACACATGGACAGCCTAAAGAAGACTCGCCGCCAAATACGCCGGAGTTGTCGCTGCCTCCACGAGCCGCCACACTGCCTACATACAGCGCAGTCATTCGAGGAGTGCACATGCATCTCACTGACGCGTTTATTCTACAGACAGCCCGACACCGATGGCCTTCACTGAGGAGGGCCATGCGCATCAATACCTACAGGGGACCCTCACCTCTATTTCGCCTAGAGTTCACAGAAGAGAGCGACTGCCAGGCTACTCCCAGCCTTCGGCCAGGTACTCCAGATTGAGGCCAGCCGGGGTAGCCGCCCCGTCCCCTGCCGCCGCTGCTGCCAGTATGGGCACACCGCAGACTCCTGTGAAAAAAAAACCCGCGCTGGCACTACTGTGGCGCCGCAGGCCTCACTGCAGCCTGCACCGGACATGATCTGACACGTCGTCCGCTATACTGTGTCACCTGCAACCAGGCAGGGCACTTCACCGGTAAAGCGGCGTGCCCGAGAAGCCCGAGGAGAAGCAGCACACAACAGCAGCCACACCAACCTTACTGCACACATCAACATCCTCACCAAGCACACTCTCCACAACACCTCACCTACGCCAAAGCCCTCACACATCAGCCAGACTCACTGCTACTCCAGCATATTAAAACTTCACACGCCACCACAGAGAAAGCCATGGAACTACTCCAGAACTTCTACAACTACACGCTAGAACATGCAGACAGCAATCACGGAGCTGACTGCACGGGTAGCAATTTGGGAGGCAGCCCTACTTCGCACTTTGGACGAGGTAAAGGAAGCCACCCAGGATTCGCAGCGCGGCACCCGGGAGACTGCCGGCAGTTCAGAAGCCCTGGACTACTGTACGGCCAAGTTGGAGAAAATAGTAGGCTACATCAACGATACACGCCTCTTCACGCCAGCTAAGCTCGAGGGAGCTCTCAGGATGCATCAGAACTCCATCACTAACATCATAGACCTCGCAAGGGCACTAGCACCCATGCAAGGGGACCCTCCACCCCGCAGAGACAACCGCACCCGAGGGACGCCACCACCAGATCTGCCACGCCGTTACCCTCCGTTAGATACAGCTCCTCACGAGACCTACATCGATCACCACGGAGCAATATAGGAAGAACGCCACTTCTTGAAAGGAACGGTGGGCGTCAGGGTCTAGTGGCCATGACGTCTATCCCTCCCATCAATCCATTTTTTCCTTCCACGTAAAACATATTAAAACAAAAGCAAATATCAGAAAAGTAGAACATCGGATTAGAAGCTAAGAGTCATTACCAGAGCTTAATGGCACATCCTGGACATAATCTAGTGCTTTTCCACTGTGGTCGCTGATGGGACGTCATTTTTGTGTTAGTATCAGAACCGCGTGTTATCGCGTAGTACCTTAACACTGACATTCATATTGTCGGGAACCCGATCGCGACAACGCCGCTTGTGCACACAAAGAAACTGATATGCAGCACGGAGATAAAGAGTATGCCGGAACAAATAAAGTTAGCGCGGAGATAAAGGACTTACCGGCACAGATAAGGCTTCCCGTCTGGAAGGTTCGAGATTCGTCTGGTGATAAAACATTCTATTTCTTGATTGTTACAAAACAGTCTCGAATTATCAATGAGGCATTTAAAGAAGCAACGACTCGTCAAGATTCAGTCGTAAACAGTTGGAGACTGGAGTTGTAAACAGATGCAAACAGATCGCTGTTTGTTGTGGACACCGACCTTGGTAGATTGTGATTGTGTACAGATGTAGTGGAGAGCGATGCGCAGTGGTATCTGGACGAGTCCACCTCAGAACGGTTGCAACTGGAAGGGAGGGCAGGTCAGTCGCGTACCAGTTGCGACCAACTAAACACGTGCAGAGCTACTCGGTAACACTACAGCTTGTTTCAAAATGTTCTTGTCTCCTGGTTCCACGAGGGCATTTATAAATGACGCCTCCTAGCAGCACATTAGGAAATAAAGTGCTACATTTAAAAACACGAGAAGTAATAACCAATATCCATAGATTTATAAAAAAGGAACAATGGTTTGGGTCAGCTATAAAAATCTGGGGAAGGGTATCTGAGGCAACAGTTGTGTCTGAAAGCAGTTTAGGTGAGTTATTAAGGAAAGAAAAGCCATTGGTGCTAGTGCAACAACGTCCTTCTCTATGCCCAGTAAACAAAGATTAAGAACATGCACAAAATCCAATATGGATGTTTTAATTCAGAAGTAGTTAGGCGAACTATGAATAATTTTTAAAGCACAGAAAAACAAAGACAACTTTGAAGAAAGTGCTTATAAAGCTTAAAAATTCTACTGACTTCCAAGACAGTACCTGAACATTAGGAAGAGTTCTTTTGAAGCTAGTGTTATTTGAAAAAAAAAAAAAAAACACTAAGCGTGACACACAAATTTTAATCGAACATCGCACCATACGTGCAAAGAGGCTTAAGTATTTACGAAATATTCGTAGATATCGAAGTGAAGTTTATATAGTTCGTATGGATGAAACTTATATAAATACAGCACATACTGGACCATATGCCTGGAGTGAAATACGTTACAGTGCCTCTGCAGCGATATTGAAAGGCCGACAGTTGTTTATCATGCCTGCTGGAGGAGAACAGGGTTTTGTTCCAAATGTCTATGTACTATTTAAGATCCAACAAAAGCGTGGAGATTACTACCATAGTAAGAATTACAACTTAGTTTATAAGAGCTGCAAAACTGGCTTTGAGAATGAAATTTGTTTTTAGACACCTTATGCAGCGCCCTCCCCTCTCGTAATCTTACGCGTGTGACGCATTGTGGCGATAGGTGCACTATCCCCACCACAGTTGCTACTCATCCCTACCGCGCAGGATTCCTATCAAGATAAAATAATACTCTTAGGTAACGTAATTCTGCTGTAATCTGCAAGTGTATATCTACGGAAATAAAGATTATTTCGAATTTCCGCAAATTGGACTTATAATTCTACGAGCCCACAAAGTCACAACATACAGTAAAAGCTCTCTAAAACGGAACGCGATCGTTCCGGCACTTTTTCCCGTTTACACAGGTTACCGACTTTCAGAGGGTTGTGATTGAACACAAAGAAATTAAGAAATAGTCGTACAGGTTTACAGTGAAGAAATATTATAGAATGAAGTGTAAATAATGATAGCTTGATATGTATTATGTACTATATTTTCAAGTTACATACAATCATTGTAATTTATCGTCTAGTTTCTCTGTCTGTTTTCAATTTTCCTTTTCCTATCTTCAACTGTCTGCATATCAACATCATTTGTTTCACCACACACAATATTCAGATGTTTGTAACTCTCGAGTCATCCATTGGAAGTTCTGATATAGTCATTGTCTAATTTTCTTGTTGTCTGTAAAGCTTGAGTCTGAAGCAATAATCCAGAAATGGGAATTACCTTAGCGCGTGCACTAACAAACCACTCGAACACAGCACGATTTAGCACGTATCATATGCCGTACTGTTTCCTTTAAACAATCGCTTATAATTTTTATTTCTTCAAAATCCCATAAATCTGAATTTTTCCGAATTTAAACAACACAGTTAATTTTTTAGCTGGACATTTGTTCTTTTGTTTTTCTTCAATAACCTGAACTTTTTCCTCCAGTTGATACTATAATTATTGACAGGCAAATAAGTTGGCTAACAAAGAGCTCTACATTAAGGCGCCAATTTGATACAAATATATATGTGAGTGCACACAATTCCACTTTGGGACGCCAATTTGAAGCAACAATATATGTGGCGAACAATGTTCCACTTGACAATACAGTTTGAAGCACTTTTGTTTAGCTCAGGGTAAAACAATGAGGTCTCTCACAGGGTATGCGTGGCTGTGTGTGAGAAGGAGATTTTAATAACACTGGAATGCCAGTTTCCAACTTATTTATTTACTGCTTCTTCTTTTAAAACATCGAAATGAAAGTTGCCGACCAAGGGTTACCAATCTCTGTTTAGAGTTACTGACGGCAGAATGTTTATTACTCGATAAACTTTATTCGTTCCTCATATATATATATATATATATATATATATGAACCGACAAATATTCAAGACAGAACCAGAGGACTGCCCTAATAGGCTTCACGCCTCGGACCGCTCTAATCGGCCTCATGCCGAAGACTGTTCTGCATGACCACAGCTGCGCGTGTGGGTGTAACACTTTCACTCTGAAAACCCTCCTCATTCAACCAAAAATCTCTTTGTGGCTATTTTGTCATGCCATTCTGAATGGTTCAAAGAATTCCCTATTCATATAAGTCAAGTGAGCCCCTTTAGAAAACTGCTAAGGACACTGCTTCTTACATTGCTTTTGTTATAACAACTTTCCCCCCAACTCAACTGGCCTTGCCCGTTTTGTCACAAAGAACCAACATTCCTTTGACATCCATCATGATTCTTTACTTATGGCAAACCTTAATTTCGGTATCACAGTGATAGCGTCTTATGTTTAGAACTCATTTTACAGAATTTGTGTACATACAATGTTTTTAAAAATCACGTAAGTTCAGTTTTCTTCCACTCGTACTTGATCCCTTGTAATAACTAAACTGAGAATGAACACACTGCAAAACAACTGCAACCCTACCATGTGTGTTGGAAGAGAGTTGAGACAACTAATTCATTTATTTATTTGTTTATTTATTCATTTATGGTAAATTTAAACATTTAAGTTTTGCAGCATTACGTAGCAGACATTATTTCTTCAGCCAGCAAGAAATAAAGTATGGCGTAAATATTACAGGAAGACAGAAATATATTACATTTCCTTTACAAGTCAAACTGTTAAACTCGAGTGATTTCCCTTTCACAGAAGGCCAACCAACAAAAACTTTGCGAATAATATGCGTACCTTCCCCAGGAGGAAGGACGAGGCGAGAGGAGACAGAAGAGGCCGTCCGAAGGAGCCACGACAAAGCAGGAGGCAGGGTCCCTACATTTTACTTAGATGGAAACTACCCCGGCTGGACAGGACAACGGAAGTTTCCTCCTACTGTGGTTCGGAGACAGTCACACTATGAGACCTGGGTTCGGAGATCGGCAACCATCCTATTGGAGGAGGAAGCGGTTAACTCAGAACATATTATCCTGCCATGCACCGCCGAGACTCACGCCGACACTTCTACCCTGAAAGAGGCCAACAGATGAGAGATGATGTGAAATGATAATAGAGGAAATGGAGAAAGAGGAAATTCGAGGAATGAAATTAACGTACCCATCATTCGCCTGGCAACTCGATAAAACCCCCGAAAAAAACATTCCGCCATGAGTCATCCCTGTCGGTTAGATTTGAGGACTAAATAAAATAAAATAAAATAAAATCTGAATATCATACCCCGGCTCCTTGAAACTATACCGGGGCACACATTCAAATTTTACATTTATTATTTCTTAATAACACATTTTATTATTAATAATACATAATTGTTTCATATTTCTACAACTACAAAAGCTACAAAAACAAAATTGATTAAACAAAACAAAAAAAGAAAGAAAAAAACTACTACTTATAATACAACATAATTTACTGGTAACCAGCAAATCCCTACTGAACACAATACCAAACATTACAGATAAATTTAAATAACAAAAACTATACAAAACTACAAAAAGCTACTGATAATTGCTGGAAGCCAGCAATTCTAACTTAAACTGGAAAAATCTCAGCTATATTTATTTTATTTATAACATATATTTAAAAGTACTGGTAACCAACACTTATTTTTAAATTAGCCCCAAGAATAATAAATTTATTTGTTCTTTTCTTTTCTTATTTTAATCTTCTTAATTAAACATATAATTCAAAAAGAAATTTATATATTACATCTCTAATTTAGATGATGATTAAATATAATTTAAACAACAATACACTCTTTTAATATTAACTATTAAGATATTTTTTTACCAAATTCTGAAACTAAACACAATAATTCATATTTATTTTTACAAATATAAACTAAGTCCATATAAATAATGTAAAATTCGCTAATTATTTCTTTGATCTAATTCTTCTTCTTTCTGCCCATTCTTGTCTGCCGGTAGAAACCACGTAATATTTTCTATTTAACTACTCTCGTTCCTCATCTAATAAATTCTCTTCCTCTTCTATATCTTGTCCAATTTGTTCGATTTCCTCTTCTTCTATTATTATATTTAAGGATCCTTTTGCATTAACATTTTCTCTTGTAAGTCTTTCTTTTGTTCTATCTGATCTTCTTAATTCTTGTCTTTCAATTGATAATCTTTCAGGTCTTCCTACTTCTATAATTTCTGACTCCCAAGCCTTTCTACTTACATAATTGCTTAGAAATTGTAACCTTTTTACTAATTCAGAATCCCTTAATATGTCATGAATATATTTCCTCTAACTGCGAAATTCCATATTCGTCGCATTCAAACATGACATGCTCGGGATCACCTTCTTTATTACATAAATTACATAAATCATTTTCAGTTTTGTTAATTTTTTTCCAATATGTGTTATATGGTCCAAGACCAGTTATATAATGAATGAAACCTTTAGTTGGTTGGATGAAATGTAATCTTAATCTTTCTTTTATGTTCGGAAACAAATTAAAGGTTCTTCTTCCTTCTGGAATTTTATTCCACTATTTGCCACTTTTTATAAGAGAGTTTTTTACCTCCCATACTTTATCGGTTCTTAGTCCACAAATTTTATGTACGTTATCCAAATTTGCATTTCGTATCCAATACTTTGGATACTCTCATATAAATTCTGAAGCCAATTGTAACTTTGTGCGTTTGGGGATTGTAGACAAAAATAAGGGAGAGCTGAGAGAAGTTGCTAGCCGCTTTAATAATTAACATAAAATCCTATCATACAAGGAAGTAAATATTTTTGTCTTCACCCAAAATATCGTGGGATTATTCAAAGCTATGTGGCTAGAAGTTCCTCCACTGTCGAGGAAAGCTGCATGAGAAGTAGGTCTTTGTCGAGAAGACAGCGTGACAAGTTCCCCTCATTCAGCCCATCGCCAAGAATTAGAACCAGGAACACTTTGCCAACGTTGCCACGACAAAATAGACGGACGTATTGGCTGGATGTACCAAGATATTTTAGTTGAATGCACAAAGCAAAAATGTCACCACATGAAGGTCGCTTCTAGAAGGCCAATATCGCGGAGCTTATTTCTGACTGCCTCTTGCCATTACGACATAAATTGCATTAACGCTTGACGTGAATGTCCTGATTAATGTGAACAAATAAACTGTTCTATCATAAATAAAGTCTCGTCCCAATAAATGTTATACGGGAATAAAATAATCGCTGTAAACATATGTCAAAGTAATCCTTATGATTCCATGACGAAGTTTGGAGGCGGGAAATTGGCATCTCGACCTATAGAAGATCTTTGTGCTTATGCCCCTAATGCAGGGAGGGATGAGGTGAGAGCAGACTACAGCAGAGAGCAGGATCTCTAACAACTGCAGATTACGCATCCTCTGAGAGATCGGCACCCAGAGATGTCCCTACCTGAGGAGATCAGAAAAAGTTTTTTGATAGATAGAATCAACATGAAAAATTCAATGCCATGGCCGGAATTTGAACCACGGATCTCCTGGTTTCCGTCCATCAGGATGACACGTTGGCCACGGTAGCTCAAAGGTTAAGAGCGACTGGACAAAAACCAGGAGATCTGTGGTTCAAATCCCGGCCATGGCATTGAATTTTTTATGTTGACTCTATCTATCAAAAACCTTAGCCTATATACGGCTTGTGTGGAGAAATGATTAATATCCATCAATTAACTAAAATAAGAAAAAGTATTCCAAAGATCTGCCTGCCTGCCTGCCTGCCTGCCTGCCTGCCTGCCTGACTGTGTGTGTACCCTAAAACCTAAAGTGCAACGTCTTCCAAGACTGCAACACGAAGAGTTACAAAAACATTTCCGCATCCTAAACTATATATATTGAGCGTATATGTTCAATTTCCTGGAATTAGCTTCGAACTCCTCTACATCTTCAATGAACACTGACTGCATTCCCCTCATATCTATAACGAAATGTATTTCCCAAATCTTTTTGTAAACGTTTATTTCGCTCAAAATTAAATAGACATATAACATTTTATAAAAATAATTTGGTATGTCCACTAATGAACAATGAATGGTGGCGAAAGTAATCTAAAAGTAACACAAGGGATTTTTCTTGTATATAACTTAAGTAGTAGAGATATTGTACTTCAAGAAACTGGAAAAATGGTTTAGTAGGTCGTTTTGAAAAGTTTTCTGAGTGACCGTACATATATTTGTTCTTCAGAAAACAGTCTCTCTTGATATTAATGCACTTGGCCTGGCGATACCTCATTGTCGTTATCCTGACAATGATATCAGGTTCCTCTGGTGCTGCAACTGACGATTTAAGTTCTTTCCCAGACGAAACTACTTTTTCCGCCAAGAAAGTTTCTCGGTTTAGGGAAGAGATGGAGCTAGGATTCATTCAGTTTCGAAGTTAGAGCCAGTGTGATCTTTTCTTTGAATGAAGCACACACTCATACCCTCAGATAGGTTCCTCATAACCTCAGTAGATACCTGGATTTACCGTCAAGGCATCGTAAAGCGACATTATAACTTCAAGTTGGCACAGAATCTAGAAGCAAACATTACTGTCTCACAATCCTGCTCTGTTATTAATCTGGACATTTTTTTATCCAGATTTATTGAACCCTATTTTACACAGTGGTATATTAGGGTTAGAATTGATACATAAAATACACAATTTTAACAAAAATATTTTAAATACTAGAAGGAAGAAAATATGTTATAATCTGATGCATATTAATTTAAACTATTTCAGACGTTTAAACACTGAGTTTATAAACATCATGAAGTACTTATACTGTTGTGGCTTCATTAGCAAAGATGTGAGCAGAGCAGAAAATTCAGTTCCTAGAGAGTCTCTCCAGAAAATGGGACAACAGAAAAGGAGATGAACCACAGTTTGAAATTCTTCACCACACATGCACTCGGGGTTGGATGTTAAGTGAAAGCGTGATAAGTACCATGTCCACTTAAAAATTGTGTCAAAACAAAATTTGGTACAAGAGTTTCACATTTTCCTCTGTCATATACACTAGGGAAAAATAATGTTTTGTTAAACTTCCATTTGGAGTTGTTAGCCATTGTTGGTTCCATTCTTCAAGAATATGTTGATGTATTATTCTCCTTACAGTAGAAATAGGACATAAAGAGTATGTGACAGGAAGATTGGATTCTGCAGCAATCAGCTCTCTGGTTACCTAAAATTCCCCTGTGTCCTTTAAGCCATCACATGCAAATATGTCCTGGATGGTTTGAAGCAAGGTTCTGATTTCATGTGCTAATGAATTTAAATTGTATTTATCATTAATAGCGAGTAGAGCTGATTGTGAATCACTGTTCCCATTAACAGTACACCATTTTATAGCTTCTTTAATTGCTAAGAGCTCCGACTGGAAT
Source organism: Mantis religiosa (assembly GCA_030765055.1). NCBI lineage: Eukaryota > Metazoa > Arthropoda > Insecta > Mantodea > Mantidae > Mantis > Mantis religiosa. The sequence continues at coordinate 10,455,598 of CM060958.1, forward strand.
ACAGAACATTCAGGTGACAATTTAAACATGGAATGAGTTAGTTCCGTTTGGTTTTCATAAACAACAAAAGCACATCCTACTGCAGATATATTATCTTCAAATTGGTAACGCGAACCGTCTGTATATATGTAATAATCATGAAAATTACATATTTCCTTTAAACAGGTTACAAAACTTGATGGTTTTCCTGCTGTGGTAGGATGCTCCGGGATTTGTAGTTTTAAGTGAGACAGATAAGACGCACATTCACGTTCATGTCTTAAATTCGTAATAGTTGCTGTTGATAAACCAGTGAGAGCCAAAGGTTCGATGTTAGCTATAATCTGAGCTGCATCAGTGGAGAACGTACGATATCCTCAAATTATGCGAAGGAGGAATCCCAAACAATGAATGGTGGAGAAAGTAATTCAAAATTAAAACAAGGAATTTTTCTTGTATATAACTTAAGTAGTTAAGATGCTGTACTTCAAGAAACTGGAAAGGTGGTTTAGTAGGTCGTTTTGAAAAGTTCTCTGAGTGACAGTACATGTATTTCTTCTTCAGAAAACAGTCTCTCTTGATATTAATGCACTTGTCCTGGCAATACTCCATTGTCTTTATCCTGACATTGATATTAGGTTCCTCTAGTGCTGCAACTAACGATTTAAGTTCTTTCCCAGACGAAACTATTTTTTTCCGCCAAGAAACTTTCTCGTTTTAAGAAAGAGATGGAGCTAGGATTCCTTCATTCAAGGATTCATTACAAGTTTCGAAGCTAGAGCCAGTGTGATCCTTTCTTTGAATAATGTGTGTGCACACCCTGAGATAGGTTCCTCATAACCTCAGCAGATACCTGGATTTATCATCAAGGCATCGTAATGTGACATTATAACTTCAACTTGGCACAGCATCTCGAAGCAAACATTACTGTTTCACAAACCTGCTCTGTTATTAATCTGTACATTAAAACAGATTACATTCTAGGCAGATCTGCATTTCTTTTAAGTTTATTTTGGGGATCCTTGCAATTAAGTTGTTTAGAGTAAGTAAGATATTTGTCATAATTGCTTTTAAAAATGTTTTCATCCGCCATCATAAGAAGAAACACTCATTATCCGAAACTTTTGTGACTGAAAAGTAGGCCTTTTATTGTTGGATATGAATAATCTCTGGAAAGAGTCGAATTATCTCTACCAAAGTCAATATAGGAGGTCAAACAGAAGAATAAAGTTAAAATTTCCTAAACAAAAACACATCATTATTCAAGTACGCCTACTCTAATATAGACATTACATTATAATCTCTTTGGCTAGCAATTAAATCGTAGATGTCTTAGTTCGATGTTCAATTTTTCTTTAGTTATCTGAAAAACAAGAAAAAAACATACATCTACAATATACAGATTAGATGATACTAGTACCTGCAATATCTCTGAAATATATGCTAAAATAACTTCGTTGTAAATATTTTTTTTTCGTGACACTTTTTGAACTGCAGCATTTCTTAAGACATAAATATTCTTTATCATAAATTGGAGATGACTTTTGTAGCAACAAACTAAGGTTAGCAATTCCAGTTTCTTTTCAAATTTCTTCAGATATAAAACTTTCGTCGCCTGAATCACTCATTTTGATATACAGATTATCATTTATTTTTATATCACCATTATTATGATTTTTCGCTGTACAAAGCCTCCATTATCATTTAGAACTAGTAAAGACATAACTCTAAATATTTTGTATAACAATTTTTAATACATTTATAATTCATTATTCAAGTCCATGTTCTCTTAGATAACTGATAAAATTAAGTATGTAACTAGCCGGATTATGTGTTTATCATGCTCGGCGCTAACGCCTTGGGCGTTAAATTTTTTCACTCGCTAATACCTGGCAAGTCCCATGAATAACTGTTTATTAAACTTTTAATTGTTTCATATGGGATACTTTGTTTCGTTGTTTGAGCAATTTGGCAACCCTTCTTTGGTCAATATATCCGCTTGCTCATTACTAGATATTCCACAATGGGATGTAATACATTGGAAAACTATACGTTTATTTAAGGGGGGACGTGCGAGAAAATTTTCCAAAAATCTAATTTTTTATTATTGTTTTGTAAAATAGTATATAGTGTTAGCTATCAAACACCAAAATATTGTGACTGTACGTGGTCTGTATGTATCTTTAAAAGATTAAATGCCCTAGTGTTGCATAGTAGCAGAGTAGCAACACATAGTCTTCCTTCAGCTGTCTTGGAATCTATAAATCCCACCTACCAATTCTTAGCACACCCAGACTTGCTAAAACAAATGACTCTATGGAGAGACACAAAACACAAATGAAAGCCTCAACAGTTTGATATGGAAAATGTGTCACAAAAAATCATTTGTGTCTTCCATAGTGGTGAAAATTGCTACATTTGATGCTGCAATAGTGTTTAATGATGGGAATGTTGGCAGAAAGAAAGTTATGCATCAGTTAGGGTATCAACCTGGTGTGTTTATGGAAACAATTTTGCAGAGTATCGACAACATTTGCATCGCTGGTGCAGAAAGAGCTATGAAATTAATGCAGAAAGAAGCAAGACAGAAGAGGAATTTAAAAAGAAATGCTGAAGAAGACCAGAATGAGGATACAGACTATGGATATGGGAAGTTCTGAATTAAAATTAAAAGGCAAACTGAATAATACTTTAATTGCCTTTCCCTGTAACTTGCATTTTCTACAACTTCAATCCATTTTTCTCTCAAACTACTTCATGTACAGTGACGCAATTTAACACACAGCTTTATTATGCCACAATGAACATTCTGTTGTTTCTAGAATTTAAGATTAAGCTCCAGAAGGAATGTGATGATACAAATTATATGAAATTATTTTAATTTTTAAAGGATGCATAAGATTAACATTTTTTAAATTCTATACAGCTTCAATAAGAAATCTAAGTCCAACAAATTCATTTTTAGTGTGTTTTAAAATAACATACCAAATTTCAGAAAGATAGTGTATGTGAATTTAAAACAAATGGGCTTATATTTGTAAATATCTCTGCATATAGAAAATATGTAGCATTAGTTATAAACAATGTAAAATTATGAAAAAATTGTGCATATTAACTGTATTATCTTAAATGAGTATACCACGTTTCACTTATCTAACTTGAAAACTTTAGATGTTATGGCTATTTATGTAAGACCCTGAATATTTGCATACATCCCCACTTAAATTTTGGAGATGTCTAGTTATATTTTTAATGTCAGAAAAGTCACTAAATAGCTGCTTTGCAATCTGTTAAGAAAACTATATTAGAAATATTATATAAACAGGCGAATAATCTTGCATAAAAGCTATCAACTTCTCAATCAAACCTTATGAAATAATTTTCAACATGTTTATTGAAGGAAAGGAATTTAAATGTACCTAGCACTCCACTTTATTGATTATAAAGAGAGCCATCTGTATAGATATAAGTCCATTCATCATCTGCATATATTACATTCATGGTTTCAACTATATATAATTTAGCTTCAATAGATCAATTTCCTTTCTTTGTAAAATCTGTATTATAGTTCAGAGATGCTGTTGATGGCAAAATTTCGTTCGTTGCTTCCTTTTTAATTACCAGTATAGCTGTAAGATCAACAAATTGTCCATTCATCTCTCAGTATACTTAACGAGAAGTATTTAACTTTATACTTCAATAACTTTACAGATTTTTGCAGATGTGAATACAGAGGTCTTTTGCAAATGCGTGCCTAATAAACGCCGAAACTTCCGACAGAAGTTGACGCAAAAAAAGGATTAGCAAAAACATGATAATGGCATCTGCTTTAGTTAGCAAATCTTTGAGACAAAGAAACGCCAAATACTGGAACATGCCTTGATGTTCACGAATGTCTTATTAGGAATCTTAAAACAGAATTAGCACCAACGACCTTAAGATGCTAAATGGTCAACCTGAATTGCTAGAAGTGTCTTATCTTTATTAGATAGCAATGTAGAAAAATAATAACTAATGTTATAATCAGAAAGAGCTTACCGGCTTCTGTAGAGTGGGGGGTAGCGTGTAAATACTGCCCGTTCAACAGGTCCCATGTTAGATTCTCTGTCAATTTGACTTTCCAGTGTAAAACTTTCTCCGTGATTTTCCCTTATCCTGAAAAATAAATATCTGGTAACTCTAAACTCTATGTACCCTGTACTCATTTGAACATCATTTCATTCATCGTCCGATATGACTTAACGTTGGAGGTTTTCTCTTATCCTGAAAGATGAATGTCTGGTAACTCTAAGCTCTATGTACCCTGTACTGATTTGAACATCATTTCATTCATCGTCCGATATGACTTAACGTTGGAGGTTTTCCCTTATCCTGAAAGATGAATGTCTGGTAACTCTAAGCTCTATGTACCCTGTACTCATTTGAACATCATTTCATTCATCGTCCGATATGACTTAACGTTGGAGGTTTTCTCTTATCCTGAAAGATGAATGTCTGATAACTCTAAGCTCTATGTACCCTGTACTCATTTGAACATCATTTCATTCATCGTCCGTTATATCGTTGGAGGTTGTCTCTTATCCTGAAAGATGAATGTCTGGTAACTCTAAGCTCTATGTATCCTGTACTCATTTGAACATCATTTCATTCATCGTCCGATATGACTTAACGTTGGAGGTTTTCTCTTATCCTGAAAGATGAATGTCTGATAACTCTAAGCTCTATGTACCCTGTACTCATTTGAACACCATTTCATTCATCGTCCGATATGACTTAACGTTGGAGGTTTTCCCTTATCCTGAAAGATAAATGTCTGGTAACTGTAAGCTCTATGTACCCTGTACTCATTTGAACATCATTTAATTCATCGTCCGTTATATCGTTGGAGGTTTTCTCTTATCCTGAAAGATGAATGTCTGGTGACTCTAAGCTCTATGTACCCTGTACTCATTTGAACATCATTTCATTCATCGTCCGTTATATCGTTGGAGGTTTTCTCTTATCCTGAGAGATGAATGTCTGGTGACTCTAAGCTCTGTGTACCCTGTACTCATTTGAACATCATTTCATTCATCGTCCGTTATATCGTTGGAGGTTTTCTCTTATCCTGAAAGATGAATGTCTGGTAACTCTAAGCTCTATGTACCCTGTACACATCTGAACATCATTTCATTCATCGCCCGTTATATCGTTGGAGGTTTTCTCTTATCCTGAAAGATGAATGTCTGGTGACTCTAAGCTCTATGTACCCTGTACTCATTTGAACATCATTTGATTCATCGTCTGATATGACTTAACGTTGGAGGTTTTCTCTTAGCCTGAAATATGAATGTCTGGTAACTCTAAGCTCTATGTACCCTGTACTGATTTGAACATCATTTCATTCATCCTCCGATATGACCTAACTTTGGAGGCTTTCCCTTATCCTGAAGCATTAATATGTGGTAGCTCTAAGCTCTAATAGATCCTGTAGTCGTTTGAACATCTCATTTAACTTCCGATAGCTAGGGGAAGTAAAATAAAAAAGAAATAGTTTGGGTACGTGTGTATATGAAGTAAAAGAGGATAATAAAAAGAATAATCAACAGATTATGATAATATCTTTCACCAGAGTCACATTGTTCGATAAGCTCCTGCATTGATGAAAAACACGTGAAAATCCATAATGGTTAATTTTATTTATTTAGGTTACACATTTTATACTTTTAACGATTTATATCTAAAACGTATGTGGGTAGGCTTAGAACACATGTACTTTGAGTTGTTCTGTTCATATATTGAAATTTCTAATTCTGTTCGCTAAACTTTATTATCAATATTATTTGGTCGAAACTTTTTAACTTGAGATCTTGAAACGGTCCTGGTCATCCTATAGCTTTCAAAAACAATTATCAGTATCTATATTTTACTCCTTATATACAAATTTACATTCTTAGCTCATCTAACTCTTGGAATCAACGATAATTCAAGAATACATTACTCTATTTTTGGTACGTCGTTTCCGAGATATCTGCTATTAATACTTCAAGTTTCTCAATACATATTCAACTCTTTCGATAATCAATTGTTTCTCGATATTGTTTCCAAAGAGTATGCTATTTAGAGGCTATGTAATTGTTTCTGCAAATATATAGACAAAAATAACTGATAAGAATATCTTTTTTTACTAATTAAATTAAAGAAAAGTATTCCAGAAAGTTGGGTGAAGGTAATAAAATGCTTCTAACGTTTATTTAACCACGTAAATAATTTGGAATTTATCTTATTCTGAAACTGTGTGAGTCAGAATTGCACATAGCTTACTCAGTCCTAAATTTGAACGTTACAGCTGGCATCTACTTCTTCGTCAGGGCCAACGAACGTCTGGAGCTTTGTATGTAGCAGAACCGACATTTTCTGAAGCAACAGACGGAGTTTCATTTGATCCAGCTATGACGGTAACGACCTTCTTGACACTTGGTTACTCTCGGGGTTTTCCTCGGGTCACTGTGAAACATAATTAATTCCCCTGAATTTCCTGCACCCAAATTTTAATTTACTTCTGGACTGGAATGGACAAAGTTACGGAGGGGATTCGGCACGGATATCCATACTTAGCCTATTTTACCTATGGCCCCAAGTGGGGCATCCTCGGAAGGAAGGATGAGGCAATAGGAGAGAAACGGAGGCCGCTTTAGGGAGCCAAGATAGTGCAGGAAACTCCCCAGCAGGCAAATCCAACAGATATTTTAAATCAGTCATTATTTTTGAAGTCCAGACAAATTCTTGGACGGATTGAAGTGCTGGTTTAGGGCCGTCGTATGGTTAAACCACAAGCTATGTTGAGAAACCGATGTAGCCTTAACGGCGTTCTCTGGTTCGGTAATCCCCAAGACCGCATTCATAGTCATCACTTTGGTCTAGACTATCTTCCGACTAACTTGGTCTGGACCAAAGCCGGTCTAACTTTTTGGTATTCATACAGAATAAAAAGCCTCGGACAAAGTAAAGCCGTGAACCAGCACGGAGTAAATGTTACACGACGTGGATAGGTTGTTCTGCGCATGCGCCAGTCCCATAGAGTGCTAAACAAACGACAGTGTAGCTACAAGTTTATAAATCTCTGTGGTAGTTTTGCAACTGTTTCTTAATCATTCTTACGGTTGCTGCTGCTGTTTGAGGTTAGGTAACAAAGTTTGGTGTGCTGTGAATATGGATAATATGAAGAAGCGTGGTATCAATTGGTCAGAGGAAGAACAATGTTTTCTCTAGTTCAAAAAAGAATGAACATTATAGAAAATAAATCCGTGTCGACGAATACAAATATGAGAAAGGAGGAGGCATGGAGGTAAATTTATAATGAGTTTGCTGATAATGCGGCTTACTGATGTAGGTCAGCAGTGTTGTCTTGATATCCTCCTCTTACATAATACCGAAGTGCTGTTAGGATTTGTGTGTCAGGCCTCGGTTATCGTCCCTGACGTACAGGTTAGGACGAATCATTTCTATCAGCTTTCTGATGTTCGCTTTACTAAACCTGTATCTGCTTTTGAAGTTTAGGTCGTCGTACTTCGTAATAATTTCTCTTATTGGTAGATAAGTTTTCCTCCGTCGTCTTATTTCACGAATTCTACGCGCTACAGGTACATCCATCGCTTCATTGTCGTCCATGTTACAGAGATAGTCCGTCTTTAATCTACCCCTCGGAGGCGCAACAAAATTTGAGCCGGAACAACGTTTTTGGACTATCGCTAATCCCGGTTTATGAAAATCGATGGTCCACCGGAAGTAGCTAGTTGGTCCGGACCAAGTCTGTTTATGAATACGGCCCCAAGAGACGAACCAGCGCGCACTGGTTTGTGGTATTTGGTCGTAAAACTTTGCGGCCCGGTGCCTAATTTCATCTTCCACGTATGGGAGCGATGAGGCTTCGTGAAGTGGTAGCACGGGGAAGCATTGGTATACAGAATAGATTGCCTGGAGGTCTCTATCCTGCACGTGTTGAAATTGCAGCCTGCGGTCATGCTAAAGCAGCAAAGGGATCACGAGAGCGTATCACCCGGTGAGCAGATATCCCGGACCACAGTATAGGTTACAGTGATTTTTTGTTGTTATAATTTATGTCCTACAATGTAAAGTCCTATCGCACGATGAATGAAGTGATGCTCAAATGAACCAGGGTTCATTGAGCTTAGAGTTACCTGATATTACTCTTTCAGGATAAGGGAAAGCCTCCAACGTTGTCATATCGGACGATGAAAGAAATGATGTTCAAATAACTACAGGGTTCATGGAGCTTAGAGTTATCTGATGTTACTCTTTCTGGATAAAGGAAATCCTCCAACGTTAAGTCATACCGGACGATGAGTGAAATAATGTTCAAATTAGTACAGGGTACACACAGCTCAGAGTTACCGGATATTACTCTTTCAGGATAAGGGAAAGCCTCCAATGTTTAGTCATATCGCACGATGAATGGAATGATGTTCAAATGAGTACAGGGTACATGGAGCTTAGAGTTACCTGGCATTAGTCTTTAAGGATAAGGGAAAGCCTCCAACGTTAAGTCATATCGGACGATGTATGAAATCATGCTCAAATGACCTCAGAGTACATAGAGCTTAGAGTTACCTGACATTAGTCTTTTAGGATAAGAGAAAGCCTCCAACGTTAAGTCATATCGGACGATGAATGAAGTGATGTTTAAATGAGTACAGGGTACATAGAGCTTAGAGTTACCAGACATTTATCTTTCAGGATAAGAAAAAGCCTCCAACGTTAAGTCATATCGGACGATGAATGAAATGATGTTTAAATGAGTACAGGGTACATAGAGCTTAGAGTTACCAGACATTCATCTTTCAGGATAAGGGAAAACCTCCAACGTTAAGTCATATCGGACGATGAATGAAATGATGTTCAAATGAGTACAGGGTACATAGAGCTTAGAGTTACCTCACATTCATCTTTCAGGATAAGGGAAAACCTCCAACGTTAAGTCATATCGGACGATGAATGAAATGATGTTCAAATGAGTACAGGGTACATTGAGCTTATAGTTACCAGACATTCATCTTTCAGGATAAGGGAAAACCTCCAATGTTAAGTCATATCGGACAATGAATGAAATGATGTTCAAATGAGTACAGGGTTCATTGAGCTTAGAGCTACCTAATATTACTCTTTCTGGATAAGGGAAAGCCTCCAACGTAAAGTCATATCGGACGATGAATGAAATGATGTTCAAATAACTACAGGGTTCATAGAGCTTTGAGTTACCAGACATTCATCTTTCAGGATAAGGGAAAACCTCCAATGTTACGTCCTATCGCACGATGAATGAAATTATGCTCAAATGAGTCATGCTCCATAGAGCTTAAAGTTACCTGACATTCGTCTTTCAGGATAAGGGACAAATCCGGAAAAAAACCTATCCAGGTAACTTGAACGTGAGGTAGACACGCTAACCTCTACGCTACAGAGGTGGCCGTAGGGGTGTAGGGCGATGCCGAAGCACCTCAGCTTTCTGATTTGCCCTCCAAAGTTATCCAGCTTCACACCCAAATAGGAGATGGTGCACTTTATCCTTTGTCCACAGAATGGAAATGAGAAGTTCCTGGAGAGGGTCATGGGTTTTCTTCGGCTACCCTTAGAGCATAGGCACATTGGCCAAAATGCTAAGCCCCCTCTACAGTCAAACTTGCATCAATATTGCCTATCTCTGTGCGTGTCCTATTTTTTCCGGATTAGCATCGATAATATCGGGTGACGGCAAACGACGTCATGCTGTGCCAGAAATACAAGCACATGTGGACACGCCGTCCAGACTTACTCCAGCTCTTTCATCTACTTTATTTCTGTATTACCAGATCACGCCCGCTTTGGACGCGAGTAATAAATGTTTTCTGGAACCTCACAGCTCTGCAACTAATAATTCAAAACAAAATAGCATTTCCAAAACTTATGCTGAAATGTTTATTTGTTGACCACGTTCCAAGTTCAAGTCCCTCCCCTAAGCCACAAATATACAGCTTCTTTAAATGTATCAAAGTGTTAAATGAAAAATTTGTTAAAATTGAAACTTATAAGGTCCACGAACTTACTGTTCAAAAACTGTACTTTTAGTATTTTCAATGAACTTTAAAAATTATTTCCTGTTCCGCGTAAACAACATCAAGTATAAATTCTAAAGAAAATGATTTTTTTTAAACTATATTGAGGTTAGAGACAGCCGCATACAGTGCAAAATGTTTGAAGAGTTCAGAAGCCTGCAGTTTCAGTTCTGCGTGATTCAGTAAGCAGCTGTTGCCGCGGCAGGTTAATGGCACGTTGTTTAAAGAAAGAAACAAAAAACTGAGCTCCTGCCTTCAGGCGTTTACCACAATTGTTAAGGTTACAAGACACCGGAATTGTGTCTTTTATTTGTAAGATTCGGCGTCTTCTGTCATGGTAACCAAAGTTATAAACAGGTGTTTACATTTTTCTGGAGGTACTGCAGATCGTTGAATTATATTTTCTCCTTATACGAGGGGTGTCGTCAAATTTAATTATCACCCGGTACTTTTTATGCTAGAGTGATGAAAATCTTCCAGTATCATCATTGATCCCTCGGGACATAATGGTCGTAGTTTCAGTGATTTGAGTTCTTTTTTTTTTTTTTTTTTTTTTTTAAAGTGACAGTAGTGACTGAGGCGTAAGATAGACAAAATTGAGGCTCGTAGTGTGATCAAGTTCCTGCATTTGAAGGGCAAAACTGCTCGGGAAATCCATGATGAGATGACGGCTGTTTATGGAAATGATTGCCCATCGTATGACACTATTGTGAGGTGGTAAAGGAATTGTCAAACTGGTCACATGTCCCTGACAGATGAGCCAAGAGCTGGTAGACCGTCAGCTGTCACAGTGAAGAAAGTGGAGTGTTTAATACTGGAAGACAGACGAGCAACCATCCAAATGATCATGAATGAGACACAACTTAGTTATGGTAGTGTGTGGACGAACTGCACATGTCGAAAGGTGTCTGCACGGCGTGTTCCACGTTTGCTAACCTCTTTCCAAAAGCAAACACGGCGTGACCTTTCAAGACAGATGTTGACACTGTTGGAACAGGATGAAGATGATTTTTGATCGTCTGGGGACCATGGTTAAAACTTGTATCTATCAGTATGATCCAGAGACAAAAACCATGAGCATAGAATGGAAAGATGCCGATTCCCCCCTCCCAAAAAGGCAAAGGTGCAAAAGTCAGCTGGGAAGGTCATGCTTTCAGTTTTCTGGGACTGTCGTGGAGTCATCCTCACAGATTATCTTGCCAAGGGTCAAACCATCACTGACAGATACTACTGCAATCTTCTGGACAAGTTACGAGCAGCTCTGATTAAGAAACGACGCGGTATACTGTCCAAAGTTGTTCGTCTTCTGTCTGACAATGCAGCAGCTCATTATCTCAAGTTGCAGTTAACAAAACAAGGGAATGTCGCTTTGAGATTTTACAGCTTCCGCCTTATTCGCCCGATCTCGCACCAAGTGACCTTTCCTTGTTTCCGGAAATGAAGAATGCGTTGCGTGTCGCGGATCTGACAACACAAATGACGTCATTAATGAAGTGGAAGACTCAGGTCACGCCACTGCTGATGATGATCACCGGAGACGTGAACCAAACGTCTAAATCTTCCATTTGCAGCAGACCATGGTTCCTGAGCCCGGAAAATTCTTCTATGATGTTTTGATATACACGCCTCACGAGACCTGATGTTTTTTCTGTCCAGATTTCGTGCAAATCTTTCCCCGACTCTACAGGAGTCTCATAAGCAATTAAATCAAGAAATACTGTATTTTTTTTATCAGCGGCGCGTTTTGCTTGAATTTCGTCCCTCATTGCTTTTACATCTACTGATAGGTGTTGTCATATTTAAGCACAATTAAAAACCATTAGCCTGCACCAGCTTTGAACCTTGAGCTTAAGATTAGAAGCCATGTGTCATAAACAAAGCTCTTTATGTGGCTGCAAAGGGAACATTCCAAGGGACTTGATGGCCAAGGTGTTGAACCATCTCTACCTATCCACTTTTTAGTGAATGCTTGGTGGGGGATGTTTCTGGGCAGGTGAAACGGGAATCACAAGTGATGTGAAAGTCGAAATGATTATAAATAGTTGACAATCGATATCAGTTGTTTGCTGTCTCGTAATGTATAGCTCAATTTATTTGAGTCACAACTGAGATGTCCCCTGAATGTAATTGAGTTCAACCTTAATAACATTACCCAAATTAGTTATTACTCATTTAATATGCAAACATACACTGGAGATGTCAGTTAGATGGTTATAATTAGAGCAATGTATGTAGTGGAGGTGTGGGGCACATCAGAGATAGAACACAATTAGACCAGATGTATGGATTGTTTTGTAAAGAACTACTGGGGCACCAAGAGAAGTGGCATTACTAGAGTTGGGTAATACAAAAAGGAGGGGAATGATGATAGAGAGAATACTGAAGTACTGGTATAAGTGTATTAAAGGGCAGAAAGGGGAATTATTAAATCTGTGCATGAAACAACAGAAAAGCATTAAGAACACAAACAGTTGATGGTCGGAATTGGAAAGAATGATATTGAAGACAGGCATGGGAGATTTATGGAGAGCAGAGGAGACAAATCATAACGGTTTTTGGAAGTGAGAACCAGAGTACAAGATATAGATAGACAAGAGATTTGTAAAAGTATAGAAAAAAAGAAAACTTTGAAATTTTATAAGCAATTAAAGGCAGAATGGAGTAAGGAAAATATATAGATCAATGTGACAAAACTGGAAGAGAAGGCACAGCATGGATGAGAGTAGGAATAATATATCTAAAAGGGTCGAGAAGTAACGAGGTAGGATATGTGAATTTTGTGGAGATGAAGAGAGCACTGTTCATTACCTGATAGAACGTAAGGAGTTAACAAAGTACAGGAAAAAATAAAGGATAAGAAATGGGACAGTGTGAGTAAAGAGCGGTGCTCAGAGACTTTATTGGAAAATGGTGCCCGCCGGAGTTTCCACCATGTCGGCTACAGCGACTGGAATACAGTTTTAAAAACACGGCGCTCTACAGGTGTGCGATGTGATTTATAATGGGAACATTACACTGGATAATTCATAAAAATCCTGGAAATGTGGCATTATTGAGGGAATGGTTTGAATTCCTGCGAAGGGAACGCTGGAAGCTAATCACGGCGGGGCTAAGTGATTCTATGGAGCCTGATATCATCCGATTTGAGCTCAATTACACTGGTTCCGAAGTCAACTTCCATCCCAACATCTAGACTGGCTGCTTTCATGGAGCGCAGACAATCTTTAGCAAGATCATTTTGCTCGCCACCAGTTTCTTAGAACAAGGTTCCTTCAGATAGTTAGGCAATCCTTTGCAATGACTATCCTCTTCAAATGGACGCAATTTTTAAAAAAAAAAAAAAACCTGTAGCCTCAAATACTTCAAACAAAAGTTGAACAATTGGCACCTTCTTAATCCATTTTATCATATTTCTGAGTGTTTTAATTGTAATCTTAACACTGTACTTTAAACTGTATTAGCTTGACTTATGTTCCAAACAACAATTGATTGTAGTTTCTATTACTTGAAATAAAATATGTAATATATATACATATATAAAAGAGGTAGTGACGTTACACATGTTAACGGAGATGGGAGAAAAGAAAAATAGATGTATAGGAGAATAGAGAAAAGTGGATTAGGGTAGAAGAAATGGAAGTCAAGAACAAATGACATCCAGCTGCTCAGGAAAACCAAAGGCTTATGGCCAGGGGACCTGAGTCAGCGAGTAAATCTTAGATCGGCAATTTCATATATTTGTACAGGTGTATAATAGTGCTTCTTAGAGTTTTCCGGGTCCTCCGCATGGCTTGCGGGCACCCAAGGTAACTACGGCGCAAATCAACCAGCAGCAAAAGCTAAGCTCCCATAATCTAACCAAGAGTTGTTTGGCCTCAACATTACCCAAGTTTCTTAGAACAGTGTTCCTTCAGATAGTTAGGCAATCCTTTGCAATGACTATCCTCTTCAAATGGACGCAAATGTAAAAGAAGAAGAAAAAAAAGCAGTAGCCTCAAATACTTCAAACAAAAGTTGGCACCTTTTAAATCCATTTTATCATATTTCTGAATGTTTTAATTGTAATCTTAACACTGTACTTTAAACTTGTTAACGGGGATGGGAGAAAAGAAAAATAGATGTATAGGAGAAACGAGAAAAGTGGATTAGGGTAAACGAAGCGATGGTGAAGAAGAATTGGCATAAAGCTGCTCAGGAAAACCAAAGACTTATGGTCAGGGGACCTGAGTCAGCGAGTAAATCTTAGGTTAGCAATTTCATATATTTGTACACGTGTATAATAGTGGTTCTTAGAGTTTTCCGGATCCTCCACATGGCTTACGGGCACCCAAGGTAACTACGGCGCAAATCAACCAGCAGCAAAAGCTAAGCTCCCATAATGTAACCAAGAGTTGTTTGACCTCAACATTATTCAAAACAAATCAAATTTAATCTACTTCATTGCCAGGATGCATTAGGAATAGCATCCTGTCTTCCTTAGAGAAGTAATATATCATCTCAAGTCTTTCTACCATCCTAATACTGTCACCCAATTATCGGAAAGCCAGAACAACGACAGCTGAGAAGGGACCAGAGGCATACGGACCACACCCACTCATTTATCTCAGTCACTAACTGAGGGGATGATTAGGGAAGTGTCCCTTGTCGCTGGCCACCTCTTCCTCCCCTCCCCTGCCGTCTGGAACCTTCGCGGTGATTCACGGAAACTACAGGCTTCGAGAAAACGGCGATATTCCTATAAAAACGGCTGCAGTGAGTGAATTGAGTCAGTCAGTGCTTGACGAGCATCGTAGAAGCACCGTGCTAGTGAATGGACGAGAAGATTGTGTACGTGCATCGGAAGATTGTACGTAACTGTGAGCGTGCAGTGGAACTCTAACGGACGAACTGGTGAATCGTAATTGTGTGCATTACGTAACTCTGTGTAATTGGCAGGTGTTCAGCTGTAAGTCGGTGGAAATAAACAACATTTTGAGTTTGTGCAATTGGACTTTTAATTTCGCGAACCCACAAAGTCACAATACAATAAAAATCCATCCTTAACTATCCTAATAAAAGAAAATCCTTCCTGCGGTAAAATCCAATCCTGGGTGGGCAAGCAGAAAAAATCTTTGGGCTAAACACAGCCTGTCAGTATCTTTGTGTGTGTGTGTGTGTGTGTGTGTGTGTGTGTGTGTGTGTGTGTGTGTGTGTGTGTGTGTGTGTGTGTGTGTGTGTGTGTGTACTTGTTAGATGTTAAAGTCATTGTAGTGAAAATAGAGTGGAAACTGTACAAATAAATATCATATCATATTACTCATTTGTTTATTTATTAAAGATCTTTGTTCATATTACTTGTCTGATCAATGAATGTAGCTGTTATGGGATGTTGCTCGGTTTAGGAGAAGGCGGGAATATAGTACAATACAGTCTGACCATCAAAACATCAGAACATCGTACGTAACAGACGTGTATTTTTTCACGCTGGAAAACGATACCCCATACATTTAACTATTCTTCAGAATGTGTCCTAATTACCGTCAGAGGAGCCTTATCTTTAACAGCATTCATAGCTTACGTACTGTAGGAATAACTTTTCTCTGTTCGTAAAACTAGAGGAAAGTCGTCTGAAGCATCCTTCTCGGTTATCTCCAATTTTTCCGTGTAATTCTGCATCATTTCTAACCACTAATCCAAATCAGAATATAACTTCTCCTTCAGTTTTACAAATAAAAGCACATCTACACTTCCCCGTCCATATTTTATGTCCTTGTATAACTTCAGTGAGCTCATTTCCCTAAATTGATTACACATATCTTCTGTTTTTGTTCCCCCCTCCTTCAACAGTTCTTAGATTTTCACCAAAAGGTCACCTAACCCAGTTTTAATATCTGACTCTATAGCAAGGTACCACTCGCTATTTCCTGAGCCACTGAAAGTGCAATAGCAAACAAGACAAGGAGCAATTAACGGATAAGCATGTGTTTGCGAGTACAAAAACCTCTATGAGTCATTATCTTGTACTATAAGATAAACTAACAACATTGAACTTGCTTCAGTATTACAGAAGACTTCAAGCGAAAGTGATACGCGCAAGTGCATCGGAAAATGTTTATCTCTGCCGTACATTACAAGTTGTATTACTTAACCGTCATGGGTAACAATGGACCACAGCTACCGCACGTGTGGGAGATAACTGCACGTGAGTTAACAATTACTATTACATTGTTATAAAGTAACTACATTATATATCTGTGTGAATGTAGTAGTCAAAACAAAGATGAATGTTTGATAAACCTATGCCCTATGTGACATATACTCATTCCAACATCATTTCATTCATCGTCCGATATGACGTAACGTTGGAGGTTTCCTCTTATCCTGAAAGATGAATGTCTGATAACTCTAAGCTCTATGTACCCTGTACCCATTTGAACATCATTTCATTCATCGTCCGATATGACGTAACGTTGGAGGTTTCCTCTTATCCTGAAAGATGAATGTCTGATAACTCTAAGCTCTATGTACCCTGTACCCATTTGAACATCATTTCATTCATCGTCCGATATGACGTAACGTTGGAGGTTTCCTCTTATCCTGAAAGATGAATGTCTGATAACTCTAAGCTCTATGTACCCTGTACCCATTTGAACATCATTTCATTCATCGTCCGATATGACGTAACGTTGGAGGTTTCCTCTTATCCTGAAAGATGAATGTCTGATAACTCTAAGCTCTATGTACCCTGTACCCATTTGAACATCATTTCATTCATCGTCCGATATGACGTAACGTTGGAGGTTTCCTCTTATCCTGAAAGATGAATGTCTGATAACTCTAAGCTCTATGTACCCTGTACCCATTTGAACATCATTTCATTCATCGTCCGATATGACTTAACGTTGGAGGTTTTCTCTTATACTGAAATATGAATGTCTCGTAACTCTAAGCTCTATGTACCCTGTACTCATTTGAATATCATTTCATCGTCCGATATGACTTAACGTTGGAGGTTTTCTCTTATCCTGAAAGATGAATGTCTGGTAACTCTAAGCTCTATGTACCCTGTACTCATTTGAACATCATTTCATTCATCGTCCGATATGACTTGACGTTGGAGGTTTTCTCTTATCCTGAAAGATGAATGTCCGGTAACCCTAAGCTCTATGTACCCTGTACACATTTGAACATCATTTCATTCATCGTTCGCTATGACTTAACGTTGGAGGTTTCCTCTTATCCTGAAAGATGAATGTCTGGTAGCTCTAAGCTCTATGTACCCTGTACTCATTTGAACATCATTTCATTCATCGTCCGATACGACTTAACATTGGTGGTTTTCTCTTATCCTGAAAGATGAATGTCTGGTAACTCTAAGCTCTATGTACCCTGTACTCATTTGAACATCATTTCATTCATCGTTCGCTATGACTTAACGTTGGAGGTTTCCTCTTATCCTGAAAGATGAATGTCTGGTAGCTCTAAGCTCTATGTACCCTGTACTCATTTGAACATCATTTCATTCATCGTCCGATACGACTTAACATTGGTGGTTTTCTCTTATCCTGAAAGATGAATGTCTGGTAACTCTAAGCTCTATGTACCCTGTACTCATTTGAACATCATTTCATTCATCGTTCGCTATGACTTAACGTTGGAGGTTTTCCCTTATCCTGAAAGATGAATGTCTGGTAACTCTAAGCTCTATGTACCCTGTACACATTTGAACATAATTTCATTCATCGTCCGTTATGACTTAACGTTGGAGGTTTCCTCTTATCCTGAAAGATGAATGTCTGGTAGCTCTAAGCTCTATGTACCCTGTACTCATTTGAACATAATGTCATTCATCGTCCGATATGACTTAACGTTGGAGGTTTTCTCTTATCCTGAAAAATGAATGTCTGATAACTCTAAGCTCTATATACCCTGTACTCATTTGGACATCATTTCATTCATCGTCCGATATGACTTAACGTTGGAGGTTTTCTCTCATCCTGAAAGATGAATGTCTGCTAACTCTAAGCTCTATGTACCCTGTACTCATTTGAACATCATTTCATTCATCGTCCGATATGACTTAACGTTGGAGGTTTTCCCTTATCCAGAAAGATGAATGTCTGGTAACTATAAGCTCTATGTACCCTGTACTCATTTGGACATCATTTCATTCATCGTCCGATATGACTTGACGTTTGAAGTTTTCCTTATCCTGAAAGATGAATGTCTAGTAGCTCTAAGCTCTATGTCCCTGTACTCATTTAAACATCATTTCATTCATCGCCTGATATGATTTGACGTTCGAGGTTTTCTCTTATCCTGAAACATGAATGTCTGCTAACTCTAAGCAGAACATCGTGTGACAACAAACCAAGACAGTCACGGCCTCGCACCAGCCGGTCTTTCTATATGATCCAGCGAGTGGAGAACGCTGTATTGGACGATAGCCGATTGGGCACTTTTAAATCTTCATGCAGGATTTTTGCACAGATCCCACGGACATGGCCATTTGGAGGTGATATGTGTAACTGTCTTGGTTTGTTGTCACACGATGTTCTGTCTTCATTGAACTGTCACACCCAGGAACGTACATTAGACAAATCCATGGTACTATCACCACATGCCTCACTTAACTGTCTTGGTTTGTTGCCACACGATGTTCTGTCTTCATTGAACTGTCACACACAGGAACGTACATTAGACACATTCATGGTACCATCACCACATGCCTCACTTAACTGTCTTGGTTTGTTGTCACACGATGTTCTACCTCCATTGAACTGTCACATTCAGGAGCGTACATTAGACACATCCATGGTACCATCACTACATGCCTTACTCAACTCACGATGAATTTCTATGGTTCTCACACCAGGAAAATGGAGAAAACAAAAGATTACACTCTGTTCTAGCAATGAAAACGTCGCCACTTTAAATATCAAAACAGTGGTAACTCTCGTCGCTGCCACTAGCGTTCTATGCACTATACAGTGCTGCCATCTCTGACATGCATTCAGAAAGAGTCCACGTATATTTTATTTAAAAGAGCAGAAGTTCCTATCAGGTCCCAGTCCTGAAAAAAGTATAGGAGGTATAACTTGAAGGTACCTCGTACCAGTAACACGGGTGTCTTAGGTTTCCCACCCTTGTCCTACCCGTTTATTTACGGAATTACTTACAAAAATAAAGATGCAAACATGCTGTAAAATTTCACGGGGACTCTGCTTCAAAATATATAAAGAAACTTACTCACATAGTGACGTGTTGTAGGATGCATGGAGAATGTAAACCTTGAAAAAGCCTCTTCGGTTCGCACACCGGAAGTTATTGAAGTGATTCAGACGCCAGCGATATTCAAACTTTACGCCACGTGTAGGTATTTTGAGGTGCACAGCTGTGTATCGTTGCTGCACTTCCAGGATCATCAAGTAATGTTGCGTCATTTTAGGAATTCTTTTATCACTTACTGGATGCATGCATTAAAGAAAGAACACAAAAGAATCGAATCTACTTAAAACATAGTCATATGCCGCAATGTCCGCCTCTGTAGCATAGATGACAGTATATCTGCCTCACGTTCAAGAGGTCCCGACTTCGTAACTCGGTCACGGTAACTTATGTAGATAAGGTTCTGCTTTATCGTGAAATATAAATGTAGAGTAACTTTAGGCTCTATTGAAGCTGTACTTATTTCATTCCTCGTCCGATATGACAACGTTTGAGTTTCTC
This sequence comes from Mantis religiosa, assembly GCA_030765055.1. Lineage (NCBI taxonomy): Eukaryota > Metazoa > Arthropoda > Insecta > Mantodea > Mantidae > Mantis > Mantis religiosa. Next base: position 10,475,376 of record CM060958.1, read on the forward strand.
TCTTACCCTGAAAGGTGAATGTCTGGTAACACTAAGCTCTATGTACTCTGTACTCATTTGAACATCATTTCATTCATCGTCTGATATGACTTAACGTTGGAGGGTTTCTCTTATTCTGAAAGATGAATGTCTGGTAACTCTAAGCTCTATGTACCCTGTACTCATTTGAACATAATTTCAGTCATCGTCTGATATGACTTAACGTTGGAGGGTTTCTCTTATCCTGAAAGATGAATGTGTGGTAACTCTAAGCTCTATGTACCCTGTACTCATTTGAACATAATTTCATTCATCGTCTGATATGACTTAACGTTGGAGGGTTTCTCTTATCCTGAAAGATGAATGTGTGGTAACTCTAAGCTCTATGTACCCTGTACTCATTTGAACATAATTTCATTCATCGTCTGATATGACTTAACGTTGGAGGTTTTCTCTTATCCTAAAAGATGAATGTCTGGTAACTCTAAGCTCTATGTACCCTGTACTCATTTGAACATCATTTCATTCATCGTCCGATATGACTAAACGTTGGAGGGTTTCTCTTATCCTGAAAGATGAATGTCTGGTAACTCTAAGCTCTATGTACCCTGTACTCATTTGAACATCATTTCATTCATCGTCCGATATGACTTAACATTGGAGGTTTTCTCTTATCCTGAAAGATGAATGTCTGATAACTCTAAGCTCTATGTACCCTGTACTCATTTGAAAATCATTTCATTCATCGTCTGATATGACTTAACGTTGAAGATTGAAAATTTTAAAAAAGCAAGAATATTTTAACAGCAATTAAAAACATTTTCCGTCACATCCAACCGATGATTGTTTTACCGCCAAAGGATACTTTTGTCTATTATTTGGGATACAATGACCGAAGGAAGGGAGGAAGGAAGGTAGATAAGGTGCAGGCAACAAACTCGACACCGTGTTCAGCGAAATGTGTCCTCAGGTGTATCCGTACATCGCACTCATGACGTTAACGCTTCCAAGGACGAGCTCTTGTTTCGTGACAAAACGAGCTTTTTTGTTCTGCTTCTTACTTTTACACCTCCAGTTAGCAGGTCACTCACAACAGTGACAAAACACCAACAAAAGTCTTGCAGCTTTTACTAGTCAAAACAGGCGAAAATTATAATGTCATTTGTCTTCCGTGTTCAATTCATTTACAAATGCTTATGAAGGCTGTTTGGATCTAGAGTAAAACGTAATTAACCCAGAGCTCTTTAATCCGGACCTGTTTCAAAAAACAAAATTATTTTAAAATAAGACCTGAAGTTTTCCGGCAACATATCTGTTTGAGATCCTCTCGGGAAACAAGGCAGGTGAAAAGACGATTTGAAATCGACGTTTCGGGAGTGTACATCTCTCCCATCATCATGATATTTTAATAAATGTTATAACCGCAAATATATCACTGATATAATACACATATAAACAAAGAAAAAGCACTATCAAAATTCCCATTACTGAACAAAACACTGTTTTCAGTAAATTAAATGCCAGGTCAGGAGGTGACGTAGGTATAGAAAATTAATTGGGTCAGAGAAACGTAACTACTTACCTTAATGATCAAGCTGTATAGCTGTGTGCTCCTTAAGTCGACGGATTTTCATTTTAAGGCCGGTTTCAAAGAGGAGCTGAACTGAAATCCAGCATTAAGATTAAGCGTACTCCTGTCGTGGATAGATAGATAGATAGATACTTTATTTCACTGCTTAGAGCATGGCCCGGTGGCAGCGCTGTCAATATAATATACAATTCTTTACAGTATGATATACAATTCTTTACAGTATAATATACAACTCCTTACAATATAATATACAATTCCTTACAACATATATACAATTCCTTTCATGCACTATGACTATGCACTATGGTAACAATATAATATACAATTCCTTACAACGTACATACAATTGCTTTCATGCACTATGGTAACTATACAGGATTTCCTTTTAACCTCTCTTTGAAATTATTTACATTTGGAGGCAAAGTCTCCAGTAATTCTGCAGTCAAATTGTTCCAGTCATTAATTGTTCTATTGGTAAAGGAAAATTTACCTATATCAGTTTTCTGTTCCCTATTTCTTATTTTTTTAGAGTGATCATTCCTTCCCCTATATGATGGTGTCAACAACCGCTTTGTTATATCTTTCCATGCAGGTTCCCCCTTTATGCTCTAAAAATTGCACATAGCCTTGCCCGTTTTCTACGTTTCTCCAATGATTCCCAGGAGGTAGCAGTGCCTGTAGGGTTTTCAAATCGCATTCCTCTATCAAATGGCTTAATTCTCCGCTCCCAGTAACTGTTGCATTTTGCCAAGGTGGTCGTCTCCCGAAAGTTGGCTCTATGGTCGTTATCAAAACTATACTCTGCCAGCCCAGACTTCCCAGGTTACATTAAACGAATGCTCCGTTCATGTTCGATTATCCTTCCGGTTTGTCCTATATACGGTGTCCCACGGTACACTCCCGGAACTTGGTCCAAGGCAGCCCGGGTTCGATCCCAGGCGACCGCAAAGTGAGATTTGTGGTGGACAACACGGCGCTGGGGCGGGTTTTCTCCGGTACCTCCGGTTTACCCCGCCATCTCATTCCACCGGTGCTCCATCTTCATCTCATGTATCATGTGTGTCACCGCCTGCAGTGCCGTATGTAGTAAAAGTGTGCGTTAAACACTACACATTTCATTTCCCGGAACTTGGAAGTGCAGTTTGCCTTTTACCAGTCTCAACAGATGTTTAATCTTCGGAGGTGGCTTGTGGATGGTCCTGATGTTGTATTTGGCGAGAATTCTGCTGTTTCTGACGGATGGGTTGTCGGTAAACGGGATGTAACCTATAAGATTATGTTGTGTAGCGTAGTAAATGAAGACTTGTGGCGTTCTGCAACTGTTTTAACCCGCAAAATGATATTTTCTTACGTGAAAGACGGGGTAGTTTGGCTACTTGGTACATTTCATTTCGTTATAAGAATATCTTAAACGTAGGATGTTTTAATTTTAAAAATTGCTCAACTATCTTTTATAAAATCGAAGTTTCTTAAAAAAAAGATTTATTCGAGGAACTATTTACAGCAAAGCTTTTTCTTCAGAATCTTGGTATGGCATTCTCACAAGATGCTCGTATTAATCATTAAATTTAATTTTTAACCTAAAACACGCGGGCGCCCGACAGTTTGTCTAACCATTTTTCACTTAACCTCAAAGCTTTCTGATAAGACCGCAGTATCGTATTTTTATATGGAACATAATATTTTTCCTTCTTTGAGTTAGAAAATTAAAACTATCGTTTATTATATATTTTTCTACCCATTACGTGTGTTGCCTTTTGAATTAATGTGTTTTTATTACAACGGAACATGTCTTAGAGTTTTCATACGAAAGAAATGTATATTTATAATATTCCTGTAATTTTTATAGTGTCCTATTCATTATGAATTAACTGCATAAAAATATACATTTTTGTTAAAGAATCAATTTATATCAAATGAAATTTTTGTCGCAAAAACATTCCTCTTCACTAATTGGCATTTGAAGCAAAATTTCCATTAGTAAGTCGTTATGCTTTTATTTTTGCTTCATGTGGAGTCAGGCAAAGAACATAGGTTTCAAATCTATCAGATACTGACCCATTTATAAATGATGACTATCATTTTAGCTTAGGAAAAAAGTGAATGTATAATGAACGCTTAACTCAATAAACAAGGAGTAAACAAGTGTTGCCTAGGCAGGAAGATTATATAGTATTAAAATTTGTTTAAGTTATTATTTCATCAGAATGTATAAAACCTTGTAATGAAGTAAAAAAGAAGGTGAACTTAAGCTTGTGATTTGATGTTAAGAGGTAAATTCTGAGACATTCGTTCCTTTGTGTGTGTGTGTGTGTGTGTGTGTGTGTGTGTGTGTGTGTGTGTGTGTGTGTGTGTGTGTGTGTGTGTGTGTGTGTGTGTAATTTTACGTCCTCCAACGTTAAGACATATCGGACGATGAATGGCTAAAATGATGCTCAAATGAGTCCAGGGTCCTTAGAGCTTAAAGTTACCCGACATTCGTCTTTCAGGATAAGGGAAAACCCCGGAAAATCTTATCCAGGTAACTCTCCCTGAACGAGATTTGAACTCGGGACCTCTTGAACGTGAGGCAGACTCGCTACCACCACGCTACCGAGGCGGGCAATTCGTTCCTTTTTCTGGCTTGTTCTAATACAGTTAAATGTGTTCAGTGCCTGAGCTAATAGAAACAACATGATCACCAAGGCTTTGGCAACGAAAATGTCCTTCACCCCCTCTCCAAGCTATTTCTGAGACACGAGGTGATCCCCTTCATAAAAAACAAACGAACGACTGTCCAATTTGTAAACCTGCCGAGAACATATTGTAGTAAAGACCTCTAGCCTACATCTTAGTTTGTTAGAGTTATGACATCATTCCCGATGAAATGTCAGCTTTCTTCCTGAAACATAAAGTCAGTATAAAATCACAAATTCGAGCATACACTTTTAAGAGTTCTTTGACGTCCATCCAGTTAAAATATGTAGAGCAAAAGCTTAAGAAGCACACTCTTTCAAACTACCAGCCTGTTGTCAACATATGGGCGACAAGAAGAGAGAGAGAGAGACAAATAAATAAACATATTCTGCATTTCTTATGTCTTGGCCTCTAGAGGCCATGCCGTGGCTCAATGGTTAGACCGCTTGGCTCACACCAAGGCGGCCCGGGTTGGATCCCAGGCGACAGCAAAGTGAGTTTGTGGTGGACAACACGGCGCTGGGGCGAGTTTTCTCCGGGATCTCCTGTTTCCCCCGCCATCTCATTCCACCGGTGCTCCATCTTCATCTCATGTATCATCAGTGTCATCGTCTGCGGTGCCGTATGTAGTAAAAGCGGGCGTAAACACTACACATTTGGCCTCTAGATGCTATACCAATACACAGTATTACAACTTTATATTTACTCAAACATAATAATTATATCGATATTTACAAATTATTGATCAATTATATTGATATTTCTAGACAAAAGTATAATATCCATTATCCCAGTGCTAAACTTTCTTGCTTCCAGAAAGGTGTGCATTATGAAACTATCAAAATATTTGGCGCACTTCCTAATGTTCTTAAAGAAAAAGTTGATAATTTCGGTGCTTTTAAAAAAGCTGTTAGAGAGTGCCTTTGCTCAAAATCTTTTTATTCTGTACAAGATTATCTGAATGACAAATTATCCTGATAATGCTTCTGTAGCTCTGTAAGTATTATCTAACTATTCCAATGACAAATCATTACTTATAAATATTTGATGAAAGTTGAAAGTTTATTTTTAACGTATATGAAATTGTGGAAACGTAGAGTCAGAATGAAAAATTCAATGCCATAGCCGGGATTTGAACCACGGATCTTCTGGTTTCCGTCCAGCCGCACTACCATTGTGCTACTATGGCCAACGTGCCGATATGACAAATTCTCCAACTGACTCGTATTTTCCCGGTAAACCACTTAGCAGTTCTCATAAACACATGAGACAACTACCTTAATGGCGACTTACTGACTCTACGTTTCCACAATTTAGCCTACACACGGCCAGTGTGAAAGAACAATTAATTTCCAATAATTGACCTAATAGTGGTTAACTATAAAGCCCGGGCCTTAAAGTTACAACATAGTAAGTTGTCATTAAGGTAGTTGTCTCATGTGTTTATGAGAACTCCTAGTAGTTTACTATAAAGCCCGGACCTTAAAGTACTTACAGCATAGTAAGTCGTCATTAAGGTAGTTGTCTCATGTGTTTATGAGAACTTCTAGTGGTTTACTATAAAGCCCGGGCCTTAAAGTTACAACATAGTAAGTTGTCATTAAGGTAGTTGTCTCATGTGTTTATGAGAACTCCTAGTAGTTTACTATAAAGCCCGGACCTTAAAGTACTTACAGCATAGTAAGTCGTCATTAAGGTAGTTGTCTCATGTGTTTATGAGAACTTCTAGTGGTTTACTATAAAGCCCGGACCTTAAAGTACTTACAGCATAGTAAGTCGTCATTAAGGTAGTTGTCTCATGTGTTTATGAGAACTCCTAGTGGTTTACTATAAAGCCCGGACCTTAAAGTACTTACAGCATAGTAAGTCGTCATTAAGGTAGTTGCCTCATGTGTTTATGAGAACTCCTAGTGGTTTACTATAAAGCCCGGACCTTAAAGTACTTACAGCATAGTAAGTCGTCATTAAGGTAGTTGTCTCATGTGTTTATGAGAACTCCTAGTGGTTTACTATAAAGCCTGGACCTTAAAGTACTTACAGCATAGTAAGTCGCCATTAAGGTAGTTGTCTCATGTGTTTATGAGAACTCCTAGTGGTTTACTATAAAGCCTGGACCTTAAAGTACTTACAACATAGTAAGTCGTCATTAAGGTAGTTGTCTCATATGTTTATGAGAACTCCTAGTGGTTTACTATAAAGCCCGGACCTTAAAATACTTACAGCATAGTAAGTCGTCATTAAGGTAGTTGTCTCATGTGTTTATGAGAACTCCTAAGTGGTTTACCGGGAAAATACGAGTCAGTTGGAGAATTTAATGTCATATCGGCACGTTGGCCATAGTAGCACAATGGTAGTGCGGCTGGACGGAAACCAGAAGATCCGTGGTTCAAATCCCGGCTATGGCATTGTATTTTTCAATCTGACTCTACGTTTTCACAATTTAGCCTACACACGGCCAGTGTGAAAGAACAATTAATTTCCAAGTATATGAATGTTATAAATAACAATGAATTGTATCCACTGCAAAAAGGTTGAGACGTACTGGCATAAGACAAGTGAAAGCTAGTTTAAAAAGTGTTTCATTTTGTATCATATATAATTATCCCTGCTTTGTTTTCCATATTGTTGTTCATATTGCCTGTGTACTATAACATGTGTCTTATGTTAACTTTTGTACATATATATGCTATTAAACTCTATACCTCTGGACATGTTCAATGTTCAAAGCCTTTTCTGGCTACAAGTGAACCTACTGAACGCAAATCAAACTAATCTAATCTTACAAACATTTTGCAGAAAAGCTAATCTACACTAACCTATTTAATCTAACCTAACTAATCTTGTGTTGATGTTGTCTTCTTCTTCTGTCGCTTCAAATTCTTCTGTTGAATCCAAGATTGTCCTCTTGTATTAATCCTTCGCCTAGGTGATGTTCCTCTTCTTCCTTTGGTTCTTGAAGCTAGATATACATATTCTGTCCTCTAAATCATTCAGATTTTCTTAGTGTGGAAGGTGGTTCATGATATCTATGTTGAATATTGTCACTTACTCGTCGTTGCTGCTGTATTTGTTGATTATATTCATCCATTACCATTGTTGAGACCTTCTCCGCTGCCAATTCTAGTATTTTAAAATCTTCCCTCTTCCTAATGATGTTCCATATACATTTTTCTGCTAATTCTTTCCTCTCTTCTTCTAGTTGATGTGTATACTTTATACATTCAAATAAAGCATGTCCCGGAGTATCTTCTTCCATGCAGGTTGTGTACATGGTTTCATCTGCCTTTCCTATCTTTTTAAAGTGTGTCTTGTACGGTCCATGTCCTGAAATGTATTGTATTCCATTTCGTCTTGGTTGGATCTCCTTTAATTTTAACCTCTCATTTATACTAGGAAAGAGGCCGTGTGTCCTCCTTCCTACAAAAAAGAGAGGGACAGACTTACCATAAGCAAACCGAGCAGGATGGCTCAGGCGGATTCGTCTGTGGCCCGGGTTCAACTCTCGTGGCCGACCTATCTGATCCACGGTTTTTCGGGTGTTTTCCCAGGTCTCTAGGCGAATACTGGGTACGTTAATTACATCCACAGAAGTTTCTGTCCCTCCATTTCATCTCCATTATCATTTCACATTATCTGTCATCTGTTGGTCTCTTTCAGGGTAGAAGTATCGGTGGGAGTCTCGGCGGTGCATGGCAGGATGATATGCTCTGAGGAAAACAACTTCCTCTTCCAGTAGGTCGGATGCTGGTCTCCGCTCCTCTCTTGGGACCATTTAGTGACCGCCAGCCAGGGACGTTTGGGGCTCGGATCGCCTGCCTGGGACCATTAGGGCTCGGCTGCTCGGCTTGTTGCCATCCCGCTGTACCCCCCAGGGGCCTACTTCGGTAGGTACGGGTTTAGCGCACCCGGGGTCCCGAGCCAGCAGTCTCCCTCGTGTGGGCTCCTCTTCGTGGTTGAGAGAGACGGTCAACAGGCCCACCCACGTGTAGGCCGTGCGTGGAGACCCGTGGAGAAGGATTTTATATTCTTGTCTAGTTTAGAGTTTAGGATTTAGTGAACGAAATTTTTAATAGGTTTTGTTACACTTGTATAGTTTTTAGAAAGTTTTATATCTGGCTTTTGCCATGACTAGTTTTTTAAAGGGCACTGATGACCGCTGTAGGGGAGCTTGTACATTGTCCTAGCCTGTGAAGGAGGTCTATCAAAGTAAACTGTAGGGACCCTGCCCTCTATACTGTCGTGGCATCTTGGGTTGGCCTGCCCGCCTTGGTAGCGTAGATGGTAGCATGTCTGCCGCACGTTCAAGAGGTCCCGAGTTCGAATCTCGGTCAGGGTGAGTTACCTGGATAAGGTTATTTCCAGGGTTTTCTCTTATCCTTCAAGACGAATGTCGGGTAACTCTAAGCTCCATGGACCCCGGACTCATTTGAGCATCATTTCACCCAAATAATTCACCGTTCGATATGACTTAACGTTGGAGGACGTAAATTACAATAACAAAAAATAGGTCGGCCGCCGTCGCTCTCCTTCAACTCATTCTTTCTTCCGGGGGTGCCCCACTTGGTGGCATAGGAACAATGGCCCCAACATGGTAGTCTACGTACCGAATCCCCTCCATAATCAAATCGTAATCCTACCTTAAGGAAACCTTCTTAAGCTCCTGACATCATGGGTGTTTACAGAAGTTTGACATTATGATTTTGTTTTACTGTCTTGCAAATTTATAATGGTAGGCTCCAAAATCTCGTCACGTGCTATTTATTTCTAAAAGTCATGTTCTTCTAATTTTTCTGCATGTCTCACGCCGCTTTTTGCACTCTGGTTGTGTTACCGTTTTTCTTTGCGAGGTTTATCTGAAAGTCCGCAGAGACTGCGGACTGTATCAACCCGAGAGCGATGAAAATTCCGGGGCTCTTTCCATGGGGCAATGCCTGGAGTCTAAAAAGCACCCCCCTCCTGCATCCAAGACGGGTGGAAGTGGATACGCCAGTTACGCGCGTCAACCCCGCAGGTAAGACTACCGAATACCCTCGGTGGGGTCGCCTGGTGATCTAGCACACCTTCTGCTAGCTCTGCAGAGGTCCAGAGGTCCAGAGGTAGTCCTAGTCGGGCGGGGCTTCTCCCCGTCCGGGTGTCTTTATGCCGCAGTACCTAGCCGCTTTGCAGCTTTACCTGCGAAATGAGCAAATTGGTTTCATGTTCTGCTGGGGTGTTTGAATTTTTGGGAAATTTGGAATGGATTGCCCTTGATTAATCTCAAGAGGCAGCTGCACTTAGGAGTTCTCCCGTTTTGGGAGACACGATTTAAAGTTTTTGCTCCGTTTTGGTTACGGGTTGCATATCGCTTGATCCATCAGGCGTAAATATGGGTCCTAGAGACATCTGGAGTTTCTCTTGGGTTAACCAAGGGGCCCCAAGACGTCTCTTGATAGTTTGAAGGATGGCAAGCGTCTTTGTTCCCTCTGGTCATACCTGCCCAGGGAGTTCACTAAAGGGTTGTTGTGATTTTGGATTTTGTCGTACATTGATCGTGCCCTCTCGCGGATGACATTGACAATTTACGGGATCTGGGAGTGCTCATGTAGGATATGAGCAGGAAATCTCCAGTCTGTATCGTATATGATGCGAAGTGCCTTGTTCTGCAGCGTCTGGAGCCTGATGAAAGTCGTACTAGCAATGCAGTCCAAGTCCAAGTCGTATACTGACAGGCTGTTAACAGCCAGAAGCTTTTTGCTGCGTACCCACCCAGGTTTTGGTTCTGACCCCAGGTTGATAATTTAGATGGTTACAGGATGATGTGGGATTTTTTGTTGAGGAAAATTATTGAGTTAGCTTTTTTCTCCTCTTTAATTTTGTACAGGATGCCAAACCGCTTTTTTTGTTTACACCCTGGTGTTTTATATTGCTAAAGTGGGGTAAATTTTTGTAGCCAAACAGCTCATTTGGAGATTTTGGAATTCAGCTTATGCTGCTGTATGGATTAACTCCTTTGTTACCTCGGGTGCCCGCATGCCATACGGGGTACCCGGTAAAGCCTGAAGCGGCGTCTCGTAGCGTCGTAATCTCTTAGAGACCGAACCAGGGCGCTTCTGTGAGCTGGAATTTGAGCGTAAAATTTTGTCACCCGGCGCCTAATTTCGTCCTCCACGTATGGGAGAAGAGAAGCTTCGTGAAGCAACCTCACGAGGAAAGAACGACCCACAGAATAGATGGATCGGAGTCCTCTATTCTATGCACGCTGAAGGTATGCTATCCAGCTATCTGCAGCCATGCCCCAGATTTCACAGGCGTACAACATGAGTGGGATTGTGAGCGCTCGAAAGAGGTGTAGCTTTAAGCGGACTGGCATCGAGCCCGAACCCAGCATTGGGTACAGAGAGGCAATAGCCCCCTGTACCCGTGCTGATAGTTTCCTTTAGTATCCGCGGAAAGTTAGGTCTCTATCAAGTTGAACGCCCAGGTACTTGATGGAATTAGTCCACTCTATGCTACGGCCCCTAAAGTGGAAGTTGGGGCAGTCAGCGGGGGTGTGGCGCTTTGTAAGAAGAATGACGTGGTTTTTGTCCGGATTTACGGACATCCGCCAACGCCTACACCACTCTTGTGTGAGACGGAGGTGTCTCTGGATTGGGTTTAAGGCTCTGAGTATGCGCTCTGCTATTCCCTCCGGGCAGCCGATGCCTGGCCGAAGGTACCCAATCGTGTGAACACACTGCCGCCTCGAGTCCAACTCAATGCGAACAACTCCCATTCGGGAGAGGCTCGGCTGTTCGGCCCGAGGCTCCTCTTAGTAACGTCAGAGGTACCACGAGTGCTAAGGGTCCGCAGTGCTTGCACCACGGCAGCAGAAGGGCACGCCCCCCCCCTACGGAGGCTGAGTTACCTTGTCAATTTTACCTGAATAAGTCGTTCAGCACCAGTCAGTTTTAAAGTGCTATTTCTGTTTCCAACTCCCATTTACAGTAACTTAACTGTATTGGATTGCTAATGGCAAGGGAGCAGATGCATTACCCAGTGTATATAATCGGACCAATACACTTTTTCCTGGTTTTTAAATGGAAGGACAACTTTGAAATCTCCATGATAAATAAATACCATTTTTGCCTATGAAGCAATCATAAATTGCTGTATCGTCGCATTGTTAGCTGCCAATGTAGAGGGACGTAGCTTCTTCAGGAGGCTCTGGGCGTGCTCAGTGTCCTGCAACAGGAAGGACTTCCAAGCGGCAGGTTTCCTTTGAGTTTACTTTCAAGCGTTTGCTTCACGGCGTTCGCACCAGTGTGACGAGCCGAGCACGTGGAGATATATCTCGTGTCAGAGAGACTTGGGCGTTAAATTTCTTTCATACAAGGATAAATCGCTTAAGTATCCCCGTTATTAAACAGGGAAAGAGCTCTCTTACCGCTATCCTCAGGATATGTACCTTTGGTATCTCTTTTAAGTAAGGAGAGCCAGTAATATGTTTATATGCAATTTCTCCGCCACATTTTACACTTTACAATGTATGAAGAATATTACTCGTGTAGTTCTAACCAGATAAAAGGGCTAAAACAATCAATAGATGCATAATTATGCACTATATTAATACAGTAAAACCTCCCGAAACCTGAAAATAAACAAAACAATTAATTTCTGGACGGAGCTATTCCCATGTAAACCGAAAAACTATCTAACGCGGAAACGGAACCGTTTGCGTAAATGACCTGATTAAAATGTACTGATTTATGTGTATTACGTTACAACGGACGTATTTTAAAAAGTCAATAATTTTGAGGGTCACTATACTTGCAGCGAAGTTCCGTGAACTATGTCATAAACTGTAATCCTTCGAGGAAAAGAAAAAACATATGAGTAGCTCTCTCAACTCTCTTCCAACACACATGGTATAGGTACAACTGTTCTGTAGAGTGTTCATTCTCGGTTTCGTTGATAGAAGTGATCAAGTATGAGGGGAAGAAAACCGCAAACTTAAGTGACTTTCAAAAACAGTTTGCACGAGGTGCGTTCAAGTTATAACACCTCCAATTTTTTCAGGTATGGGACCAGATAGGAACTTCTGTTTTTTAAAATATACGTGGACTCTTTGCGAATGTGTGACAGAGATGGCAGCACTTACAGTGCATAGAGCTCTAGTGACAGCGACGAGAGTAAGGACTGTTTTTGATAGTTAAAATGTCGACGTTTTCATTACAAGAACAGCGTGTAATTATTTGTTTTCTCCATTTTCGTGATGCGACAACTATTAAAATTCATCATCAGTGGAGTGAGGCATGTGGTGATGGTACCATGGATGTGTCTAATGTACGTTCCTGGATTTCACAGTTCAATGAAGACAGAACACCGTGTCACAACAAACCAAGACAGTTGTTTGAGGCATGTGGTGATGGTATCATGGATGTGTCTAATGTACGTTCGTGGGTGTGACAGTTCAATGAAGACAGAACATCGTGTGACAACAAACCAAGACAGTTAAGTGAGGCATGTGGTGATGGTACCATGGATGTGTCTAATGTACGTTCCTGGGTGTGACAGTTCAATGAAGACAGAACATCGTGTGACAACAAACCAAGACAGTTAAGTGAGGTATGTAGTGATGGTATCATGGATGTGTCTAATGTACGTTCCTGGGTGCGACAGTTCAATGAAGACAGGACATCGTGTGACAACAAACCAAGAAAGTTAAGTGAGGCATGTGGTGATGGTATCATGGATGTGTCTACTGTACGTTCCTGGGTGCGACAGTTCAATGAAGACAGGACATCGTGTGACAACAAACCAAGACAGTTAAGTGAGGTATGTGGTGATGGTACCATTGATGTGTCTAATGTACGTTCCTGGGTGTGACAGTTCAATGAAGACAGAACATCGTGTGACAACAAACCAAGACAGTTAAGTAAGGCATGTGGTGATGGTACCATGGATGTGTCTAATGTACGTTCCTGGGTATGACAGTTCAATGAAGACAGAACATCGTGTGACAACAAACCAAGACAGTTAAGTGAGGTATGTAGTGATGGTACCATGGATGTGTCTAATGTACGTTCCTGGGTGTGACAGTTCAATGAAGACAGAACATCATGTGACAACAAACCAAGACAGTTAAGTGAGACATGTAGTGATGGTACCATGGATGTGTCTAATGTACGTTCCTGGGTGTGACAGTTCAATGAAGACAGAACATCGTGTGACAACAAACCAAGACTGTTGATTGAGCCATGTGGTGATGGTACCAGTGCATCATTCACAGCTCTCCTAAAAAATCATCTGCGGCCTGCAATCAAATCAAAGCGACGTGGGTTGCTGTCAGCAGGTGTCCTTCTGCAACATGACAATGCAAGGCCCCACACTGCCCGTACAACTGTTGCAACAATCACAGACCTGTCTATCTTCTGCATCCACCATACTCACCAGACCTTGCCCCAAGCAATTTCCATATGTTTGGACCACTCAAAGACGCAATGGGAGCAAAGAAGTTCCGTTCCGATGAAGAGGTATGCCACACGGTGCATAAGTGGTTGTGCGGATTACCAAAATAATTTTTTTCTAAAGGCATTTATGCAATTTGTAAGTGCTGGAGGACTTGCATTGAGCGTGGGCGAGATTATGTTTAAAAGTGATACAGCTTTGTATCACTTCTACACAGTATATAATATTTTAAAAAATATTTAAGGTTTTCATTTGACTCACCCACGTGTCACGCAGTTTGCTGTTTGAGTTGCTATACCCAGATTCTTCTGATCTAATTTTTAATATAGACAATATAATCTTGGTAAGTTTTGCTTGTAATTGTAATTTCAGAAGTTGGATGGCAGTCCTGATTTTACAAACTGTTATTAGCCATGCTGCGGCTGAAACAACTGAGTGCTGAAATATCAGCGATGCTTAGGTGTTCTTAGTTATGCCGTAATTACAAATCAATAAAATTACGTTTAACAAGTCATATAATTAAAGAAAATAGCTATCTTTACTCACAGAGCTAAGTTGATTAGAGAACTACTTCCATTTGTGATGAAATCCTCAGTTACTGCCTGTATTCAGGGAAAATACCACTCAAAACTGGAAACTAAACTTTTAGTTACACTCCGTGAGGTCCACAGCCTTCCAATAGGGAAAATTGAAAACAGAGAAACTAGACTATAAAGTACAATTATTGTAAGTTGAAAATGTAGTACAAAATACATATCACTATATTATTATTATTTACACTTCAATATTATTCTTTTACTGTAACCCTGCCAACATATTTCGTAAATTTTTGTATTCAAACACCACCCTGAAACACATATAAATGGAAATAAATGCCGGAAGCATCGCATTTCGTTTTAGAGCGCTTTTACTGTATTTACTGCTTACTTAGCAACAGCGGATCTCAAAGTTCTTTTATCTGTGGCCTTATACACACATTACACTTCCAGTATAGGGAATTTCCAAGAAAAAATTAAACTTCTCTCTCGGCTGAGAGGTACTCTGACCTATGGACCACAGCGGCAGTTCTCAAGTAAATTCCTGTGCGAACAAGATGAACTATTTTAAATAGATTACGAGGAAAGCTACAGGGGATAAACGAAGTGTGCAAGATGCTGATGAAAGATGTCAAAACACGTTCTGGCACGAGATATGTCACCATTAATATCATTGTCACTGGAGAAAGTTGAAGGGTTCCAAAGCGCACCTGGCACGGTACAAACGGCTTGTCACATCATAACTTGACGTGCATTCGCAGGGAGCGTGTCGAAACATGTGCACTTCTAGGTGTTCCTCTAACACAGGGTGCCCCTCAAGTGTACGTCCTCCAACGCAAAATGAATGAAATGATGTTCAAATGAGTACAGAGTACATAGAGCTTAGAGTTACCAGACATTCATCTTTCAGGATAAGAGAAAACCTCCAACGTTAAGTCATATCGGACGATGAATGAAATGATGTTAAAATGAGTACAGGGTGCATAGAGCTTAGAGTTACCAGACATTCATCTTTCAGGATAAGGGAAAACCTCCAACGTTAAGTCATATCGGACGATGAATGAAATGATGTTCAAATGAGTACAGGGTACATAGAGCTTAGAGTTACCAGACATTCATCTTTCAGGATAAGAGGAAACCTCCAACGTTAAGTCACATCGGACGATGAATGAAATGATGTTCAAATGAGTACAGGGTACATAGAGCTTAGAGTTACCAGACATTCAACTTTCAGGATGAGAGAAAACCTCCAACGTTAAGTCATATCGGACGATGAATGAAATGATGTTAAAATGAGTACAGAGTACATAGAGGTTAGAGTTACCAGACATTCATCTTTCAGGATAAGTGAAAACCTCTAACGTTAAGTCATATCGGACAACGAGTGAAATGATGTTCAAATGAGTACAGGGTACATAGAGCTCAGAGTTACGTGACACTCATCTTACAGGATAAGAGAAAACTGCGGAAGAAACTTTACCCAGATAACTAACCATGATTGAGTTTCGAACTCTTGGACGTAAAGCAGACAGGCTATCACCTACGCTATAGAGGCCGATACTGTTAAATCTGTAATGTACTTGAAAGCAGTAATTATGTGGTATGTAGGAACTTTGATATGTTTGTACAGTAAATATTATCACGTTTTATTTTTACATTAACATTAAACGTTTGTGACTAATGTCGTTAATCCATTTTGTATTGAACGCCGTACTGGCCAGGAAACTTCACCTCACTTGTCTATTGCGTTTCATCCTTTCCCACAGAGTTGACACCCCGTTCAAAAGAGTAATGCAAAAGTATATCATGACACACCTTGTATATTTGTAAACATATTAAACTTTATTTTATATTGTGTATATCTATTGTGTTCTTTGCAATTTCAAGTTTATATTACCGATGGAAATGTTCATTGGATCATGTTTCTGGTCTAACGTGAACAAACGCGGTACCCAACGTGCGGACAGCTTTCTCATGTCTAAATGTTGATTTAATATGTGACAAACACGTTCTTTTGTCATGTTCATAGTCTCTGCTCTCTCTCTCACTTTATTTCGGTGGTCGTCTAACACTATTTGGTGAACTTTGGCGATGTTTTTATCGGAAGTTGCAGTTTTTGGACGTCCCGAACGTTCATCGTCTCCCAAGCTCTTACGGCCACGTTTAAATTCAGCTGCCCAAAATTTCACTGTGGTAAATGATGGTGCAGAGTCCCCATACACAGAATCCAACTCATCTTTGAGTTGTGTAGGCGTATTGCCTATCAAAAACAAATATTTAATGACAGCTCCTTACTCGATCTTGTCCATTTTCATAAAAACACTCACATCAACTCACTCAAACGACTGTTACATAACAACTGAGCGTCCAAAATGGCTGAAACGTTGGGAGTAACTGTTTACAGATTAGTCAACGAAATTTACTAGCTTTTTATTTACGAATGCTACCATCTTCATACTGAGGTTGGACACATTTCAGACCACCCTCGTATTTCCACGTGAACTCTAAGTACTGTGCTACAGACCCTTTTTTTAGTTTGTAATTTACGTCCTCCAACGTTAAGCCATTTCGGATGATGAATGCAATGGGAGAAATGATGCTCAAATGAGCTCGGGGTCCATAGAGCTTAGAGTTACCCAATATTCGCCTTTCAGGATAAGGGAAAACCCCGGAAAACCTTATCCAGGTAACTCACAGTGACCGAGATGCGAACTCGAGACCTTTGAGCGTGAGGCAAACATGCTACCACCACGCTACCAAGGCGGGTTCTACAGACCCATCAGTTTGCTTCCAAAACTGAGTAAACTTTACGGACATAAGTTTTCGCACTAAAATTCAAACTTATTATATTCTGTTAGCTTATTGTGAAACAGAGACGCCGTAGTAGTTTCATTGTTGGTATACCTGGTTCCCGCCTGTGAGAACCAGGCAAATTCAGACATGTTCAGTATCGCCTACCGCTGCAATGGAGGTAACACGCAGTAAAAGTTGATGTAAGAGGAAGATCCGGAGTTTATATCAAACGTAATCACTGCTGATGAAACTTGGCTACATCATTTTGATCCTGAGAGCAAACAGCAAAGCTCAGTGTGGAAATCTCCTTCATCACCAACCACCAAAACAGCAAAAGTGGTTGCTTCTGCTAGAAAAGTTATGGTCATCTCATTCTTTGATATTCATGGAATGGTTTATCAGCATGTTGTATCTGCACACACATCAGTAACTGGACAATACTACAGGGATGTCCTGAAAACATTGCAAGACCATATCAGGTGCAAACGATCACATTTCCGTGAAGCAGTCTGGATGCTGCACCATAATAATGCGCGGCCGCATATTGCTAATGTTGTTGCTGAATATCTTGCAAAAATCAACGTGAAGTGCATCCATCACCCTCCCAGTAGTTCGGATTTAGCCCCATGTGACTTTTTTCTATTCCCTAGCTTGAAGGAACGCTTTCGTGGGAGGCATTGTCCATCATCAGAGGTAGCGGTGAAGGCTACGGAGGCGATTTTGAAGGATTTCTCAAAAAATGGTTTGCAGCATGTCTTTGAAGACTGGCAGAAGAGCTGGGAGAAGTGTATCGCATTCAGGGGAGACTATTTTAGAAGGAACATGAAAATTATGAGGATGAGCAAAGGTACAATGTCAAACAAAATGCGATCATTCTTTATTGAACAGCCCTCGTACATCTCACTCACTCCTACCTCACTGGCAGAACCTTCGCTTTCTCTCACGACGGAATTTTATCCTCATCCCATCCAATCGAGCTGGCGTTCCCCAAGGTAGTGTCCTGGCACCCACTCTCTTCCTTTTATACATCAACACCCTACCATACCTGTCACGCTGCTCGCATAACAGAAATATCCTCACAGAGTCTCTCCCCATGTTCATCACTAACAGTTCCACAATTAGGAGGGAAAAAGTCAATGTGGTAGTAGAGAAAATTGATCTTAAGGGACATGTTTCATCCTGCAGGAGCACTGTCATCAAATGCTTGTAGTTGTCATCTCTTTTGTTGCCTAAAAATCCATTAACAACACCCTTGAAGGCTTCCCAAGATTTCTTTTCTTTCCCCTCCAAAATTTGGTCAAATGCAGGATCCTTTACAATTTTCTTATTTGTTGTCCGACAAAAATGCCTTCCTTAACTTTTGCATCACTTAATTTCCAAAATTTCTGTCTGTGTTTTGTTATTTGACAGGTGTGCCAACTCCCAGAAAATTTCCCAGAATTTAATATCTTCACTCTAAAAGATGAAATGTCAGTTTATCTTCAGAACAAGAGCTAATCTATCATTTTTATGGTAATTTTTGAATTCAGCAGATGGAAATGCATATAAATTCACTAGTTTAAGCCCGAAGCTTTTTCATTGTTGCCCAGTGCTATTTATGGGAATCTCTGTATATATCATATAAGAATTTCTGTCAATATCATTATCTCTTTGTGTAATATGGTTTTGTAATAAGTCATTACACAATATGTGTAGGTAGATGATTCATTACGTTCCTGCTGATCAAGCGAAGGAGCTAAATTATCCATAACATTGCATTTGTTATCTTTACCTGGCTTACCTCTTTGTTCATTGGCCTTTAATCACTCTTCGTCACAGAATTAATTATCTGTGAAATTTCAAGATTACAACAGGAAATTAAATGCTCAAAACTCGACCACTTGATCAAATAGTTCTGTGTAGACCTTTGAGTGTGTAGGTTGGAAAATATTTATGGGACGTAAGAGGTAAGTTGATGTTCATTAGCCTTTGAAAAAACTTAGAACTCGAGGATTTACCTGTCAAGAGTATGATAAGCATCAAACTAGCTAGTCTCATTTTTACCTAAAAATAAATTTGAATTACACTAATATGTAAAATTTAACTTTATGTCTGAGGTTTTTATTTTAATGTGCCATTATAACTAATTTGGATAAGTTAAATCAGAATGTCAACTTAGTTTTTTTCCTTTTTTTTTTTTTTTTTGACAACGTACGTTTACTAATCCTCATAATTTTGAAGGTCCTTCTCAAATTAGTCTCCCCTGAATGCGATGCACTTGTCCCAGCGTTTCTGCCAGTCTTCAAAGACATGCTGGAAACGATTTTTTGAGAGAACCTTCATAATCGCATCCGCAGCCTTCACCACTGCTTCTGATGATGGATAATGCCTCCCACGAAGGCGTTTCTTCAAGTTAGGAAATAGAAAAAAGTCACATGGGGCTAAATCCGGACTATACGGAGGGTGAGGGATGCACTTCACGTTGATTTTTGCAAAATATTCAGCAACAACATCGGCAATATACGGCCGCGCATTATCGTGGTGCAGCATCCAGACTGCTTCATGGAAATGTGGTCTTTTGCGTCTGATATGGACTTGCAATGTTTTCAGGACATCCGTGTAGTATTGTCTAGTTGTGATGTGTGTGCAGGTACAACATGTAGATAAACCATTCCATGAATATCAAAGAATGAGTTGACCATAACTTTCCGAGCAGAAGCAACCACTTTTGGTTTTTGGAGGGTTGGTGATGAAGGAGATTTCCACACTGAGCTTTGCTGTTTGCTCTCAGGATCAAAATGATGTAACCAAGTTTCATCAGCAGTGATTATGTTTGAAAGAAACTCCAGATCTTCCTCTAACATCATCTTTAACTGTATGCAGACCTGCACGCGAATGTCCTTTTGTTCGGGAATCAACAGTCTTGGAACACATCGCGCACAAACACGTCTCATGTGTAATGTTTCTGTCACCAACGTGTGGGTGGCACCCAATGAAATGTTCAGTATTTCAGAAAGTGATCTTAAGGTAATTCGTCGATCCTCTCTCACAATGGCAGCAGCAGTGTTGATGTTTTCTTCCGTAATAGCAGTAACTGGAGCGCACGTCCTCCTTCATTTGAAATTGATTGTCTCTCCTCTTTGAACATTTTAAACCACCTTTGAGCTGTGCTGTAGGAAAGAAAAGACTCTCCGTAGGCCTCTTGTAACATTGTATAGGCCTCAATTGAAGATTTGTAGAGACGAAAGCAGAATTTCAAAGGCGGATATTATTCCTCGCGTGTTACCTCCATTGCAGTTTTAGACGATACTGAACATGTCTGAAACTGCCTGGCTCTCACAGGTGGGAAGAAGGTGGAAGAAGATTTTATAGACATTTTTGAAAATATCGATGGCTGATCCGATGTTAATGAAGCCATTAAAAATGACGGAGGTTGTAAACCGATTACAGAAAAAGTCATTATTGCATCATGCAGTGCTACTGAAAATGAAGAGTATTCAGATTCAGATGGTGTTGATGAACCAGCTGTGGTTATGGCTCACACACAAGCAGTAACAAACATAGAGAAATTGATGCTTTATTTCGAGAGTCAAGCCGAAACACTGACAAATGAACTTCTAATGTTAAAGCGGATGTGAGATCACGCTACTCGGAAGTGGTACACTAAACTGAGACAACAGAAGCTCACTGCTGTTATGACCCACACACGAGCAGTAACAAACATAGAGAAATTGAAGTTTTATTTCGAGAGTCAAGCCAAAACATTGACAAATGAACGTCTAATGTTAAAGCGGGTGTGAGATCGCGCTACTCGTAAGTGATACACTAAACTGAGACAACAGAAGCTCACTGCTGTTATGACCCACACACAAGCAGTAACAAACATAGAGAAATTGATGTTTTATTTCGAGAGTCAAGCCGAAACATTGACAAATGAACTTCTAATGTTAAAGCGGATGTGAGATCGTGCTACTCGTATGTAATACACTAAACTGAGACAGCAGAAGTTCACTGCTGTTATGACCCACACACAACCAGTAACAAACATAGAGAAATAGTGTTTTATTTCGAGAGTCAAGCCGAAACATTGACAAATGAACTTCTAATGTTAAAGCGGATGTGAGATCGCGCTACTCGTAAGTGATACACTAAACTGAGACAACAGAAGCTCACGGCTGTTATGACCCACACACAAGCAGTAACAAACATAGAGAAATTGATGTTTTATTTCGAGAGTCAAGCCAAAACATTGACAAATGAACTTCTAATGTTAAAGTGGATCTGAGATCACGCTACTCGTAAGGGATACACTAAACTGAGACAACAGAAGCTCACTGCTGTTATGACCTACACACAAGCAGTAACAAACATAGAGAAATTGATGTTTTATTTCGAGATTCAAACCGAAACTTTGACAAATGAACTTCTAATGTTAAAGCGGACGTGAGATCGCGCTACTCGTAAGTGATACACTAAACTGAGACAACAGAAGCTCACGGCTGTTATGACCCACACACAAGCAGTAACAAACATAGAGAAATTGATGTTTTATTTCGAGATTCAAACCGAAACTTTGACAAATGAACTTCTAATGTTAAAGTGGATCTGAGATCACGCTACTCGTAAGGGATACACTAAACTGAGACAACAGAAGCTCACTGCTGTTATGACCTACACACAAGCAGTAACAAACATAGAGAAATTGATGTTTTATTTCGAGAGTCAAGCCGAAACATTGACAAATGAACTTCTAATGTTAAAGTGGATGTGAGATCGCGCTACTCGTAAGTGATACACTAAACTGAGACAACAGAAGCTCACGGCTGTTATGACCCACACACAAGCAGTAACAAACATAGAGAAATTGATGTTTTATTTCGAGATTCAAACCGAAACTTTGACAAATGAACTTCTAATGTTAAAGTGGATCTGAGATCACGCTACTCGTAAGGGATACACTAAACTGAGACAACAGAAGCTCACTGCTGTTATGACCTACACACAAGCAGTAACAAACATAGAGAAATTGATGTTTTATTTCGAGATTCAAACCGAAACTTTGACAAATGAACTTCTAATGTTAAAGCGGACGTGAGATCACGCTACTCATAAGTGAAACACTAACCTGAGACAACAGAAGCTCACTGCTGTTATGACCCACACACAAGCAGTAACACACATAGATAAATTGATGTTTTATTTCGAGAATCAACCCGATACATTGAGAAATGAACTTCTAATGTTAAAGTGGATGTGAGATCGAGCTACTCGTAGGTGAAACACTAAACTGAGACAACAGAAGCTCACTGCTGTTATGACCCACACACAAGCAGTAACAAACATAGAGAAATTGATGCTTTATTTCGAGAGCCAAGCCAAAACATTGACAGATGAACTTCTAATGTTAAAGCGGATGTGAGATTGCGGTACACGTAAGCGATACAATGTATCTGTAATTATGAAGATTTAGCCACATAATTAGAGTATTATTTTAAGCTTGCATGCACATTTTCATCTTGCTACACCAAATAGTTCAATAATTATTAATTACTTTTGTGAAAATATCTTACAAATTAAAAATGTTCTACGTGTCAAAAAAAAATTGAGCTTTTAAGTTGAATTTTTGTTTTTGGCTAGTACAGAGCAATTTTAAAAGACCCACATTCTTATTTTTTGAATATTCTTGTCGCATTTGTTCTAAAATGTTTTCCATGTGTTAGCTCTGAAAAATTTGAAAGTAATATTTTTTTTTTAATTCCTTAACACCATATAATTTTGAAAACATGGGCATTAACAAAGAAAAAAAAAAGGAATATGAAGTTTTTAATTTATATATTGTCACCCGATCGTTGGAACATTCTATAGAACCAGCTGAGAGCGGGCAAGCAGGGGAGGTCGGCGTTAGCCACGCCCCCCTCGTTTGTCTTATAGTGGTGACAAGGGGGTGGCTCGGTGAAAAAAAATCACTGCGCCGTCTCTTTCTGTTCCACCTGTGTTCTCGAACTTACGGGATATTTCATCTAATCTAGAACATTCTCGATCCCCCAGCTGACCCTATATAAGCAACACGCCGGGCAGTCAGTCAGTCAGTCAGTTAGTCAGTTCTTGGTGTAAGAATGCAGTGCTAGTATACGACGAGAAGACTGTGTGAGTGCATCGGAAGATTGTACGTAATTACGAGTGCAAGTGAAATTGTAACGGACGAACTGGTGAATCGTAATTGTGTGCATTACGTAATTCTGTGTAATTGGCAAGAGTTTAACTGTAAGTCGGTGGAAATAAAGAACATTTTTGAGTGGTGCAATTCGACTTTTCATTTCACGAACCCACAAAGTCACAATATTATGGACCTAACCTGTAAGTTTTACCAAGTTAAAGGAAAAACTTTGACGCGTGAGGTATTTTGTACTCTGAAAACTGTTAGAAAAAGATTTCTCAGAAAGTTAACTTTAATGCAATGATTTGTTATTTTTAACGACTGTTAAAGGTCACGTGATGGCCTAAAATGGTGTAGTATGCCATCTATTACTACACACCCTAAGCTACCGACAACTGCCAAAAAGTAAATTCCATGATTTTCAATATTTTTGGCGAATTTTCATTGTAGTCTTGCATAACTTAAGACTGCAACTAGATAAGCTATTTAAGTACATACAGTGTATGTATTTTTAGTTGAAAGTATTCCGATAAAATGTTTCCGTCTTTCTCTGGATAACCGGATTTTCGTTAACTGGGATCAACACTAGTCCCAGTTGATCCGAGTAAACGAGGTTTACACTTGTAGCAGAACCATTTGTAGAATCTATCTAGAAACAAATGAAGCAGATAGAGAAATTATGTTTTAAGATTTCTTCGTTCAAAAGTGTGAGACACATCCGAACTTTGGGTCATGGATTAGCTGATAGTTAAATTAAATTAAAATATCGAAAGCTGTGATCAGTCTAGATGTCAGCAGAGTGTTTCGTGGCTGGGTGTACGGGTTCCCTAATGAAATTAATTTAAGACGTAACATTTGGGAGTGAGCGACCCACAATAGCGCATGCGTGACCAAGGTTGTGCAGGTAGAGCTTCTTTCTTGCATCGGGGTGAAGGGCATCGCTCGACGTAACATGGCGTGACACAGAGCGAGGGTGGGCAAGCTCTCTTTTGGGTCCTGGCCGGCGGTAGCGTCAGCGGCGGCTCCTACTGCAGTGGCGCTTCCAGTGAAATGTATAAATTGTATAGTAAAATCTCTCTAAAACGGAACGCGATCGTTCAGACATTTTTTTCCGTTATACAGAGGGTTAGCTTTGTATACAAAGAAATTACAGAAGCTACAGACGCACAGGTTTACAGTGAAGTAATAATATAAAACGAAGTGTAAATAATAATAATAGGCTAATATGTATAATGTTCTATATTTTCAACTTACATACAATCATTGTAGTTAATCGTCTAGTTTCTCTGTCTGTTTTCAATTGTTCCTTTCCAGTCTTCAACTGTCTACATATCAAAATCATTTGTTTCACCACACACAACATTCAGATGTTTGAAATTCTCGAGTCATACATTGGAAGTTCTGAAATTGCCTTGTCTAATTTTCTTGTTGTCTCTAAAGCTTGAGTCTGAAGTAAAGGCCCAGAAATGGGAATTCCTTTACCGCGCACAAACAAACACATCACGATTAAGCTCGTCATACTCTGTAGATTTTGTAATACCTTTCACATGCACTACTTTCTATTAACTACTCGTCTTTAATTTTTATTTGTTCAAAATCTCATAAATCTGAGCTTTTCCCACTTTAAACAACACCGTTAATTCCTTAGCTGGACGTTTATTCTATCCGTGTTCTTCAATAACCTTTATTTTTTCCTCGAGTGATGATGTACGTTTAAAACTAATTTTACAAAATTTATGTACATAAAAAGTATGTTTTTAAAAATATCCAAAGTTCACAGTTTTCTTCCACTCGTACTTGATCACCTGTAACAACGAAACTGAGAACGAACACACTACAAAACAGTTGCCCGCCTCGGTAGCGTAGATGGTAGCGTGTCTGCCTCACGTTCAAAAGGTCTCGAGTTCGAATCTCGGTAAGGGTGAGTTACCTGGATAAGGCTTTTTCCGGGATTTTCCCTTATCCTTCAAGACGAATGTCGGATAAGTCTAAGCTCTATGGACCCTGAACTCATTTGAGCATCATTTCACAAAATTCATTCACAGTCCGATATGACTTAACGTTGGAGGACCTAAATTACAACAACAACAACAAAAACCTACAAAACAGTTGTACACTTACTATGTGTGTTGGAAGAGAGTTGAGAGAGCTAATGCTTTGTTTTTTCTTTTCCTCGAAGAAATACAGTTTATAGCTTTATGGTTCATAGAACTTCGGTGTAAGTACAATGGCCTTTAAAAGTATTGCTCTTTTTAAAATACGTACGTTGTAACCCATTATACATAAAGTAATCCGTTTTAATCACGTTATTTAAGAAAACGTTTCCCGAGAAATATTTCCATTTCCGGTTTAGGCAGTTTTCCGGTATAGAGTATAACATTACTTCGGCATAGGTCCGTTCATAAATTTATTTTCCGTTTCTCCAGGTTTCTGAAGTACAAGCGGTCTGTTTTAGGCAGGTTAATCACTGATACAAGGAGATTTATGCTTCCCGAGTAACAAAGACTGGCAGTAGAAAAGCTTACACAGTTTCAGAGCCGATAAAGCAAGTTTATTTCTATAAAGTTAACAGTTAAATATATGTACGCAACAAATTCTTCACTATATTCTACGTGTTTATTACTTTTCTATTATTATTATTATTATTATTATTATTATTATTATTATTATTATTATTATTATTATTATTATTATTATTATTATTATTATTATTATTATTATTATTATTATTATTATTATTATTATTATTATTATTATTATTATTATTATTATTATTATTATTATTATTATTATTATTATTATTATTATTATTATTATTATTATTATTATTATTATTATTATTATTATTATTATTATTATTATTATTATTATTATTATTATTATTATTATTATTATTATTATTATTATTATTATTATTATTATTATTATTATTATTATTATTATTATTATTATTATTATTATTATTATTATTATTATTATTATTATTATTATTATTATTATTATTATTATTATTATTATTATTATTATTATTATTATTATTATTATTATTATTATTATTATTATTATTATTATTATTATTATTATTATTATTATTATTATTATTATTATTATTATTATTATTATTATTATTATTATTATTATTATTATTATTATTATTATTATTATTATTATTATTATTATTATTATTATTATTATTATTATTATTATTATTATTATTATTATTATTATTATTATTATTATTATTATTATTATTATTATTATTATTATTATTATTATTATTATTATTATTATTATTATTATTATTATTATTATTATTATTATTATTATTATTATTATTATTATTATTATTATTATTATTATTATTATTATTATTATTATTATTATTATTATTATTATTATTATTATTATTATTATTATTATTATTATTATTATTATTATTATTATTATTATTATTATTATTATTATTATTATTATTATTATTATTATTATTATTATTATTATTATTATTATTATTATTATTATTATTATTATTATTATTATTATTATTATTATTATTATTATTATTATTATTATTATTATTATTATTATTATTATTATTATTATTATTATTATTATTATTATTATTATTATTATTATTATTATTATTATTATTATTATTATTATTATTATTATTATTATTATTATTATTATTATTATTATTATTATTAATAATAATAATTATTAATTATTATTATTAACCATTATACGGAGGGCTTACAGGAAATACACGTCACAGCGGAACCAACTCGCTTGGTAAGTTGGTACTTAAACAAAACCGATGAAGATCTACGTAATACACAATTGCACGAGCCAGCACTGCTTTAGAGGCGCACGTAATTGACTTATTACTTCCTTGGCAAGACCAGCGTGGAAAATAGATTACGGGGGATCTTGGATCGGTTCCTAGAAACTCATGAAATCTTCCATAAAGCTAAATTCTGTAATAAGCATCCTGTCAGATTATGTGTGTACTTAGAACTGGTATTATGAAAGTAGTTTGGTTGGAGCTTACTTAAACCAGACCAGAAGTTTGAATGCATGCGCCGTTTTATTACCATCTGGTTAAACAAAACCACAGTATTGGTGTACCTGGAGGCTGTTGGCAGACCTGCCGGCTTAGAAAGGAATTAATGTTCTGCAATAACGGTCATTCATGACGAAAATTAAGCGTTAAATTAACGTGAGAGTCTACCATTCATAGATTAGAAATGTTAAAGTTTTTAGTAACAAATTAGTGAATAAAATCTAATGTGCACACATTTGACTCTGCTTATTTTAATACGAGGGTGGGTGAAAAAGCAATGCCTCCTACCTTTTCCCTTAAATAAGTAAGTTATGTGAAAACTTTGAATTTGGCGCAATTCCTCAAACCTTCTTCTCCAATTCCCTGCAGTAGTAACTTCCTAAGTCAACAGTTGGCAGCACTGCATCAGCTTGCAAAATGGCTGACATCGACATTCGTATTAGACAGCGTTCTGTGATTGAATTTTTGACTGAGGAAGGTGAAACGCCAATTTGCATTCACGAAAGGCTAAAAAATGTGTATGATGATGCAACGGTGGATGTCAGCATTGTTAGACGATGGGTTCGTCGCTGTAACGAAGCTGAAGGGCAAACACCATTGGCAGATGAAAAGCGAAGCGGCAGTGACTCCATGCAACATTCAGCGAGTCGATGATCGCCGGGTAACAACAGGTGAATTGTGTGGCATTACCTCCCTCAGTAAAGGCAGTGTGATGACGATTATTCAACAACTGGGTTACTCAAAAGTTTGTTCACGTTGGGTACCAAGAACGTTAATCGCCCAGAACAAAGAAACAAGGAAAACAATAGCCTCCGAACACTTGCAGCTCTTCAATTTGGAGGGAGAGGAGTTTCAGGAAATAATTGTTACTGGAGACGAAACGTGGGTTCATTTTTTGAACCTGAATTAAAGAGGCAGTCAATGGAATGGCATCACAGAACGTCACCGAAGAAAAAAGGTTCAAAACTCAGCGGTCGGCAGGGAAAGTTATGCCAAAAGTGTTTTGTGATGCAGATGGTGTGCTCATGTTGAGTTTTTGGAGCAGGGCTGCACAATAAATTCTGTCAAATACGTCAGAACTCTCAAAAAGCTGAAAGCACGTCTTCGCCGAGTTCGCCGAGTTCATATTAATAATTAATTACATAAAGATAAAAGTTTTAACCCTTTTTCACATAAATTTCCTGTTTTAATAGTTTTATTTATAGATTAATAAATATACCCCTGAATAAAGAAGAATTTAATAAAGAATATAAACATATTATCAGTACTGCTTTAATTAATGGTTTTAATAAAGACTTTATACAAAAAAGTTTGAAAAATTTAAATATAAAAAATGTTAATGATATTTATACGATTAAAAATAAAATAAAAAACTATCATAATTTTTAAAAATTTACTTACCATCCTTGGGTTAATAAACATTTTCAAAATTTTTTTTAAAGAGTTTGGTGTAACTTTAGTACCTCAAAATAAATATTGTATAAAATTTTACTGCATTTCTCTAAGAAATAAAATTCCTAATAATAAAAAATTTGGAAACCAGAACGAAAGTATATTTTCGTAATATTATGTACAAACAGACTGATTAATCAGCTGTAGCAGATCATTTTTGGTCATTTATACATGAAATAAATCCAGAAGTTAATTTATTAAAACAAATGCTACGATA
Source organism: Mantis religiosa (assembly GCA_030765055.1). NCBI lineage: Eukaryota > Metazoa > Arthropoda > Insecta > Mantodea > Mantidae > Mantis > Mantis religiosa. The sequence goes on from CM060958.1 coordinate 10,504,245, forward strand.
GATTTGATGGATTGGTAAAATATTTTTATTTTAAAAAATAAACATCACGTAATGAATTTTTAAATACTGATATTCGATTCTGTTTTCGAATTTGTTTAATTTTCAGATTATGGCAATACTGGCAAAAACATGGTATGCTTTGGTGAACGTGATCTTGACAAAAGAATTGTTGGCTAGTGATGTGAGAGATTTTTTACACGAAATCGCGATCCTCATCAATTTATAAGAATACTTTCATCATTTCTTTTAAGTTAAGTGGAGTTTTAAGTTAAAAATTATTATATTTGTATATGTCAATCTTTAGAATTGTGTGGCTTTGATTAGTTTCAAATTGCTTCTCATCTGGACAATTGTATGTTGCGTGTTCTCATGTCCACAAAGCAGATAGCTTTTATATCAGGTGCGTTCAATTGTAGAGCAGGCGCTTCCTTCCCCTACACATGTTGTTTTCCCCACAGCACTGACCAAGACAGCGAGAGACACAGGTAGCAGTCAGAGGCGTTGCTACTAACGTTTAGCGTATGTTTGTTCTAGGTGAAACCAGATCAGAGAAAATGAAAGAAATGAAAGCACCTGTTGAATATGACCCTAATGTTGAAAATGTGATACAGCTTTCTTATAAACTGACGGAACTTATTGGGAAAAATATGAAGCCATCTAGTAAAGGCGAATTTATCAAGAAATGCTTGCTAGTTGCTGCGAAGGAATTTTGTCCCAATTTAGTTGATTTATTTGCATCAGTCTCTCTCTCTCTCTCTCTCTCTCTCTCTCTCTCTCTCTCTCTCTCTCTCTCTCTCTCTCTCTCTCTCTCTCTCGAGGTACAGTAACGAGACTATAGAAGAATTGTGTTGTGATTTGGAAAACAATTGAAGGACAAAATAAGGTCATTAACATGTTTTTTCTCTAACCCTGGCGCGGTTAATTGTATTTCTGAGGGGAGTTGATAATGAATTAAATATCTTATTTATGGCACAATCGCGACTGTGGGAAGGACAGCTGATAGTTGCATATTTCCATCATTTCTCTTGCTTGTGTTCCGTGTAAACAATAAACGTCACACTTCTGCAAAAGTTTGCAGAACTTCTAAAGCAACTGCATGACACTTTCCCTTCACAATTTGCAGACATAAAAATTGTTGAGTCATATATCCAATTATTTTGCACTCCTTTGAAATTTCTATGTAGTGAGCTACGAGCTACAAATGTAACTACTTTTACTCCAAAATTCCACTACAGTCAAATGTTCTGAGAAGGAAGTATGGGAATTATTTAAATCTTTGCCCTGCAATGATTATACTGGGCAACAAGAAATAATTTTTGAAAGTTTCGAGCACTTCATGAGGCAATTCCTACTTATTTTGTGTTGAGAAAAACAAATATGACAATGAAACAATTTTATTAGCTCTAGTTTCTATGATATACACAAGGTGGGAGTGTCAGATATTAACGGATTGAGAGAAAAGGATACATGTTAATTGCATACATGCTAACAACAGTGAAAGTGCATATGATATTTTAACAGGTAATTACATGCTAAGAGTTCTAAATTGCTGGAAAAATACTTCGCAGATAGTCGTGTCTGAAGAGAATCATGTGGTGGCCTATTGACTTCGTCGTCTTTTAGCTTGCCTCTTTTGATGGAGTTCCGCAGAATCCCTATACAAAGACCAAGCATTACTTCATTCCAACGACCCTGATATCTTTGTTCCATAACAGAAATATCCTGATGGAATCTCTCCCCATGTTCATCACTAACAGCTCCACAACTAGGAGGGAAAAAGTCTAGGTGGGAGTGGAGAAAATGGATCTTAAGGAACATGTTGCATCCTACAGGAGTACTGTCACCAAATGCTTATCGTTGTCATCTCTTTTGCTGCCTAAAAATCCATGAACAACACCCTTGAAGGCTTCCCAAGCTTCCTCTTCTTTCCCCTCCAAAATTTGTTCAAATGCAGGATCCTTTACAAGTTCTCTTATTTGTAGTCCGACAAAAATGCCTTCCTTAACTTTTGCATCACTTAATTTCCAAAATTTCTCTCTGATTATGTTTTGTTATTTGACAGGTGTGTCAATTCTCCCAAAAAATTCCTCCAAATTTAAAATCTTCACTCTAAAAGATGAAATGTCACTTTATCTTAAAAATAAGTGCTAATCTATTATTTTTATGGTCATTTTTAATTCAGCAGATAGAAATACATGTAAATTCAGTATTTTGGAGCCCGAAACATCTTCATTGTTGCAGTGTTATCAGATATTACGTTTATTTGTATCTAATTTAATGACAGTCTTTGGCTCTACATATATCTGCGAACAAAACTTTTCAAAGATGAACTATATTAAAGGTGAGTATCGCAACAAGATAAAAGACGATCACCTTGCTTATCTTTTGAGACTGTGCAGTTCATCTTTTGTACCACATATTGCAGATCTTGTAAAACATAACTTGTGTCACAGGAGTCATCATAAGAAAAGTTAGTTAGCTGGTAAGGAGTAAACTATGAGTACGAACGCTTATGGTTCCCTATACGTCAGAATGATAGCGATGTTCCGCCACTGAAACTCAGTAACTACAGATAAACGCGCAATTCTATCGCAGCGGGAGGAAAGAGGTGATTTCAACCTTTCCTTTCCTGCTTTAATTGAGCACCCCAGAGTTATATCTACGCAAACAATGGAAAAACAAAAAAATTGTATACCCACAGGTACAGACGTGTGCAAATTATTAGACTCAATGGTGAAAATTTAACATATACGTTTATTTTCTATTTATTTAACAGAATTAATATTATAAAATATTATTTCAACTCTTTAGTATTTTGTATGCATTCCTTTAGCCTTTATTACCATTTTTATGCGTTTAGGCATGCTCTCTACAAGGGTGGAGCACCTTCATTTATTTCTTCATCTCTGTCCCAAATACTCTTCGAGCTATCAATAGGCTGAACTTTTGTTGTTATGTTCAATTTTTTCAGTCTCTATTTAACAATACCCCAATGATCCTCTATTTTTATTAAGTCAGGGTTATTCCCCGGCCATGGGAGTACTTTTACATTGTTTTCTTTGAGGAACTGGGTTACAGATTTTGCTCTATGGCAGGGAGCACTGTCATGCATGAACACAAAATCACCATTTGGAAACCATTCTTTACTTTTCGGAAATAGTCTTGTTTCTAATACAATTTTATAATGTTTCTGCTCCATAGATCCCACAACTATGTATAATCTTCCAGATCCATGGACAGACTTACAGCTCCAGACCATTTTCGATGTTGGGTGCTTTACTCTTTGATCGACACACTGAGGGGAAAATGCTTCTTTATCTGTCTTCTCACATATTGGCTGCTTTCTTCATATACTTCAAACATGAATTCATCAGAGATAATTAACTGAAGCAATAAAAAACTTTATTAATACTTAACAGTTTTAAAATATCTCAAAGATAGTATAACAAAACCAGCAATGAGAGAAACAAAGTTTAGGCTGTTTATTTCATTTCCATAAAATTTACATATACATATTTCAATTCTATGCTATATAAAATTTTCACACTATTTACCTTTCTCCAAAAATCCACTAGATGTTTCTTCATCTCTTTGGCCCATTCTAAACGTATTTTTGCCATTGCAGTTTAGCAGTTTAGCCTTTTTACGAGGCCTGCGTGTTGGTAAACCTGCTTCACATAATCTACTGCGAAATACTGACACTGATATTTCTGTACTGTACTGCTTTAGTTGATTACTAAGGTCAATGCTGGCTGCTCTTCTATTTTGTTTTGCCACCTGCACAAGTTTTCTTTGCATCCTTGGTGATAACTTTCTTTTCCTCCCGCATTTTCCATCCCTTTGTGAGGTCAACGTCTCATCGAATGCTAAATCTTGATTAATGCGACAGAGTTTTGTGAAATACACAATTTCTTAGCTATTTCACGTTGTGAATAAAGAGTTTCCTTAAAAAGACTCTCAGTTACAGCTACTTACCTTGGGGATAAGTCAGCAGTTTTACCCATAACCTCACTTTTGAATCAATGTGAATGCTGAGGATAAGATACACGATGTTACCTGGCTTGAGATCAATTAATAATAAATACTGAGGATATATTAGTCATAAAACACAATAAAGGCAAATATTAACAATATTCAGTTACTACATTCACCAAATGAAAGCAATATCACCAAACAGTTGGATAAACAGACATGAAGAAAATGGCTGCTCTTAATTCAGAGCTACCACTATATTACTACAAGTAAAATAAAAATCCCCCAGCTATTATTAAGAGAGAAATTTCATTGAATGTGCTTCATATTGTAGTAAAGAAAAGAATTACGACAAATTGAAATTGGTTACGGCGGTAAGTAACTAAAAACAAAACATGTATGAGTCTAATACTTTGCACACGTCTGTGTTAACAAATTAAACTCTTTTGAAAAGTATGCTTCGTTTTTTGCCTCATTTCTCATTCATGCAACCGTAGTTTGTTCTAAAATGATCCCCTACATGGTATAGTATATTTAGTATAGTCATATAAAAGGAGAACTAACTCGTGCATCCTCTCAATCCATTACGTTCATACGCAATATTAAATAGCAAACACGAGAGTGGACATGGCCGGAAGTGGTGCCAACTGAAACAAAATTAGAGCGCACGTGGTTCTTTCTGTCTCTTCTGAGTAACTGCTTTCCTCAAAATTAGAACTCTGCTACCGGAATGATGACGACGACAACACGGATCTTGCAGAGCGAACACCAACTGTGTTTCACGATACAAGAAACTGGGAATTAACATCTGAGCGCTTTCAGTATGCCAGTTTATTGGAATCTCTGCCTCAGTATGCCAGTTTATTGGAATCTCTGCCCCATATCGTTAATTATTAACCTAAAATACACATTTTCTACTGATAACGTATACGTATAAGTGAGAGAATTTTATACTGCAGCAAAATATGGAAGATTTCACTTAAATTCACATGCTAAACTAAACTGGTTTCCTGAACCCAAGAATAGAAATTTTAAAAATTTTTAATCGAATAAATATTTTCAAAATCATTAAAAAAAGCTCTATTTGTCAGGTAAATATGAAATATTTTAACTTATATTGAAGCCTGAGCATCCTAGATTATGTTAAATGGTAAGATTTCGATGAACAATTTTCTGCGTACATCCGCTTTCATTTTTATTCTCAGCGGAAAGTAACCCTAGTCGCCCATAATTGCAGGATTAGTATAGCGGATGAATCCGAATGGAGAGAAAAATAGTGAATCCCTCAATTTCGGTGCATAAAGTAATCATAACAAAATAACACATTTCAACACTATTGCACTCATATCTTTATACACCTTACAAAATTTTACACATTTGAATTGCTTCTTACCGACAGCACTCACACAGATTTCCTGGTACCATTCTCTACTTCACCAATTTCATTCATCGTCCAATATGACTTAATATTGGAGGTTTTCTCTTATCCTGAAAGATGAATGTCTGGTAACTCTAAGCTCTATGTACCCGGTACTCATTTGAACATCATTTTATTCATCGTCCGATATAACTTAACGTTGGAGGTTTTCTCTTATCCTGAAAGATGAATGTCTGGTAACTCTAAGCTCTATGTACCCTGTACTCATTTGAACATCATTTTATTCATCGTCCGATATAACTTAACGTTGGAGGTTTTCTCTTATCCTGAAAGATGAATGTCTGGTAACTCTAAGCTCTATGTACCCTGTACTCATTTGAACATCATTTCATTCATCGTCCGATATGACTTAACGTTGGAGGTTTCCTCTTATCCTGAAAGATGGATGTCTGGTAACTCTAAGCTCTATGTACCCTGTACTCATTTGAACATCATTTCAATCATCGTCCGATATGACTTAACGTTGGAGGTTTTCCCTTATCCTGAAAGATGAATGTCTGATAACCCTAAGCTCTATCTACCCTGTACTCATTTGAACATCATTTCACTCATCGTCCGATATGACAACGTTGGAGGTTTTCCCTTATCCTGAAAGGTGAATGTCTGGTAAGTCTAAGCACTATGTATGCATCAAATGTTTCAAACACGCCTAAAACAATATTTAAAAAATATTAGAAACATGATGTAAAAACCACAAATTCGAAATTATGTGTCTGATCGTGATCAACTTAATTATGTGGCAACTCTCTCATATTTACTGAAATAATAGGCAATATTTATATGTATACTTACCAATTAAATTGTAGATTTCTTCATTTTGGCTTAATTTACACTGATAGTCCCCTCAAAGATCTTGATAAACAGCACGTTTGTATTTCGCCAGTCACTTGTTTATTTAAGACAATCTACCTTCAGTTATACCTATGCCTTTTTGGATATGCATTGTAGGTATGTTGCTAGGCTACCATGCGCCTGTATAGCAGATTGTCCCGCTATGCAGCTGATGTAGTGAAGTTGCCTGCATTTAAGGAGGTAATATGGAAAATCAGTTTCTTAATGTTATCAACTTAAATGTTTTGACAGCAGTTACATGCATTGATATAGAGGATACCTACTGAATGCTGGCATAGGTTAAGAAGTTTTTTTCTTTAAAAATAATTCTCACAGTTTGGTGTTTGACTTTAACTTCTCTGCTACTTCATATCTTGAGGCCCTTAAAGAAAAAGAAAACAGTTTTTAGATAAACAAGTCAATAATTCAAGAAAAAAATGTTTTATAAATATCATAACTGCTATTTTAATTCACTTATACATATCAAACTAACCTTTACGTGTAAAATATTTAAAAATACCTTATGATTTTCTAAATAAGACACTATAATGTTGATAAAAATAGACGAGAGGTGGGTATTATGGAATGCCATTCATTTATAAAAATAGCTTAACTAATTTTAAATGAAAATCGCCAGATCATTATAAGTACATAGCATAACTAATGGTGATGAACTTTCACTTGTAAAAACAACTGCTATTCATTTTGTTGTTATAAAAACAATGTATTTAGGAAATAGTTGCAAATGGAGGTTATTATGAAATAGCCGGGCATTATTAGGGATGTCAGATGTCCCAGTTTCACCGGGAAAGTTCCGGATTTTAGCCTTTGTTGTTCAATTGTTACAGTATTCCGAAAAGTTTTACCCGGGATGCTAAATGTTCCGGTTTTTTTGAGGTTTGTTAGTACTGAATGTTTTTACATCTTAAATACACCAAGTATCTCTAATTTTATTACCCTTGCCAACCTTGGCATGAATAAATAAGATTTTTTACATAATCAGTTAAAAATCAAAATTGAAATACGTCTCTCTTTGATTGTTATGTTGGTACCGAAGGGTATGTTTACCATCGGATTGACTTGTGTCTCACTCTATGTGCGTGCTTCTAAGGTGAACACGCGGTTACTAAAGTTATCATTTGGTGTAACTTGTTTCTACTGCAACAATGAAGTACATTAAGATGCCTAAGGAAAAGTGTATATTTAGTGATTCTCTTAAAGAGCAATTTCCGTTTTTGTAGGAGAGTAGTATTGGTAGAACTTAATAAGTATCTGAAGTGCAGTGTAATTTCTGCCACAGTGTGTTTAGCGTTAGCCATGGAGAGAAATCTGATATCATGGATCATGTTAAATACAATAAAGTTCAGGCTGGCCCCGTAGATCAGTAGATAGAGCACCTGCCTACCGTGCTAGGGGTCCCGGGTTCGATTCCCGGCGGTGGGGTTGAGGATTTTTCTCCGACCAAGATAATTCCCCATCTTCCCCAGAGTCTGGAAGTATGAATGAGAGTGTGAATGTGTGCGTGATCTAATGATTAAACGGGTTAACACCTGCAGTATGTTCCAAAGGAAAACGGCCGCCGATATTACCATAGCAGTTAAAGGCGAGGTATAAATGGAACAAGGAAAAAAAATAAAGTTCAGCTAATGGTAATGTGCTTATATCTGTATTAATTCATCAGGTACCCAATTGTATATGTATCAGGTCTTTTGGTTTTCCGATAACATATCAAAGTGTCACGTTTTCTTCATTTAAGAGTCTGGGATCCCTAGCTATTATGGAATAGATGGTTTAAAATATTGAACATGTAATTTCATTGCATAAAACATGAAACACGATTGGTTTAAAATAGAAAAAAAATATGTAAAAAAGGTTTATAGGCCTAGACCATACACCAAGTATAAAATAACAAAAGAAGGAAGTTTTGTTTGCAGTTGAGTGAATTTACCTTTTAAAAATATAATTTGGATTTAAGTTAGGCTATATTTCTATACATATATAGCTAATAATGATTGTTTAGTTACTAATATTATACACAAAACTCATTTTTTAACTTTCTTTCTATTCAGTATGGTTATATGTAACATTATACTCTTACATCATACCTAGTACTCCATAATACTGGACATGGCATCTTGGAAAATGAACCTTTAAAGGAATGAACAAAACACTGATAGATAAAAGGCGATCACAATAGAACAAACTATAAGTCTTTTAGTGTACCTTATACTTAACATCAATGTTCAAGTCATAGGCGTAAAAATGATATAAATATATGTGCAAAAACTTTTGAATATCACAAAACACACTTTATTCTGCAGCGAGTGAAATAAGCTTTCAACTGTCACTGCAGTGCATCACGGGAGTGTTTCTTGACTATTGCATAGCACTCCCAAATAATAGCAACAGCAGACAGAGCAGAAACTTGGTATTTTAAATTTCCCAACTATTTCGTAAATTTTATTATATATTTTGTAAACCGTAAGAGAGTTACCTTACTGCATAAAAATATAGATTTTATTAAAGGACACAGTATTTCAAATAAGGTGAGTACGAACACAGCAACACTTTACCTACTCCGTGCTACAATTGATTCTGTAAATGTTAGTTACAGTTTATTTAGATTAATAAGAGCTAGTTAAAAAAGTAAGCTTTTGATAAACTAGATTACAGAACAGCGAGAAGACAAATTCGTGTGAATGTAACCCATTAAAGCAGTCATTCTATTCTTTTTGTGCCTCATTGAGTACGTTCTCTACTTGCCAGCAGAGTACAGAAAAACTGAACGTCTATTTAATTCCCTTATTCACATAAAGCCTTCATGATTACAGCGATTTCATCCGAAAATAAACAAAATACAGCGCTACGCCGTAAGCAGCTGGCATCTAGTGGACAACTAGGAAATCTTCAGAAAGCGTGCGGCGTCGTGTATGATGCTGAGCTCTGGCGGAGACGCCTTGTACTGATACATGACGGATGCTGTGTTCGTCATACTTAACTCTGCCATGTTTCTCGTAATTTCTCTACCACATACATCGTAAATACAGAAGGCACTGCATTCAACTCCAAAATTCATTACCGAAATTTACTAGAAACTTAAATTTTGAGACGCACTGAATCCCCCCCTTGAAAAAGTAGTTTTGGGAAAGTATCCGTGTGTTAATAAATAGAATACCTCATAAACAAACCCACAGTAAAATAATAAACATGATATTTGAATCGCTTGGTGCAGAATCCCCTCATGTCCAAATTCTTGAGAAATTCAGATTTGTTGATAAAACGATATTATTTGTATAGACGCTCCTATCAGCGCCGAAATCCGTCATGTACACCTTAAACTGTGCATTCCTTAACTAGTTGAAGTATCTGTTTGACGAAGAAACCCTTCATTTCCTGGACATGGAACATTTTTTATTCAAATTGCCACTTTGGCAAAGTGGTTTGCAGATTTCTAATGTTTCCTCTTTCCTCCCGTTATTTTGATGGACGTCTAAAGAAGGTTTTGTGATTATTTTTGAAAACGGCTGATTTAAAATAATTTAAGCCCTATCTTCCCCACGATCAAAGCTATTAATACTTGAAGCAAATGCGAGATCGGCATATTCCTTTCGATGCATGTTCTAACTCAGTATTACGTAAATTTAAAACGAGGAGCGAAGGACAAGTGACGAGTGACTTGAACGTTTCAAGACGGGAGGTGGACAACGTATTATCCGCATAATTCAGTGAATTATAATATCGCAAAGTTATTAATACTTCATGCAAAGGCAAAATCGGCATATTCCTTTCGATGAATGTTCTAACCTCTCTTGTAGTTCCGCAGTAACCTTCATAACAACTTGTTTGGACAGTCTATACCTCCGTCTGATAGTTCCTCAAAATTATTTCTCCGCAAAGGCCATCCTTTATTACGAATGCCATTTAGACGGCCTTAAATACAGAAAATTGACATCAACAGCTGCGTTCATGCCCGACATCTTGACTATTTACTTTTGTTAAGGACTTAACAACAGGAATTTGGCTTGTTAGTTTAACAAGAGATTTAACACGAGTGTTAGGCTAAAACTTGTTGGTGAAATGCAATTTTTGTTATAACTATTGCTAAACTAATGTTAAGTCTTAACATCTGTTGGTTAAATCGGGCAATAATGTACTCTCTTACAGAATTAAGTGTTCAACATATTTAATAACTGATATTTTGGAACTGAATATGAAACAAAGTCTGCAAACATACAGAAAGGTGTGTTTTCCATCCAATTTATATATGTGAATTTAGATTCTTATTTGTATTTGTGTATGCAGAGTAGTTTAGTTTTTTGCTTCTGCTGAAAAATAAAACCAATTGGACACCAGGGGTTACTGCAAAAAGCAATTCAGTTAACCTCAAAATCTTACAAGATATATACAAGAAAATCTCTCACCCCAAAACTGCCTTCACTTAGAAAATATTTCATACACTTTTGTTTTCTCAAAAATGGCTTTACAGCTTTGATTAAAATACTATAGGCTGGGAATATTTACAATGCAAATAAATGTACAAGGTAGTCCGCTTGAGATATTAGAAAACTAAAACGTTATATTTATGAAGCTAATGCACATATATCTGAGAAATTTTCTGGGAGTTAACAAATGAGTGACGTTTCCAGTGCCATGGCAACGCTATCGTGCAAAGAAAACAAAACAAATTGATCCTAGTGCCGCAATAACGTGCTCAGTTTGTCGTATGGTATCAGAATATGAAATCAAATTAATTTAGACAAATTTCTAACTCAATTAGAAAGAAGAAATCATTTTTAAGAATAGTCTACGGAAAAGTCATATGCGGGCCAGACATTGGCTTTCTTCAAGTACGTAGATACGTCTTACAACTTCTATGCCAGGTTTTACTTCTGAAAACCCTACTGTAACGTGAGTGTATTAAGGAAATAGGAAGCCTTATTAACTTTGCTGAATAAGGACTAAAATGCTTCAAAGAACTTAAGGGTAAATTTAATGTAATGCAGTTACCAGCTTAAAACAACGTCTGGCTCAGGTTTCTGAAGCCTAAAGCACTGACAAGGCTATCGACACAAAATGACAATGCATCACGAACCATTACGACATAGATGTGGACCCCTGTTTGTGTAAGAGAGAAGTTAGCACTAACTGTGTACAAAAAAGGAGTTAATGGTGAGATCACTTGATACAAAAGTCAAAGAAAGATGTCACTACTGTACACAATTGCACTAAACATTTTCCACGCCTTTTGCACATAGTAACGTGATACCAGTCATACTGGAGTCGAACAACATCTTGTTTTAACACACTTTATGGCTATACAATTTGCTAACTCGCTTGGGGTGCATAGGTACTGGTTTATACAACATGCTCACCTCTGATTCGATTTGCGGATACAAATTTAGCTGTGTGGCCTTCTTCTGCTGTACAGTCTTTAGTATGGCTCATTTTGGAAAAGAATTAAAGTCTGATAAAGATGTCTCTAGGAAAATTAAGCGCTCGTTTTTACCAAAATGTAAGTATAGGAGAGACTAGTACAATGACGCTCATGTAGTATTCTAGGGACACAATGATTCTAGCAGATCCTGCATACCACTGCCATCTAGCGGAGTTTAAATTAGTACAGGATACATAGATATATAGAGCTTGGCGTTACCAGACATTCACCTTACAGGATAAGAGAAAACCTCAAAAGTTAAGTCATATCGGACGATGAATGAAATGATGTTCAAATGAGTACAGGGTACATAGAGCTTAGGGTTACCAGACATTCATCTTTCAGGATAAGAGAAAACCTCCAACGTTAAGTCATATCGGACGATGAATGAAATGATGTGCAAATGAGTACAGGCTACATAGAGCTTGGCGTTACCAGACATTCACCTTACAGGATAAGAGAAAACCTCAAAAGTTAAGTCATATCGGACGATGAATGAAATGATGTTCAAATGAGTACAGGGTACATAGAGCTTAGGGTTACCAGACATTCATCTTTCAGGATAAGAGAAAACCTCCAACGTTAAGTCATATCGGACGATGAATGAAATGATGTGCAAATGAGTACAGGCTACATAGAGCTTAGAGTTACCAGACATTCATCTTTCAGGATAAGAGAAAACCTCCAACGTTAAGTCATATCGGACGATGAATGAAATGATGTTCAAATGAGTACAGGGTATATAGAGCTTAGAGTTACCAGACATTCATCTTTCAGGATAAGAGAAAACCTCCAACGTTAAGTCATATTGGACGATAAATGAAATTATGTTCAAATGAGGACAGGGTACATAGAGGTTAGATTTACCAGACATTCATCTTTCAGGATAACAGAAAACCTGCAACGTTAAGTCATATCGGACGATGAATGGAATTATGTTCAAATGAGTACAGGGTACATAGAGCTTAGAGTTACCAGACATTCATCTTTCAGGGTAAGAGAAAACCTCCAACGTTAAGTCATATCGGACGATGAATGAAATTATGTTCAAATGAGTACAGGGTACATAGAGGTTAGAGTTACCAGACATTCATCTTTCAGGATAAGGGAAAACCTCCAACGTTAAGTCATATCGGACGATGAATGAAATGATGTTTAAATGAGTACAGGGTACATAGAGCTTAGAGTTACCGGACATTCATCTTTCAGGATAAAGGAAAACCTCCAACGTTAAGTTATATCGACAATGAATGAAATGATGTTCATATGAGTACATGGAACATAGAGCTTAGAGTTAGCAGACATTCATCTTTGAGGATAAGGGAAAACCTACAAAGTTAAGTCATATCGGACGATGAATGAAATGATGTCCAAATGAGTACAGGGTACATAGAGCTTAGAGTTACGAGACATTCATCTTTCAGGATAAGAGAAAACCTCCAACGTTAAGTCATATCGGACGATGAATGAAATGATGTTCAAATGAGTACAGGGTACATAGAGCTTAAAGTTACCAGACATTCATCTTTCAGGATAAGAGAAAACCTCCAACGTTAAGTCATATCGGACGATGAATGAAATGATGTTCAAATGAATATGGGGTACATAGAGCTTAGAGTTACCAGACATTCATCTTTCAGGATAAGGGAAAACCTCCAACGGTAAGTCATATCGGACGATGAATGAAATGATGTTCAAATGAATATGGGGTACATAGAGCTTAAAGTTACCAGACATTCATCTTTCAGGATAAGGGAAAACCTCCAACGGTAAGTCATATCGGACGATGAATGAAATGATGTTCAAATGAGTACAGGGTACATAGAGCTTAGAGTTACCAGACATTCGTCTTTCAGGATAAGAGAAAACCTCCAACGTGAAGTCATATCGGGCGATGAATGAAATTATATTAAAACGAGTACAGGGTACATAGAGCTTAAAGTTACCAGACATTCGTCTATTAGAATAAGGGGAAACTATGGGAAAAACATTATCCAGATAATTCATTCTGGCTGAGACTGGAACTTGGACCTTTGTAACGTGAAGAAGACACGGTACCATCTACTCTACAGAGATGGACATATTAACCATTGTGATGCTTCTACCGCAACCACTTGAACCAGTTCATATCCAAGTGTGTTACACTCTCCTGTGACCACTTATTTCGCTGAAAGACTCATAATTTATCTGGCAATTTTTTCCATTACATCTCCCCATAAGACTGCTTGCTAAGAAATGTACCAAGTTCCAGAAAGCAGGGCGCCAGTGGCATCTTCCACGTTTACAATCTTGTAGTTCATTTCCGCTACAGACATATCGAGCTCTAAAGATAAGAGAGGCACGACAGAAGTGAACCTCTATAGCGCTGACATGTGAAGAGCGGGGTGCGAATTGAGTTAGATAACTTTATCTTACATGTCACTCTGTCACCTAACAATACTTGATTATTTTTACATTATTTTAATGAAGCCTCTTTGTATTACTGCTGAGAAGTTTGAGAATATTGTGTACTGTGGGTACAACTGATAGCGTCACTTTGCACGTACTAAATTAGTGTTTATTTTTTATGCTACAAGAATTACAGTAGCTACAATATTGTAAATATACAAGCTTGGCTTAAATAAGAAGATAAAATGTAACAAACTAAAAATATAATTGTTGAACAGCTGGATGATATCGAATTGAGAGAAGGTTATTTATTTCCAGCAAGATGGAGCGAAGTGTCATACATCTAATGACACCATGGAATTTGTAACCAGTTTCTTTGATAATCGAATAATATCAAAATGTCTTTGGCCCCCCAGATTCCCTGACTTAACCTCACCGGATATTTTCTTGTGGGGATATCTAAAAAATAGAGTGTACAAAAAAGGCCACGGACAATTGATGCCCTCAAGGAATCCATTCGAACCGAAATAAGTAACATTGGCGAGGATACTCTCCATAAAACTTCAGAGAATATGGTGAGACGAGTACAAACATGTATAGATGCTGGTGGAGGACACTTCCAACATTTTCTCTGAGATGTAAATATTGTAATGTAATCTCCAAATTGTGTATGCTTTTAAGTCAGTACCGTTTTGGAATTAAAAAAGACAAGCATAGATATCGCAATAATTTTATTTTTACATGAAAGTCTGCACCTTAATCTACTTTTCTACATAATTTCCGTGAATATTGAGGAACTTGTCATAACGTGGCACCAGTTTTTGAATACCCTCCTCATAAAATTCTGCCGCCTGACGTGTTAACCACTGTATCACAACTGTTTTGACTTCGTTATCGTCTTGAAGACGCTGACCGCCCAGATGTTTCTTCAAGTGCAGTAAGAAATGGTGGTCGCTGGGCGCCAGATCAGGGCTATACGGAGGATGAGTTGCCCATTGAAAAGATTTGATGAGATCTTTGGTCCGATTAGCCATATGTGGACGGGCATTGTCATGCAGCAAAACGATACCCTTACTCAACTTGCCACGTCTTTTGTTCTGGATTGCACGGCGCAGATTGTTCAATGTCTCACAATAAGACGCTGCATTGATTGTCTCATTACGAGGGAGAAACTCCACTAGCAATACTCCTTTTCTGTCCCCAAAAACTGTGTACATGATTTTCCGGGCAGAAATTGTTTGCTTAAACTTCACTTTTGTGGGTGATGATGAATGTCGAATTCCATGGATTGTTGTTTTGATTCTGGCGTGACGTATGCCACCCATGTTTCGTCACCAGTAACAATTTGGTCTAAAATATCTTCACCTTCATTGTGGTACCGCTCAAGGAAAGTCAATGCACTGCCTAAACGTTGGGTTTTCTGCAAATCCGTCAACATTTTCGGAACCCAACGTGAACACAATTTCCGGTACTTCAATTTCTCGGTCACAATGCGATACAAAACACTGCGAGAATATTGAAGAAAATAGTCGCACAATGATGAAATTGTAAAGCGTCTGTTTTCTCTCACCTTTCGTCCACTTTCTGCACTAAATCTTCAGTAACGACCGAAGGAGGCCCACTCCGTTCTTCATCATGCACATTTGTGCGGCCATCTTTAAATGCTCTCACCCATTTCCTTACCATTCCATCACTCATAATGTTTTGTCCGTAAACTTCACAGATCTCACGGTGAATGTCCATCGGTTTTATGCCTTTAGCAATAAGAAATCGTATAACAGCCCGTACTTCACAATCGGCGGTACTCACGATTGTCGGAGACATCTTAAACACTCAGTAACCAACGTATACAATGAAGAATCAGACTGTAATGGAGTCAGTGCGTAGACAAGAGATGTAGGTAACCAGCGGGCATGCGCGGAACGCCTACCGTAGCGCTGCGGCGGCGGAATCGCAAAACGGTACTGACTTAAAAAACATGTCTCGTATATTCTCTCAAAGTTGCACGTGTGTCCTATTATTGGTTCAAAAGTTTTGGCACATCGAAGTGGTTCAGTTTTACATGGATCGCACTGTATAATAACACTGTATAATATGAAGACTAAATAAGCCAACTTAACCTAACCTAACCTAAGCTTTCTTGAATCAGAATTCAAGTTTACATGGTGAATAACAAGGGTATTAAAATCGCACGACCGTGTCCTTTGGTATGACATTTTTAAGTCAGTCTTGTGTTTGTTGATCCTAAGTTTGTGAATTTGCAAACCGCTCTGGTTGAAAGCTGTGGTCATATCGGAAATTACTTTAGAATCAAAACGCAAAATGTGCTATAAAAACCTAGGACCTAAACCAAGGAATATATCATTGAAGACAAGACACTGGTAAAAGTGTCAACATAAAACGTATAACACAAATAACAACTGAAAATCACATGTGGTTAATTCCTGTATTTCATTATTCCTTAAATTACCTGAAGGCGGAACTATGATACAGTTTTGTTTCAGACGAGAGTTCATTGTAGTGTTGCATAACCTTAAAATAGGAAAAATTTTACGCCATGACGTTTTTGGTGATATAAACTGAAGTAGTTGTTAGTTTCTGAAATTTGTAATGCTGGCTTTGAAACTTGTTTGATCAATCATCTTTCGCTGCATACCAGAGCATTCATAACTTTATACAGGAATAATTGAAAATCAGTACAGTTGTTCACAGAGATCAGAGAAGACGGGAATATAGTACAGTACAGTCTGATCATCAGTACAGCGTACGTAACACGACGTATATTTGATATCACATGTCTTTAAGTATTACCTGTCTTACGAATGAGTACAGTTGTTTAGAGAGATCACAGAAGACGGGGATAAAGTACAGTACAGTCTGACCATCAGTACAGCGTACGTAACACGACGTATATTTGATATCACATGTCTTTAAGTATTACCTGCCTGACGAATGAGTACAGTTGTTTAGAGAGATCAGAGAAGACGGGGATATAGTACAGTACAGCCTGACCATGAGTAAAGCGTACGTAACACGACGTATATTTGATATCACATGTCTTTTATTACTGCCTGTTTGACGAAACAGTACAGTTGTTTAGAGAGATCAGAGAAGACGGGGATATAGTACAGTACAGTCTGACCATCAGTACAGCGTACGTAACACGACGTATATTTGATATCACATGTCTTTACGTATTACCTGTCTGTCGAATGAGTACAGTTGTTTAGAGAGATCAGAGAAGACGGGAATATAGTACAGTATAGTCTGATCATCAGTACAGTGTACGTAACATGATGTATATTTGATATCACATGTCTTTACGTATTACCTGTCTGTCGAATGAGTACAGTTGTTTAGAGAGATCATAGAAGACGGGAATATAATACAGTACAGTCTGACCATCAGTACAATGTACGTAACACGACGTATATTTGATATCACATATCTTTAAGTATTACTTGTCTGACGAATGAGTACAGTTTTTTAGAGAGATCAGAGAAGCCGGGAATATAGTACAGTACAGTCTGACCATCAGTAGAACGTACGTAACACGACGTATATTTGATATCACATGTATTTAAGTATTACCTGTCTGACGAATGAGTACAGTTGTTTAGAGAGATCAGAGAAGACGGGAATGTAGTACAGTACAGTCTGATTATCAGTACAGCGTACGTAACACGACGTATATTTGATATCACATGTCTTTAAGTATTACCTGTCTGACGAATGAGTACAGTTGTTTAGAGAGATCAGAGAAGACGGGGATATAGTACAGTACAGTCTGACCATCAGTACAGCGTGTGTAACACGACGTATATTTGATATCACATGTCTTTAAGTATTACCTCTCTGACGAATGAGTAAAGTTGTTTAGAGATATCAGAGAAACGGGAATATAGTACAGTACAGTCTGACCATCAGTACAGCGTACGTAACACGACGTATATTTGATATCACATGTCTTTAAGTATTACCTGTCTGACGAATGAGTACAGTTGTTTAGAGATCAGAGAAGACGGGAATATAGTACAGTACAGTCTGACCATCAGTACAGCGTACGTGACACGACGTATATTTGATATCACCTGTCTTTAAGTATTACCTGTCTGTCGAATGAGTACAGTTGTTTAGAGAGATCAGAGAAGACGGAAATATAGTACAGTACAGTCTGACCATCAGTACAGCGTGCGTAACACGACGTATATTTGATATCACATGTCTTTAAGTATTACCTGTCTGACGAATGAGTACAGTTGTTTAGAGAGATCAGAGAAGACGGGGATATAGTACAGTACAGTCTGACCATCAGTACAGCGTACGTAACACGACGTATATCTGATATCACATGTCTTTAAGTATTACCTGTCTGACGAATGAGTACAGTTGTTTAGAGAGATCAGAGAAGACGGGGATATAGTACAGTACAGTCTGACCATCAGTACAGCGTACGTAACACGACGTATATCTGATATCACATGTCTTTAAGTATTACCTGTCTGACGAATGAGTACAGTTGTTTAGAGAGATCAGAGAAGACGGGGATATAGTACAGTACAGTCTGACCATCAGTACAGCGTACGTAACACGACGTATATTTGATATCACATGTCTTTAAGTATTACCTGTCTGACGAATGAGTACAGTTGTTTAGAGAGATCAGAGAAGACGGGAATATAGTACAGTACAGTCTGACCATCAGTACAGCGTACGTAACACGACGTATATCTGATATCACATGTCTTTAAGTATTACCTGTCTGACGAATGAGTACAGTTGTTTAGAGAGATCAGAGAAGACGGGGATATAGTACAGTACAGTCTGACCATCAGTACAGCGTACGTAACACGACGTATATTTGATATCACATGTCTTTAAGTATTACCTGTCTGACGAATGAGTACAGTTGTTTAGAGAGATCAGAGAAGACGGGAATATAGTACAGTACAGTCTGACCATCAGTACAGCGTACGTAACACGACGTATATTTGATATCACATGTCTTTAAGTATTACCTGTCTGACGAATGAGTACAGTTGTTTAGAGAGATCAGAGAAGACGGGAATATAGTACAGTACAGTCTGACCACCAGTACAGCGTACGTGACACGACGTATATTTGATATCACCTGTCTTTAAGTATTACCTGTCTGTCGAATGAGTACAGTTGTTTAGAGAAATCAGAGAAGACGAGAATATAGTAAAGTACAGTCTGATCATCAGTACAGTGTACGTAACACGACGTATATTTGATATCACATGTCTTTAAGTATTACCTGTCTGTCGAATGAGTACAGTTGTTTAGAGAGATCAGAGAAGACGGGAATATAGTAGAGTACAGTCTGACCACCAGTACAGCGTACGTGACACGACGTATATTTGATATCACCTGTCTTTAAGTATTACCTGTCTGTCGAATGAGTACAGTTGTTTAGAGAGATCAGAGAAGACGGGAATATAGTACAGTACAGTCTGACCATCAGTACAGCGTACGTAACACGACGTATATTTGATATCACATGTCTTTAAGTATTACCTGTCTGACGAATGAGTACAGTTGTTTAGAGAGATCAGAGAAGACGGGAATATAGTACAGTACAGTCTGACCATCAGTACAGCGTGCGTAACACGACGTATATTTGATATCACATGTCTTTAAGTATTACCTGTCTGACGAATGAATACAGTTGTTTAGAGAGATCAGAGAAGACGGTAATATAGTACAGTACAGTCTGACCATCAGTACAGCGTGCGTAACACGACGTATATTTGATATCACATGTCTTTAAGTATTACCTGTCTGACGAATGAGTACAGTTGTTTAGAGAGATCAGAGAAGACGGGAATATAGTACAGTACAGTCTGACCATCAGTACAGCGTACGTAACACGACGTATATTTGATATCACATGTCTTTAAGTATTACCTGTCTGACGAATGAGTACAGTTGTTTAGAGAGATCAGAGAAGACGGGGATATACTACAGTACAGTCTGACCATCAGTACAGCGTACGTAACACGACGTATATTTGATATCACATGTCTTTAAGTATTACCTGTCTGACGAATGAGTACAGTTGTTTAGAGAGATCAGAGAAGACGGGGATATAGTACAGTACAGTCTGACCATCAGTACAGCGTACGTAACACGACGTATATTTGATATCACATGTCTTTAAGTATTACCTGTCTGACGAATGAGTACAGTTGTTTAGAGAGATCAGAGAAGACGGGGATATAGTACAATACAGTCTGACCATCAGTACAGCGTACGTAACACGACGTATATTTGATATCACATGTCTTAGGTATTACCTGTCTGACGAATGAGTACAGTTGTTTAGAGAGATCAGAGAAGACGGGGATATAGTACAGTACAGTCTGACCATCAGTGCAGCGTACGTAACACGACGTATATTTGATATCACATGTCTTTAAGTATTACCTGTCTGACGAATGAGTACAGTTTTTATGGTACGTCGCTCGGTTTAGAGAGATCAGAGAAGGCGAGAATACAGTACCATACAGTCTGACCATCAAAACATCAGCACAGCGTATGTAACGCAACGTATATTTGATATCCCTTGACCTTAAGTAGAAAGGTGATCTGACATGTTTCCGACCTCAACATGAACATGGAAGCACTGGTAAATAAGAGCTAGTGAATTTCGCTGTCCATCTATTGATACTTACTGACCAAAGTTTCATTCATTTTGGACGCTCAGTTCATATGTAACAGTCGCTTGAGTGAGTTCATCCGAGTTTTTTTATGAAAATGGACAAAATCGAGTTTCGAGCTGTCATTAAATATTTGCTTTTGAAAGGCAGTACGTCTACGGACATCAAAGATGAATAGGATGTTGTGTAAGGGGACTCTGTACCATCATTTACCACAGTGAAATTTTGGGTAGTACAATTTAAACGTGGCCGTAAGAGCTTGGGAGACGATGAATGTTCGGGACCTCCAACAACTGCAACTACCGACGAAAACTTTACCAAAGTTCACTAAATGGTGCTAGACGACCGCCGAATTAAAGTGAAAGAGATAGCAGAGGCTATGAACATGTCAAAAGAACGTGTTTGTCACATATTAAATCAACAATTAGACATGAGAAAGCTCTCCGCGCCTAGGGTCCCGCGTTTGCCCACGTTAGACCAAAAACGAGTTCCAATGAACATTTCCAACGCTCTGTTGGCGCAATTCAGGCGCAATAAATCCGAGTTTTGGTGCCGATTAATTATTGTAGATGAAATTTGGATATACCATTATACGCCCGAAACAAAAATACAGTCGAACTAGTGGACTACAAAGGGGAAACCGGCCTTAAAAAACTGTTTTACAGGCTGGGAAGGTCATGCTGACTGTTTTGGGATAGTCATGGAGTTCTTTTAATCGAATAACTTCAAAAAGGCAAAAAAACCATTACATGAGCATACTACACATCATTACTTGATACGTTGAAGGCAGAACTTGCGGAAAAAGGCCACATTTGCAGAAAAAGAAAATCGTGTTTCACCAAGACAACGCACCGTCTCACACCTTAGCGGTTGCAGTGGCGAAAATACACGAATTACGGTTTCAACTGCTTGACTCACCAGATTTAACCACAAGCGACCTCTTTTTGTTCCCTTATCTGTAAATTGCGCATGGAGGACAGAGATTTTCGTCAAATGAAGAGGCAATCACCTTCGTGAACAATTATTTTGCAGAGAAAAACGCTGAGTGCTATTTGAACGGGTTAAAGAGATGGGAACATCGCTGGGAGAAGTGTGTAGAGTTACAAGGAGACTATGTTGAAAAACGCCGAGTACTATTTGGACAGGTTACAGAGATGGGAACATCGCTGGGAGAAGTGTGTAGAGTTACAAGGAGACTATGTTGAAAAACGCCGAGTACTATTTGGACGGGTTATAGAGATGGGAGCATCGCTGGGAGAAGTGTGTAGAGTTATAAGGAGACTATGTTGAAAAACGCCGAGCACTATTTGGACGGGTTATAGAGATGGGAACATCGCTGGGAGAAGTGTGTAGAGTTACAAGGAGACTATGTTGAAAAACGCCGAGTACTATTTGGACAGATTACAGAGATGAGAGCATCGCTGGGAGAAGTGTGTAGAGTTACAAGGAGACTATGCTGAAAAACGCCAAGTACTATTTGGACGGGTTACAGAGATGGAAGCATCGTTGGGAGAAGTGTGTAGAGTTACAAGGAGACTATGTTGAAAAACGCCGAGTACTATTTGGACGGGTTATAGCCATGGGAGCTTCGCTGGGAAAAGTGTGTAGAGTTACAAGGAGACTATGTTAAAAAAACGCCGAGTACAGTTTGGACGGCTTACAGAGATGGGAGCATCGCTGGGAGAAGTGTGTAGAGTTATAAGGAGACTATGTTGAAAAACGCCGAGTACTATTTGGACGGATTACAGAGATGGGAGCATCGCTGGGAGAAGTGTGTAGAGTTATAAGGAGACTATGTTGAAAAACGCCGAGTACTGTTTGGACGGCTTACAGAGATGGGAGCATCGCTGGGAGAAGTGTGTAGAGTTATAAGGAGACTATTGTTGAAAAACGCCGAGTACTATTTGGACGGCTTACAGAGATGGGAGCATCGCTGGGAGAAGTGTGTAGAGTTATAAGGAGACTATGTTGAAAAACGCCGAGTACTATTTGGACGGATTACAGAGATGGGAGCATCGCTGGGAGAAGTGTGTAGAGTTACAAGGAGATTATGTTGAAAAACGCCGAGTACTATTTGGACGGGTTACAGAGATGGGAACATCGCTGAGAGAAGTGTGTAGAGTTACAAGGAGATTATGTTGAAAAGCGCCGAGTACTATTTGGACGTGTTACAGAGATGGGAGCATCGCTGGGAGAAGTGTGTAGAGTTACAAGGAGATTATGTTGAAAAGCGCCGAGTACTATTTGGACGAGTTACAGAGATGGGAGCATCGCTGGGAGAAGTGTGTAGAGTTACAAGGAGACCATGTTGAAAAACGCCGAGTACTATTTGGACGGGTTACAGAGATGGGAGCATCGCTGAGAGAAGTGTGTAGAGTTACAAGGAGACCATGTTGAAAAACGCCGAGTACTATTTGGACGGGTTACAGAGATGGGAGCATCGCTGGGAGAAGTGTGTAGAGTTACAAGGAGATTATGTTGAAAAGCGCCGAGTACTATTTGGACGGGTTACAGAGATGGGAGCATCGCTGGGAGAAGTGTGTAGAGTTACAAGGAGATTATGTTGAAAAACGCCGAGTACTATTTGGACGGGTTACAGAGATGAGAACATCGCTGGGAGAAGTGTGTAGAGTTACAAGGAGACTATGTTGAAAAACGCCGAGTACTATTTGGACAGGTTACAGAGATGGGAGCATCGCTGGGAGAAGTGTGTAGAGTTACAAGGAGACTATGTTGAAAAACGCCGAGTACTATTTGGACGGGTTACAGAGATGAGAACATCGCTGGGAGAAGTGTGTAGAGTTACAAGGAGACTATGTTGAAAAACGCCGAGTACTATTTGGACGGGTTACAGAGATGGGAGCATTGCTGGGAGAAGTTTGTAGAGTTACAAGGAGACTATGTTGAAAAACGCCGAGTACTATTTGGACGGGTTACAGAGATGAGAACATCGCTGGGAGAAGTGTGTAGAGTTACAAGGAGACTATGTTGAAAAACGCCGAGTACTATTTGGACGGGTTACAGAGATGGGAGCATTGCTGGGAGAAGTGTGTAGAGTTACAAGGAGACTATGTTGAAAAACGCCGAGTACTATTTGGACGGGTTACAGAGATGAGAACATCGCTGGGAGAAGTGTGTAGAGTTACAAGGAGACTATGTTGAAAAACGCCGAGTACTATTTGGACAGGTTACAGAGATGGGAGCATCGCTGGGAGAAGTGTGTAGAGTTACAAGGAGACTATGTTGAAAAACGCCGAGTACTGTTTGGACGGGTTACAGAGATGGGAACATCGCTGGGAGAAGTGTGTAGATTTACAAGGAGAGTATGTTGAAAAACGCCGAGAAAAACGCAAGTTCACGCATGTTCAGTATCCTCTACCGCTGCAATGGAAGTAACATGCAGTTAAAGTTTATGTTAGAGGAAGATCCGGAGTTTCTTTCAAACGTAATCTCCTCTGAGGAAACTTGGCTACGTCATTTTGATCCTGAGAGCAAACAGCAAAGCTCGGTGTGGAAATCTTCTTCATCAACAACCCCCAAAAAAGCAGAAGTGGATGCTTCTGCTGGGTAAGTTATGGTCATCTCATTCTTTGATATTCATGGAATGGTTTATCAACATGTTGTCCCTCACACACTTCAGTAACCGGAGAATACTACAGGTATGTCCTGGAAACTTTACAAGTCAATATCAGGCGCAAAAGACCACATTTCTGTGAAGCAGGCTAGATGCTGCACGACGATAACGCGCGGCCGCATATTGCCAATGTTTTTGCTGAATATCTTGGAAAAATCAACGTGAAGTGCATCCCTCACCCTCCCTATAGTCCGGATATAGTCCCATGTGACTTTTTTCTATTCACTAACTTGAAGAAACACCTTCGTGGAAGACATTATCCATCATCAGAAGCAGTGGTGAAGGTTGCGGAGGCAATTTTGAAGGATCTCTCAAAAATAGTGGCCAGCATGTCTTTGAAGGCTGACAGAAATGCTGGGAAAAGTAAATCGCATTCAGGGGAGAGTGTTTTGCGAAGGACCATTAAATTATGAGGATGAGTAAAGGTACGTTGTCAAAAAAAAAAAAATATGTGATCTTTCTTTATTGAAAAGCCCTCGAAATATAAAGCATATTTAAGAATGTTTTACATATTCATCCGCAGAGAAAGGCTTAATGCGGTTTCGCAAATCATTTGTTTCTTGTTTCCAGTCCAGCTGGAGTTTCGTGAATGCCACATAGTTGGGACATGGTTGGAATTCTTGAGTGTCCCCACGTGACCCTACACATCACAATAGCCTCTGAACGCGGGCTATTTTCAGAGATATATACACTATTTATAAACCGGCCCCTCCCACTGTCTTCTTACACACGACCTGATGCAGGCGGCGCTCTCTTAAACTGTTCAATAAAAAGCTTACGGGCTTTCGGCTTAGCTCACGTAACTCCATCTAATTCAGCGGGAATTCATATTTTGAGAGTGCGTGAATAGAAAATGATATAATCTTAGGAAAACGTCAATGAAGGTGTGTTATTTAAGTAATTTTAGCATCTTCCATGCGACACGATTGTTTAGCCGTCTTTGCAAAATAACTGTTAGCGTGACAGCTTCACCTTCAAGAGCTCTCGAGTTCGAAACTCGATCAGGATGAATAATTTATATAAGGTTTTCCCCATGCTTTTCAATTATCCTGAAAGATGAATGTCTCTCCACTCTAAGCTCTATGTACCCTGTACTCATTTGATCATCATTTCATCCATCGTCCGATATGCCTAACGTTGGAAGCTTTTCCCTTATCCTGAAAGATGAATGTCTGGCAAATCTAAGCTCTATGTACCCTGTACTCATTTGAACATCATTTCATTCATCGTCCGATATGACTTAACGTTGGAGGTTTTCCCTTATCCTGAAAGATGAATGTCTGGTAACCCTAAGCTCTATGTATACTGTACTCATTTGAACATCATTTCATTCATCGTCCGATATGACTTAACCTTGGAGGTTTTCCCTTATCCTGAAAGATGAATGTCTGGTAACTCTAAGCTCTATGTACCCTGTACTCATTTGAACATAATTTCATTCATCGTCGGATACGACTTAACGTTGGAGGTTTTCTCTTATCCTGAAAGATGAATGTCTGGTAACTCTAAGCTCTATGTACCCTGTACTCATTTGAACATAATTTCATTCATCGTCGGATACGACTTAACGTTGGAGGTTTTCTCTTATCCTGAAAGATGAATGTCTGGTAACTCTAAGCTCTATGTACCCTGTACTCATTTGAACATAATTTCATTCATCGTCGGATACGACTTAACGTTGGAGGTTTTCTCTTATCCTGAAAGATGAATGTCTGGTAACTCTAAGCTCTATGTACCCTGTACTCATTTGAACATAATTTCATTCATCGTCGGATACGACTTAACGTTGGAGGTTTTCTCTTATCCTGAAAGATGAATGTCTGGTAACTTTAAGCTCTATGTACCCTGTACTCATTTGCACATCATTTCATTCACGTCCGATATGACTTAACGTTGGAGGTTTTCTCTTATCCTGAAAGATGAATGTCTGGTAACTCAAAACTCTATGTACCCTGTACTCATTTGAACATCAGTTCATCGTCCGATATGACAGCGTTGGAGATTTTCTCTTATCATGAAAGATGAATGTCTGGTAACTCTAAGCTCTATGTACACTGCACTCATTTGAAAATAATTTAATTTATCGTCGGATCTGACTTAAAGTTGGAGGCTTTCCCTTATCCTGAAACATGAATGTCTGGTAACTCAAAACTCTATGTATCCTGTACTCATTTGAACATCATTTCATTCATCGTCTGATATGACTTAACGTTGGAGGTTTTCTCTTATCCTGAAAGATGAATGTCTGGTAACTCTAAGCTCTATGTACCCTGTACTTATTTGAGCATCATTTCATTCATCGTCCGATATGACTTAACGTTGGAGGTTTTCTCTTATCCTGAAAGATGAATGTCTGGTAACTCAAAACTCTATGTACCCTGTACTCATTTGAACATCATTTCATTTATCGTCCGATATGACTTAACGTTGGAGGTTTTCTCTTATCCTGAAAGATGAATGTCTGGTAACATTAAGCTCTATATACCTTGGACTCTTTTGAACATCATTTTATGTATCGTCTGATATGACTTAACGTTGGAGGTTTCCTCTTATCCTGAAAGATGAATGTCTGGTAACTCTAAGCTCTATGTACCCTGTACTTATTTGAACATCATTTCATTCATCGTCCGATATGACTTAACGTTGGAGGTTTTCTCTTATCCTGAAAGATGAATGTGTGATAATTCTAAACTCTATGTACCCTGTACTCATTTGAACATCATTTCATTTATCGTCCGATATGACTTAACGTTGGAGGTTTTCCCTTATCCTGAAAGATGAATGTCTGGTAATTCTAAACTCTATGTACCCTGTACTCATTTGAACATCATTTCATTCATTGTCCGATATGACTTAACGTTGGAGGTGTTCTCTTATCCTGAAAGATGAATGTGTGATAATTCTAAACTCTATGTACCCTGTACTCATTTGAACATCATTTCATTCATCGTCCGATATGACTTAACGTTGGAGGTTTTCTCTTATCCTGAAAGATGAATGTCTGATAACTCTAAGCTCTATGTGCCCTGTACTCATTTGAACATCATTTCATTCATCGTCCAATATGACTTAACGTTGGAGGTTTTCTCTTATCCTGAAAGATAAATGTCTGGTAACTCTAAGCTCTATGTTCCATGTACTCATATGAACATCATTTCATTCATTGTCGATATGACTTAACGTTGGAGGTTTTCTCTTATTCTGAAAGATGAATGTCTGGTAACTCTAGGCTCTATGTACCCTGTACTCATTTGAACATCATTTCATTCATCGTCAGATGTGACTTAACGTTGGAGGTTTTCTCTTATTCTGAAAGATGAATGTCTGGTAACTCTAGGCTCTATGTACCCTGTACTCATTTGAACATCATTTCATTCATCGTCAGATGTGACTTAACGTTGGAGGTTTTCTCTTATTCTGAAAGATGAATGTCTGGTAACTCTAGGCTCTATGTACCCTGTACTCATTTGAACATCATTTCATTCATCGTCAGATGTGACTTAACGTTGGAGGTTTTCTCTTATCCTGAAAGATGAATGTCTGGTAACTCTAAGCTCTATGTACACTGCACTCATTTGAAAATAATTTAATTTATCGTCGGATCTGACTTAAAGTTGGAGGCTTTCCCTTATCCTGAAACATGAATGTCTGGTAACTCAAAACTCTATGTATCCTGTACTCATTTGAGCATCATTTCATTCATCGTCCGATATGACTTAACGTTGGAGGTTTTCTCTTACCCTGAAAAATGAATGTCTGGTAACTCTAAGCTCTATGTACCCTGTACTTATTTGAGCATCATTTCATTCATCGTCCGATATGACTTAACGTTGGAGGTTTTCTCTTATCCTGAAAGATGAATGTCTGGTAACTCAAAACTCTATGTACCCTGTACTCATTTGAACATCATTTCATTTATCGTCCGATATGACTTAACGTTGGAGGTTTTCTCTTATCCTGAAAGATGAATGTCTGGTAACATTAAGCTCTATATACCTTGGACTCTTTTGAACATCATTTTATGTATCGGCCGATATGACTTAACGTTTGAGGTTTTCTCTTATCCTGAAAGATGAATGTCTGCTAACTCTAAGCTCTATGTACACTGGACTCATTTGAAAATCATTTTATGTATCGGCCGATATGACCTAACGTTGGAGGTTTTCTCTTATCCTGAAAGATGAATGTCTGGTAACATTAAGTTCTATGTACCCTGTACTCATTTGAACATCATTTCATTCATCGTCAGATGTGACTTAACGTTGGAGGTTTTCTCTTATTCTGAAAGATGAATGTCTGGTAACTCTAGGCTCTATGTACCCTGTACTCATTTGAACATCATTTCATTCATCGTCAGATGTGACTTAACGTTGGAGGTTTTCTCTTATCCTGAAAGATGAATGTCTGGTAACTCTAAGCTCTATGTACACTGCACTCATTTGAAAATAATTTAATTTATCGTCGGATCTGACTTAAAGTTGGAGGCTTTCCCTTATCCTGAAACATGAATGTCTGGTAACTCAAAACTCTATGTATCCTGTACTCATTTGAGCATCATTTCATTCATCGTCCGATATGACTTAACGTTGGAGGTTTTCTCTTACCCTGAAAAATGAATGTCTGGTAACTCTAAGCTCTATGTACCCTGTACTCATTTGAACATCATTTCATTTATCGTCCGATATGACTTAACGTTGGAGGTTTTCTCTTATCCTGAAAGATGAATGTCTGGTAACTCTAAGCTCTATGTACCCTGTACTCATTTGAACATCATTTCACTCATCGTCCGATATGACTTAACGTTGGAGGTTTTCTCTTATCCTGAAAGATGAATGTCTCGTAACTCTAAGCTCTATGTACCCTGTACTCATTTGCACATCATTTCATTCACGTCCGATATGACTTAACGTTGGAGGTTTTCTCTTATCCTGAAAGATGAATGTCTCGTAACTCTAAGCTCTATGTACCCTGTACTCATTTGAACATCATTTCATTTATCGTCCGATATGACTTAACGTTGGAGGTTTTCTCTTATCCTGAAAGATGAATGTCTCGTAACTCTAAGCTCTATGTACCCTGTACTCATTTGCACATCATTTCATTCATCGTCCGATATGACTTAACGTTAGAGGTTTTCCCTTATCCTGAAAGATGAATGTCTGGTAACTCTAAGCTCTATGTACCCTGTACTCATTTGAACATCATTTCATTCATCGTCCGATATGACTTAACGTTGGAGGTTTTCTCTTATCCTGAAACAGGAATGTCTGGTAACTCAAAACTCTATGTATCCTGTACTCATTTGAGCATCATTTCATTCATCGTCCGATATGACTTAACGTTGGAGGTTTTCTCTTACCCTGAAAAATGAATGTCTGGTAACTCAAAACTCTATGTACCCTGTACTCATTTGAACATCATTTCATTTATCGTCCGATATGACTTAACGTTGGAGGTTTTCTCTTATCCTGAAAGATGAATGTCTGGTAACTCAAAACTCTATGTACCCTGTACTCATTTGAACATCATTTCATTTATCGTCGGATATGACTTAACGTTGGAGGTTTTCTCTTATCCTGAAAGATGAATGTCTCGTAACTCTAAGCTCTATGTACCCTGTACTCATTTGCACATCATTTCATTCACGTCCGATATGACTTAACGTTGGAGGTTTTCTCTTATCCTGAAAGATGAATGTCTGGTAACTCTAAGCTCTATGTGCCCTGTACTCATTTGAACATCATTTCATTCATCGTCCGATATGACTTAACGTTGGAGGTTTTCTCTTATCCTGAAAGATGAATGTCTGGTAACTCTAAGCTCTATGTACCCTGTACTCATTTGAACATCATTTCATGTATCGGCCAATATGACTTAACGTTGGAGGTTTTCTCTTATCCTGAAAGATGAATATCCGGTAACTCTAAGCTCTATGTACCCTGTACTCATTTGAACATTATTTTATTCATCGTCCGATATGACTTAACGTTGGAGGTTTTCTCTTATCCTGAAAGATGAATGTCTGGTAACTATAAGCTCTTTGTACCCTGAACTCATTTGAACATCATTTCATTCATCGTACGATATGACTTAACGTTGGAGGTTTTCTCTTATCCTGAAAGATGAATGTCTGGTAACTCTAAGCTCTATGTACCCTGTACTTATTTGAACATCATTTCATTCATCGTCCGATATGACTTAACGTTGGAGGTTTTCTCTTATCCTGAAAGATGAAAGTCTGGTAACTCTAAGCTCTATGTACCCTGAACTCATTTGAACATCATTTCATTCATCGTCCGATATGACTTAACGTTGGAGGTTTTCTCTTATCCTGAAAGATGAATGTCTGGTAACTCTAAGCTCTATGTACCC
The DNA here is from genome assembly GCA_030765055.1 of Mantis religiosa. NCBI lineage: Eukaryota > Metazoa > Arthropoda > Insecta > Mantodea > Mantidae > Mantis > Mantis religiosa. The sequence goes on from CM060958.1 coordinate 10,534,994, forward strand.
TGTACTCATTTGCACATCATTTCATTCATCGTCCGATATGACTTAACGTTGGAGGTTTTCTCTTATCCTGAAAGATGAATGTCTGGTAACTCTAAGCTCTATGTACCCTGTACTCATTTGCACATCATTTCATTCATCGTCCGATATGACTTAACGTTGGAGGTTTTCTCTTATCCTGAAAGATGAAAGTCTGGTAACTCTAATCTCTATGTACCCTGTACTCATTTGCACATCATTTCATTCATGGTCCGATATGACAACGTTGGAGGACGAAAATTTAAAATGGAGAGAAACAAATTTCTGAACACTGTCGGAGCACTTCCTCTACTAAGTTCAGACATTACTAAACGATAAAATCTCGAGAAAGCATATGTCTTTCACATAGCATTTACATCCCACTTTCATCCTTGTAGCTTTAATAAACTATAATGTAAATAACCAGCTAGAGTATCAGAAATATTTGTATTAGCTAAGGGCCTAACCTCTAGACTGCTTTCTTTTGTTAAATAAACTTTATTGCATTATAGGTTCACGCAAATACATGTGATTAAAGATTCCATAGCGTGGTCATTGAAATTTTATGGTATGAGACGTAAGATTTACTTTGTTGCCGGAGAACTAAAATGATTCTTGGAATTCAAGCATCAATTACACATAGCAGCAAATCTAAAGAAGAAATGATTGTTTCCCTCCGTGTTTAACACAGTACAAAGAATGTAAACACTGTTTCAAAGAGCGGCTATTCTCTTTTTCCAAGGAATTTACATTTCTACAGTTTCTCCTTCAACATTCCGCGTTTCATTTTTCTCGGAAAAGCTTTTCGGTATACTTGGCTGAGGAAATTTGATTGAACTTCTGGTATTTTCCTCTTACTGAGGAATTCTCTGCTGAGGGAATTCGTTTGAAGAAGCACAATTGTATGGAATGACTGATATTAATATTGATTGTATGAGGACTGGAATGAAGGTGAAGTAGTGTAGTAGATTCGATTGTTTTATGTTTTATTATCAATATTGGCAATACGAGGGGATGTCGCAAAGTTTTAATGATCACCCAGTAATTTTAATGATAGAGTAATTAAATTTTTCAGTGTCGTCATTGATCACTCGGAACATAATGTTGGTAGTTCCAGAGATTTGAGTTCTTTCGCTTTTACAGTGAGTTTCAAACGTGACTGAGGTGTAAGATGGGGAAAATTGAGGCTCGTAGTGTGATCAAGTTCCTGTATTTGAAGGACAAAATTGCCCGGGAAATCCATAACGAGGTGACGACTGTTTATGGAAATGATTGCCCATCGTATGACACTATTGTGAGGTGGAAAAAGAATTTTCAAACTGGTCACATGTCCCTGACAGATGAGCCAAGAGCTGGTAGACAGTCAGCTGTCACAGTGAAGAAAGTGGAGTGTTTAATACTGGAAGACAGACGAGCAACTATCCAAATTTAAGTTTGAATTTATGAGTCACTATGTTTACACTCAAACTTCACTTACTTCTTGTTGTATAATTGAAACGTTTTCAAGATCATTCGATCTCATCCTCAGCTGTTTGGTGACTAAATGAACCTTCCTCTTCTTCCTCTACTACGGAGCTCCGATCACTCTGCCATCTGGTGTTAGTGGCACTAAGTTTAATACTTCATTTAATGCCGGGATTTCAAAATTTATAACTTTATCACGGTTTTTGTTTATGAATATTTTTCCCCAAATATCCAATTCTATGGGTGAACTTAAAGATTTTAACAGTTTAATGTTGTGGCCAATGTTGTGGTTTTCTGTCCAAAAATGGTGTGAAACTGCAGATTTTTCTGTTTGTTTCAACTTAATGTTCCTCTGGTGTTCTTTTTGCCTAGTTAACAAGTTTCTCTTAGTTTTTCCTATGTAGCTTTTTTCACAGGTTTCACAATTAATCTGATAAATTCCTGATTTCAAATTGTTGAGGATTGTATTTTTCAGTGGTTTATTTAGCAGGTTCCTCAGACTGAATTTGTTTTGGGGTGCTAGTTTTAAGTTTAGTCTTTTGAAGATTTGTTCAAATTTTATAAACGCCCATGGATGGTAGGTGAATTTTCTATATTGCCAATTTGTGTTTTTAAGTGGTGTGAGAGTGGTACTTTTTTATCTTATCTTCAGTTTTTCTTTCCTCTTCATCATGTTCCTTATGATGGCTGGGTTGAATCCATTTAATACCGCTATGTCTTTTATGTGTTGTTCTTTCAAAAATTCATCCTTACTCAGTGGGACGTTGTATAGCCGGCGAATTAGACTTCTAAAGGCAGCTAGTTAATGTGAACCTGGGTTGTATTCATTTTTCTTTATGTAATTATCTAGGTGTGTGGGCTTCCTGTATATTCCAAAATCTTCACCATGACGATGTCTAGTTATCTTGAGGTCCAAAAAGGGTAGGGAATTGTCTCTTTCTACTTCCATAGTAAATTGGATGTCATTATCTTGCAGGTTTAGTAATTTTAGGGAATCTTCTCTAAGTTTTTCCAGAATGATAGCAAAAACATCATCAACATATCTCCGCCAAAATTTGTAAATCTGTGGGAAGGCCTTTACTATGTGTGTTTCAAAATAGCTCATGTATAGGTCTGCTAAAATAGGCGAAAGTGGGCTACCCATTGCTAATCCTTTTGATTGTCTATAGAATTTTTGAATGAGACATACATTAATCATGAATTAGACATATCTTAGTTATGGTAGTGTGTGGAGGAACATGTCTAAGATGTCTGCACGGTGGGTTCCACGTTTGATAATCCCTTTCCTAAAGCAAACACGGCGTGACCTTTCAAGACAGATGCTGATGCTGTTGGAACAGGATGAAGAAGAAATTTCGAATGGGAATTTCGAAGGGAATTTAATACACGTGATGTTCCGACAAAGGCAACAATTTTATCGCTCGTAAGAAAGCTGGAGACAACTGGTATACTCATTAGTGAGAGTGGAAAACATAGACCGCCATTGAATGCAGAGACTGTTACAGATGTTCGCAGAAGGCTATTGAATTCTCCAAATAAATCGTTGTGTCGATTGAGACAGGAATCAGGGTATTCATATGGAACATGTCAAAGAGCTGCGACCTTACAGAGTGCATATGGTGTAACAACTGAAAGAAGCAGATTATCATAAACGAATCAGTTACTGTCGATGGTTTCAGAGTACTCTTATTCCACGTCCAGACATTCTCTCCATAACGTGGTTTACAGATGAGGCATGGTTTCATCTGTCAGGCTACATAAACACACAAAACACCAGATATTGGGCTGCTGTAAATCCCCAAGTGATCCACGAAACCCCACCGCATGGTGTGCGGTGTCAGCTTCCAGGATCGTTGGTCCCATTTTTGATACTACTGTAGATACTGAAGTTTATATGAGTATCTTCAAGACATTTGTGGAGCAGTTGGATGATATCGAATTGAAAGAAGATTATTTCTAGCAAGATGGAGCAACGTGCCATACATCTAGTGACACCATAGAACTTGTAACCAGTTTATTTGGTAATCGAATAATCTCGAAAGGTCTGTAGAACCCCAGATCCCCTTACCTAGTCTCAGCGGATTTTTTTCTTGTGGGGATAACTAAAATTAGAGAGTACAAGAATAGGCCACGGACAATTGATGTTCTCAAGGAATCTATTAGAACTGAAATAAGTAACATTGGCGAGGATACTCTCCGTAAAAATTCAGAGAATATGGTAAGACGAGTGCAAGCATGTGAAGCTATATTGCTTCTGGGTGCACACAATTCCACGTTGGGACGCCAATTTGATGCAAATAATTTAATGGCGAGCAAATAAGTTGGCAAGCAATGAGGTTTCTCTCAGGATGTGCGTGGATGTGTGTGAAGGAGATTTTAATAACACTGGAATGCCTGTTTCCAACTTATTTATTTACTGCTTCTTCTTTAAAACATCGAAATGAAAGTTGCCGACCAAGGGTTACCAATCTCTGTTTAGAGTTACTGACGGCAGAATGTTTATTACTCGATAAACTTTATCCGTTCCTCATATATATATATATATATATATATGAAGCGACAAATATTCAAGCCAGAACCAGAGGACTGCCCTAATAGGCTTCACGCCTCGGACCGCTCTAATCGGCCTCATGCCGAAGACTGATCTGAATGACCACAGCTGCACGTAGGTGTATCACTTTCACTCTGAAAACCCTCATCATTCAACCAAAAATCTCTTTGTGGCTGTTTTGTCATGCCATTCTGAATTATCCAAAGAATACTCTATTCATATAGGTCAAGTGAACACCTTTAGAAAACTGCTAAGGACACTGCTTCTTACATTGCTTTTGTTATAACAACTTTCCCTACAACTCAACTGGTCTTGCCCTTGTCGTAACAAAGAACCAACATTCCTTTGACATCCATCATGATTCTTTACTTCTGGCAAACCTTAATTTCGGTATCACGTGTATAGATGCTGGTGGAGGACACTTCCAACATTTTCTTTGTGTATTATATTCTCCCAAAGTTGCACGTGTATCCTATAATTGGTTCAAAGGTTATGACTTATTGAATTGGTTCAGATTTATATGGATCGCAGTGTATTACATGAAGACTAAATAAGCCAACCTTACCTAACCAAACCTAACCTAACCAAACCTAACCAAAGCTTACCTAACCTAAGCTTTCGTGAATCATAATTCCAAGTTTACATAGTGAATCACAAGGGTATTAAAATCGCACGACTATGTTCTTTGGTATGCCATCTTTAAGTCAGTTTTGTTTGTTGATCTTATGTTTGTGAATTTTCAAAGCTCTGTAACAGCTGTGGTTGATATCTGTGGTCCTATCGGAAATTACTTTGGAATCAACTATTCAATTTTAAATGATTGTATATGTATCTGGTACAGAATTCTTCCACACATAAAAAGAAAACGGAATATTTTATATCTATTAAGTTTAACAAAACTTGGTAATACACAATAATAATTAACATAATAATTGAGCATTAAAACTAAGACACGTTTGCCAACCTAGTTGAAATGCACCATCAGTGCCAATAGATGATGTCATTTCCGTTTTGTAGAGCAATAAGGGAGCGGAAACTGAGATTGCCGAGTATTCATGTCTTGGCAAACTGCAGGAATTTGTTTTTTGCAGGTAATATACTTAGTGTGAATATCTATTCCTGACGTCTATTGTGGCTCACTTACTTCACATCATACTAAACGACTCGTGCCGCTCAAGTGAACAGAAACATCTATAAAACCGCCATTCTATTATTAGATTATTATTCCTTTAATTTCGAATGAGCCCATGTATGACTACACAAAGTTCTTACCTCTTCTATAAATCCAAAGTTTCTCATTCTTTGGCTGTGGGCTTTCTTTGTCCCGTCTGTCCACCTTGATTCAGTCAACTTGGCACTTATGTACCTTCATCTGTCTAGGATATCGTCTTGAGTGATCGTCCTTTTTTTACTTCACCAATACATTTCATAGAGTTTGCTTGTGCATTACTTCTATTTTCATAAAATTCCATAATTTGTTTTGTGAACCTATTTGAAGTTCATAGTTTAAAATTTCCATACAATTTTAATCTTCCTTTCCTAATACTCTCCATATTTTTCATTTGATTTTTACTTGTAAGTCTGTATTCTTCACCTACGATTTGAGAGCTAACATTTTTCTAACAAACTTTATTAGAAACGTTTTTATTTTTCTATTTTTATAAATTTAATTTCATTGTTTTATTATTAGTTTACTTTATTTTGTAACAATTTTACTAAAGAAGATCACAAAACGATCCAAAAACTTTAAAAACCACATAAAAGAATTATATTTGAGTGGATACCTGCACAATGTGGAATTACTGGAAATGAATCAGCTGACTTTCTTACCGAAAAGGTGCAAATTTAATGCAGAACAAATATAAAAACTTATCCTTTACATCCATAAAAATATTAATTAAAACTAGTATAAAAACAAACAAAACCAATGAATATCTAACAAAGTCAAAGATAAAAAAATCCATAAATTTTGTGAAACAAAACAAACTCTATTAGGAGGATCATTATGTACATTTTGAACCTTGGCAGACCTGAACGTTGTAGTTGCCATCCAACACCAACTCCAATACTCAGACCATAATACGAGAATCGATTGCAGGAAAAATGGCGGCGCTCGTGGTCCAGCTTGTGATGTTGTGGTTATATCTACAGAGTAAAGTGTGTATTTGTTTATTTTGTGTGTTTGAAGAATTAATGTAATTCATATTACAGTGGCAATTAGTGACTAACGAGTTAGTTTATAGTTGAGTATTTAACATAAGGTGATAACGTTTACCTAAATATATACTGTGAAGCATTGTCGAAATGCATCGTTATTGTGTTCCCAGCTGCAATCTAATTATGGTAGTATACCTCACACGACATTTAAATTTCCGAAGGAAAAATCGTAATGGGATAAGTGGACCAGGAACATACATCGTAAAGATTTTAAAGTAAATGACAAACCTGTAGTTTGTATTCATCATTTTGAACAGTGCTTTGAGGTTAAGGAAGACATCTTTCCAGTAAATGATGGTGAACCAATTCGTGCCCTTCGAAAAGTACCAAAATTAATAGATGATACCTACCCCACGAGTTTTAAGAATCAGCCATCCTATCACACATTAAAGCTCAACCAGAAAAGACGAAATCCTGAAGAATGCATCCAACACATTTTACAGAGAGTAAAGATAATTTTAATACTTGGTGTGCACAAGATGTTATTGACAGTTTTGAACCGAAGTGGTGAGGAGATTTTAACCCATTGATAGTCATTATTAAGGACGATTAGTTACGTTCTTTTCTATAACATTCAAGATCCCAGCTTCACTGATGTTCCTTCACTTAATGAGTTTCAAAGTATTTCATAACCTAGAACCAATATTATGAGCCTACCAGTAGAAAATTTTAAATGGATCTTGCAGTGTGAGGGAACTGACACCTTCAAACGTGACAATTGGAGTAAACTGGACAATCTGGTGAGTTCTCTTAAATATAGTATAAGCAGTACCTATGTCCTAACCAGAAAAGGTTACTATATAAACAATATAAAATAAACTTTAGCTCTTGCTACAGACGATAGGATGATACAGTCCAATAAGATAAAGTTTGCTGTGTTTAATGCTTATGAGTTGTCATACCTTATAAATTAAATTTTGATTGGAAGTATAAGGTGGAAAATGCATAGTACTGGTCGTGCTACTATATAATGTGATAAGCTCTTAGGATTTGTCATGATGCTCTTTATTTATGTTATTACACGTTTTAGTTGAAGGTATAAAGTGAAATGCTTAGGAGTTACCTCGCTGCTCCGTAATATGGATTATATTATGTCCATTGTGTATAGTTTCCTATTCTGCGTAATCAGAGTCGCTGGGCTTCGACGGGTGCCATCTTGGAATCTGTATTATGGTCTGAGTATTGGAGTTGGTGTTGTGCCATCTGACGTTTCCAATAAAAAGTTTGACATTGTTGTCCATACTTTATTTCAAAAATTTTGTCAATAAAGGGTCATTTGTTTTGTTTACATTAACTTGAAAATTGTGTCTCAACAAAAACATGGATTAACTCGTGAAAATGTTCGTGAAATGACGACTTTCGACGTGGATTATCAATACAAGAGAACATCGATCAACTAACTTCCACATTTGGTGACGAAGCTCCATCCTTTGCCACTGTGAAACGCTGGTATAACGAATTTAATCGTGGTCACTGTTTGCTCAATGTGGGCATCCAAAATCAGTTGTTGTGCCACAAAACATTGATGCTGTGCACAAACTAATAATGCAAAATCGCCACGAAAAATATTGTGAGATTGAAGTAACCCTAGACTTTAGTTATATCAGCATATACTCGTATAAAATATTGCATGATTATTTATATATAGAAACTGAAGGGCAAGAAATTAAGAAAGTCAAAAGTTTCAAGCATTTGGGATCTATATTACAACAATAAAGGATATGTTTAGGAAAGAGAGCTATTGGGGTGCTAAATTCAATCTTATGGAGTAGAAATATTTTGGCCAAAACGAAAAAATTAATTTATAAAGCATTTATGGAAAGTGTGATGTTCTATGGAGCAGAAACTTGGACAATCAGCAGAATACAAGAGGATAAATTAAGAGCAACGGAAATGGATTTCTGGAGAAGGTCTGCCAGGAAGTCAAGAAGGGGTAGGATAAGGAATGAAATAATAAGAGAGTTTTAGTTAATTGAGTTGGCCATGCTAGCTCAAAGGCTAAGCGCGACTGGACGGAAACCAGGAGATCCGTAGTTCAAATCCCGGCCATGGCATTGACTTTTTCATGTTGACTCTATCTATCAAAAACCTTAACCTATGTATGGCTTGTGTGAAGAAATGATTAATTTCCATCAATTAACTAAAATAATAAGAGTTAAATGATGAAGCTTGGGACTCAAGTACTTACGATAGTCAGTCGTCACAAACGGTGTATCTCGTATGTGAGAGCCCCTAGTGGTCTACCGGGGAAATATACGAATCAAATGGAGAATTTAATGTCAGGAGGGCACGTTGGCCATGGTACCTCAAAGGTTAAGGGTGACTGGACGAAAACCAGGAGATCTGTGGTTCAAATACCGGCCATGGCATTGAATTTTTCATGTTGACTCTATCTATGAAAATGTTCCCGCCTGTGAGAACCAGACAAGTTCAGACATGTTCAGTATCGCCTACCGCTACAATGGAGGTGACATGCAGTTAAAGTTGATGTTAGAGGACATCTTTACGTTCCTCTGAAGGTACTATTGTCACATGACCAGTTTTGCTGGAAAGGTAGGTGACCATTTACTTCAAAGTGCTTTGGATGCAAAAATGTTTTGTTGGATTTACTTCATCTTGGAACAGCCATACAGTCGACTACTGTTTACGTTCCGGCTCATAACATAGATCCATCATTCGTCAGCTGTTACAGTCTTATATACGTCTTTTGAGGCACGCCATTGTATTTCTTGAGCATTTTTGCACACCAATCGATACGGGCACCCTTTTGAGATGGCGTCGAATTATGTGGAATCCAACGCGAGAAAAACTTTTTCACGGCTAATTTTTTTTAAATTAAGGGCTTTCTACAATGCTGTAGGTTACCTCAAACAAACCAAAGGCCCACTAGAAAATACAAAATATAAAATTAAAATATAAATACGAGGGCTGTTCAATAGACAATGATTCCAATTGTTTTTGACAACGTATCTTTACTCATCCTCATAATTTTGATGGTCCTTCTCAAAATAGTCTCCTCTGAATACGATGCACTTGTCCCAGCGTTTCTGCCAGTCTTCAAAGACATGCTGGAAACCATTTTTTGAGAGCTGCTTCAAAATCTCCTCCGCAGCCTTCAACACTGCTTCTGATGATGGATAATGCCTCCCACGAAGACGTTCCTTCAAGTTGGGGAATAGAGAAAAGTCACTTGGGGCTAAATCCGGACTATAGGGAGGGTGAGGGATGCACTTCACGTTGATTTGCGCAAAATATTCAGCAACAACATTGGCAATATGCGGCCGCGCATTATCGTGGTGCAGCATTCAGCCTGCTTCACGGAAATGTGGTCTTTTGCGCCTGATATGGACTTGCAATGTTTTCAGAACATCCCTGTAGTATTTTCCAGTTACTGATGTGCGTGCAGGTACAACATGCTGATAAACCATTGCATGAATATCAAAGAATGAGATGACCATGACTTTCCCAGCAGAAGCAACCACTTTTGCATTTTTGTGGGGATTGGTGATGAAGGAGATTTCCACACTGAGCTTTGCTGTTTGCTCTCATGATCAAAATGATGTAGCCAACTTTCTTCAGCAGTGATTACGTTTGAAAGAAACTCCGGATCTTCTTCTAACATAAACTTTAACTGCATGTTACCTCCATTGCAGCGATAGGCGACACTGAACATGTCTGAACTTGCCTGGTTCTCACAGGCGGGAACCAGGAGTACCAACAATGAAACTACTACGACGTGTTTGTTTCACATTAAGCTAACAGGAAATAATAAGATTGAATTTTAGTGGGAAAAATTATGACCGTAAAAAATGTATGATCATTCTTTATTGAACAGCCCTCGTAAAATTAAGGAAAAGTATTTTGGAGGACTATAGTGTCAGGTAAAGGGAGGTATTTACGTAACAGAGGAAATTTCGTGATACTTTTTCAAAGGGATGTCACAGATAAACCAGTTGGTGTTAACTTGTCTTTCACTGTTTTTAGTTGACATATTTGTTCCTAGAGTTCAGGCTCGGCAGACGTGTTAACACCAACTGGTTTATCTGTGACATCCCTTCGAAAAAGTATCACGAAATTGCCTCTGTCACGTAAATACCTCCTTTTACCCTAATCAAACTGAGAAGAAATGTAACATAAAGAATTACTGCACGTTAATCTTCAGCATTAAGTTATTTTTCTGTAATTTTCAACCACAAATGGTACCACAAGCAGCATAGGATTTTGAATGGTTACTTTCTACAATAGCGGGCCACACGTGGCGCCTGACTTTGTCAACCCCTGTGTATGAAATAAGATGGTCAGACATTATAGCCGCCAGCGGTGTTCTCTGATGTGCGTTTTAAGACCTCACAAATGTTTGCATCCTGTGAGAATAAAACAATAACAAAGCGTGCATCGCGTTATATATTCTGAAATACTGCATTCTAAAGATAAACTTAAGTGTTAAGGAAGAGGGTGGAAATTACGTGCTTTAACCCAATTATATTTGCATATGATGATGGTAATAATAATAATAATAATAATAATAATAATAATAATAATAATAATAATAATAATAATAATAATAATAATAATAATAATAATAATAATAATAATAATAATAATAATAATAATAATAATAATAATAATAATAATAATAATAATAATAATAATAATAATAATAATAATAATAATAATAATAATAATAATAATAATAATAATAATAATAATAATAATAATAATAATAATAATAATAATAATAATAATAATAATAATAATAATAATAATAATAATAATAATAATAATAATAATAATAATAATAATAATAATAATAATAATAATAATAATAATAATAATAATAATAATAATAATAATAATAATAATAATAATAATAATAATAATAATAATAATAATAATAATAATAATAATAATAATAATAATAATAATAATAATAATAATAATAATAATAATAATAATAATAATAATAATAATAATAATAATAATAATAATAATAATAATAATAATAATAATAATAATAATAATAATAATAATAATAATAATAATAATAATAATAATAATAATAATAATAATAATAATAATAATAATAATTTATCTGGCCAAACGGGACATCAACAGAAGTCTGTGTCAAAAAGTGCACCGAAGCGCCGTCTATTTTTTTTTTTTTTTTTTTTTTTTTTTGTAATTTACGTCCTCCAATGTTAAGTTATATCGGACGATGACTGAAATGGGTGAAAGTATGCTCAAATGAGTCCGCAGTCCATGGAGCTTAGAGTTACCCAACATTCGTCTATCAGAATAAGGGAAAACCCCGGATAAAGCTTATCCAGGTAACTCAACCTGACCGAAATTCGAACTAGGGACCTCTTGAACGTGAGGCAGACATGCTACCATCTAGGCTACCGAGGCGGGCTTCAGGTGCATATGATGTGAATTCATTAAGTGAATAAAAGGGTCTTAATATAAGCCAGTCATCAGTTTTCTTTTTAAACATATTAAAAGGTACATTGTTTGTATTAGAGCAGTTGTTTATAGAAATTAACACAATTATAAAAACAAGTACTGGCTGTCGAGTGTAATCTGCAACTAGGAATATGTAATTTAAAATGGTTTTTCGTGTAAATACTGTGAACATAACATCTCAGTATTCATTTTTCATGTTGACTATCAAAAACCTTAGCCTATATACGGCTTCCGTGAAAAAATGATTAATTTCCTTCAAATAAAATAAACTCTCGTCGCTGTCACTAGAGTCACTGTACACTGTACACTGCTCTTAGTTATATTGATTGTCCGCTAGGATACATTGTTTATGACGACCTCGTCTTGTTGTTCATAGATGGCACCACCTGTAACATCGGCTAACGTTGAAAAAATCTTTGTATTTATTTGTTAAGCTTTATGAAAAATTGTAATTATATTCATTAACTATAGCTTAAATTTTATTGATCCTTGTGATATATAGATAGGCAGTACCCGTAATATATGTGACCTTAATATTGAACGAATAAGTAATTGTACGTGAGAAAATATGTCTTCTAAATGAAATATATATCTACGTGTTTTCTACAGTTTTTCCATGGTTATGCAATACTTTAAAACTTTTGTATTATTGGAACTTGTGGTAACATCACACACTCACACTATAAAGAAAAAGTCCTAAGGAAGTACTAACCACATTTCACTAATATACATGAGGTATACAGTTCTATTATAGTAAACGTATGAGAGAGCATTTACAAAATATCTCTCATGTTTGTGAGAGTTGGTTACAATAACTGTTTATTCTTTCAATTTGTGTCAATATAAACAGTTTGTTAATAATCTATTATATCAAAATATGAAGAGTTGACATGAGAAAGGATTTAAGTGCCAAAAATTAAATTCTTCGGGAGAGAGAAAAATCGTAATTGGGTTATAAAATGCTTTATTTGGATATTTTTCAGCTACTATCATTGTTTTGTGTTCTGAGCTATTATCAGTAACAATACCATCAAATATCTGTACGCACCATTGTTATCCACAACAATACACGGTTAGGAAGAACAGATTTCCTTGTAGAACTCATGATATTTATGCTCCAAGAAATCCAGCATCGCCAACAGATCCTTCTTCTTGACATCACCGATGATATTACATGCTTGTCATTCTGGAAAACGACAAGATCCTGCCACCCTTGCAGTTCACTGAAGGTTTTCTTGGTTTTGATTTATGGTAAATTTGTCACGAATTCACAGAGTCCACGTGTCTGTTTTTGATACTTAAAACGGTGACGTTTTCATTACAAGAACAGTGTGTAATCATTCGTTTTCTCCATTTTCGTGGTGTGACACCTATTAAAATTCATCACCAGTTGAGTGAGGCATGTGGTGATGGTACCATGAATATGTTTCGTAGAATTCTTACCTTTCGTAAGATTGTTACAGTACATGGGGGAGGTAATCTTGAGATTTTCTTGTGTGAAGCTCCTGTATTTGTCAATGAAGAATTTCTTTATAAAGTGAAAAGGATCTCTCAACGTCAGATGTTACTGAAGCATGTCAAAAGTACCACAGTTCTTCTAGAGTGAATTCATCTTCGATACATGTTTCTACGTGGGTCGGTCAAAAAGTAATGCTTCCTGTTTTTTGCTCTTTTAATTTCCAGGAAAATTGAATCCAATTTACGTAGCTTGAAAACTACAACATTGACGATTAATTTGTCACTATTCAATATAATCTCCGTCCTTTTCCACAGTTTCGGTCCACCCTTTAACTAGGACATGTATTCCAGTGTGGTAAAACACACGGTCTTGCTTCCTAAGCCTTTGACGCACGGACGTTTTCACAGCCTCCTCATCTTCAAAATGAATCCCACGATGAGCTTCCTTTAGTGACCCGAACAGATGGAAGTCTGATGGTGCCAGGTCAGGTAAGACTTACCATCCCAATTTCTCAATTTCTGCAGAGGTGTAAGGGCTGGTGTGTGGTCTTCCATTGTCATGTAAAAGAAGAACATTGGCCATAGCTTTTGTTGGGCGAACTCGGCGAAGACGTGCTTTCAGCTTTTTGAGACTTTTGACGTATTGGACAGAATTTATTGTGCATCCCTGCTCCAAAAAATCAACCATAAGCCCACCATCTGCATCCCAAAACACTGTCGCCATAGCTTTCCCTGCCGACCGCTGAGTTTTGAATTTTTTTTTCTTCGGTGACGTTGTGTGATGACATTCCATTGACTCGCTGGCCCGCCTCGGTAGCGCAGATGGTAGCGTGTCTGCCTCACGTTCAAGAGGTCCCGAGTTCTAATCTCGGTCAGGGTGAGTTACCTGGATAAGGTTTCTTCCAGGGTTTTCCCTTCTCCTGATTGAGGAATGTCAGGTATCTCTAAGCTCCACGGACCCCGTGGTCATTTGAGCATAATTTCACCCATTTCATTCACCGTCCGATATGATTTAACGTTGGAGGACGTAAATTAAAAAAAAATCAATTGGCTGCCTCTTAGATTCAGGTTCAAAAAATGAACCCACGTTTCGTCTGCAGTAACAATTTTTTCCAGAAACTCCTCTCCCTCCAAATTGAAGCGCTGTAAGTGTTCGGAGGCTATTGCTTTCCTTTTTCTTTGTTTTGGGCGTTTAACATTCTTGGTACCCAACGTGAACAAACTTTTGAGTAACCCAGTTGTTGAATAATCTTCATCGCACTGTCTTTACTGAGGGAGGTAATGCGACACAATTCACTTGTTGTTACCCGGCGATCATCGACTCTCTGAATGTTGCATGGAGTTACTGCCGCTTCGCTTTTCATCTGCCAATGGTGTTTGCCCTTCAGCTTCGTTACAGCGACGAACCCATCGTCTAACAGTGCTGACATCTACCGCTGCATCGCCATACACATTTTTTAGCCTTTTGTGAATGCGAATTGGCGTTTCACCTTCCGTAGTCAAAAATTCAATCACAGAACGCTATCTAATACGAATGTCAATGTCAGCCATTTTGCAAGAGGATGCAGTGCTGCCACCTATTGACTTAGGAAGTTACTACTGCAGGGGATTGGAGAAGAAGGTTTGAGGAATTGCGCCAAATTTAAGGTTTTCACATAACTTACTTATTTAAGGGGAAAAAATAGAAATTTACACATTATTTCGTAACCACGGTTTTTCATTAGTACTTTGAGTTTCCCAAAGGCAGTTTTAGCAATGCTGTGAATATCTGAAGACAACGTTACCGAAATTTCATATATAAAAGAAAGTCAATGCTCCAAGTTATTGTTTCGAGTTTCCAACAGATATTTTGGAGAAGCGGATATACTCTATCTTATCTTGGACGCCAATATTAGTAAGACATTCTAGTGCTGTGGCGATGTTGCTTGTATCTTTTGGATCTAAGGAGTACACAACACTGTTTTATTTCATTGAAATGTTCTGAGTAGAATGACACAGCCTTTAACCAAGAACCCCATTGAATTACACCTGGCTGAAGAGAAAGGACTTCATAAAGTTTTTAGCTCTAATCAGCGACAGTACACTTTCTTTACGATAGAGACAAGAAGACCACGTCTTTATATCGACTCCTAACTGTTTCAGCGAGACGACATACACTCTCTGAATAACAAAACCATTGATAGGAGTGAACATTCACTGCTAAACTTACGTGATTTGGATAAAATAAGCTATTTGCAGTAACATAAGATAAATAAGCAAACCTAATTCAGCATAAAAGCATTAATAAGCATTTCGTTTATGTGATGGTTACCAATTAAACATTTATGACACAGAGTAATAATGACAATGAAGTACAGTAAACGTGTCAGGATAACTAACTAAATTTTGATTAATAACAAACGACAGCCGTTTCAGAAGTTCATGCTTTGACTCATAGATGTCGTAAACTTGACATGATGGTCATTATCAGTTTACATGACACGCTGTAAACATTTGTCACTTATTTGTGAGGATGGGTAAACAGACTAATGTTAAAAAGCCAAGCCATCTTAAGTATAAAAAACTCATTTGAGTTAGTAAACAAGATCAGCAATGTAGTACTGTCAAAAAATGATAGGCTTGTTTCCTTTGATGTAACTGCCCTATTTCCCAGTATTCCCAAGGAAAAACTTCTAACGTTTTTAAGAAAATGGTTGAGTTCTAATGATTTGGATAAAGAGTCAATAGAGGATTTTATGAAACTTACTAATCTTTGTTTAGATCAAAATTTCTTTACTTTCAATGGAAATGTTTTTCAACAAATTTCAGGAGTAGCTATGGGTAGTCCCCTTTCACCCTTTCTTGCTGATCTATTTATGAGTTTTTTTTTTTTTTTTTGAAATAGAAGAAGTCACTAAAGCTTTTCCTTCAATTTTTAAAATATGGTATAGATACGTAGATGACATTTTTACCATAGTTCCTAAGAGATATACAGATGAGGCTTTAAATATTCTAAATTTACAGGATAAAGCTATCAAGTTCACAATAGAAATTGAAAACAATGGTTACATCCCCTTTCTAGATCTAAAGATAATAAAAAATAACAATAAATTAAGTTTTGGCATCTATAGAAAGTCAACTCACACAGATAATTATATAAAAAATAAAAGTTTTAACGCTATGTCACACAAATTTGCTGTTTTAATAGTTTGATTTACAGATTGATAAACATACCTCTAAATGAAGAAGAATTTAATGCGGAATATAAACATATTATAAACACTGCTTTAATTAACAGCTTTAATAAAAATTTTATAATCAGAAGAGTAGAAAAATTTAAATATAAAAAAAAATATTAATGATGTTTCCACTCTTAAACAAGTAAGAAAAGATTATATTTTCAAAAAATTTACTTATCATCCATGGGCAAATAAAAAGTTCCAAAAAATTTTCAAAGAAGTGGGTATAATACTAGTACCTCATAATAATTACAGTATAAAGAATTTACTACAGTTTTCTAAAAAAGACAAAATTTCAGACAACAAAATATTGGTATTTATCAAGTTAACTGTTTAGAATGCGATAAGATCTATATTGGCAGAACCAAGCGTAATTTAGAAACCAGAGCGAAGGAACATTTTAGAAATCTTAAATATAGACAGACAGAGAAATCGGCATGGCTGATCATTTTTGGTCATATAATCATGAAGTAAATCCAGAAGTTAAATTATTGAAACAATTGAAAGAACCGATAGTTTTAATGGTTTGGGAGAGGATATTTATTTTGAAAAATATGGATCGCGTAATGAATTTTGATATCCTTCCAATAGACGTCATCAATAAGTTTGTGTTGTCCCCAGTAGATGGCAGTTAGATAAGGAGCTATTCTTCAAACTCCGGTAGTGGTCAAGGTCAGTCAGTCAGTGGGTGAGTGTCAAGCTGAGTGGCTGAGGATGAAGCAGATGTTTGCTTTGAAACCGGTCCCAGGATTTGAATAAGATAAGTGAAGTTGTGTTACTAGTGTTCAGTTATTATTGATAACCAAGCCATCTTGTTTACCAAGCGCCGCTTTCCTGCCAATCTTCCCACATTTGCCTATTCTGGGCGAAAGATAGGGTGAACGAATTGCATAGAATACTTGGGAGTTAAGCCGGACAAGGGTCTAACTTTTAGGAAGGACATCCAGAACCTATCGCATCGGGCATACGGAGCCTCGGCTTCACTATACCCGGTAATGGGGTCCAGGATGTCTATCCTTCTTAAGGGTATGTATGACTGAAATTTTCAAATTCTGAACTAATAATGCTATCTTTTTCAAATTTACACCATAGGTGTAGTATAATGTAAACATGTTACAACCTAAATTTAAAGCATTTTCCTCCAGCAGTTTAGAAATTATGATAAATTTTGTATGTTTTTTGTTACGTCACTAAAAAAGTCCCTTGCGACAAAATATTTTGAATTTTGGTCTAATATTTTAACCCTATGTTCATAATACACATAATTTTTGAAATTGCTCTGGGTTTTTCTGTGTCTCCTTTAGTTTAGGTCACAAAAAATTTTAAATTTGCAAATATTCTTTTTTTGTCTAAAAAACTGTAAGTTTTGTGTTTGAAAATTAAATATATATGCTTATATACATTTCAAAATAAAACCTAGGGCAATTTCCATTCCTCATGATATTCTGAACCTGTGTAGGAAATTTCATGAATGTAGTACAAAAACTGCATCGCAAGGAGCATTTTACAGGAAGAAAAATGCTGAAAATATGAACATTGAGAAAACAGCGATTAAAGATTTGATTGCATAACTCACATTAAAATCCACCAGGCTGATAGGTCGGACCCTCAGATTTCTTTTTCCTCTGCTCTGTTGCTGCTTTTTCCACCTTTTTCTTCTTTAGATGTTGCTTTTCTTCTGCACAACTTCGCTTCTTGCTTTGCAGGATACGAGTCTGATCTCGCTGCACTGAAGTTTTCCTTGCTGAGTCTACTACACTTTCACCTCTGATATTTTGTTGCAGCTCCAATGACTTAAGACTACCCATGTTAAACTCACTGATGCTTTTAATAACAGCAAGATCCAATTTTTGTTTTGATATGAAAACTTCCTTTGGGCACTTATTCCATATGACATGATGCAAAGATTCATTGGCATTCTGTGTCTTTCCTGTTTTGCACCTCTCTAGTAATGTTGTAGAAGCCAGCCTCTGATATATTGGCAACATTTTAGGAACTATTTTGTCTGAAAGCCTTATTTTTCTTTTCTTGAATTGAAAATTTAAGAACGGAAAACAGACAAAGAATGTGGATGTAGGCAAAAGAGGCCGTGACTCTGACAGCGTTTAAAGGCCACCGACATTTAAATAAGCATTTAAAAATGGTGTCCGGAGGCAAATTATGCATTTTTCACATTCTGGAATGTCTAAATTATTTTATCGAATTAAAATAAAAAAAGTGGTTATTTTCACGATTTTCATGAAATTTCAGTCATACATGCCCTTAAGCTACGCCTTTTCAAGGTTTTAGTACGTCCTGCTATGCTTTATGTGTGCGAAGTTTGGGTCATGACTGCGGACTCGAACATACTGCTCTTACAATGGGTACGGCATAGATATCTTCGGAGTATCTATTCTGTATGCAGGCGCTTACACCTGAGTCTACTCCATGAAACTTCATCTCTCTCCTATGTGGAGAATGTGATTGGACACCGGGCCAAGAAATTCTACGAGAGTTTACCTCACCACCAGAACGCCCTTTTTACAGTCCGGCCGTTATATCTCTGGCTCTGACGCTTCGCGATTGCAAGAGGTGGGGGGGGGGGGGGAGGTTAATAGTACCAACATACAGTAATGAGCAACTGAAACCATATACTCAAAATTAACTTTAGAATGAAAATATATTACTATATTAGCTTTAAAACACTGAAATACAACTTTCAATTTCATTATCATGCAAGATACGAGGCATGTTTTTTAAGTCAGTACCGTTTGGAATTAAAAAGAGACTGCATAGATATCGCAATAATTTTATTTTTACATGAAAGTCCGTACCTTAATCTACTTTTCTACATAATTTCCGTGAATATTGAGGCACTTGTCATAACGTAGCACCAGTTTTTGAATACCCTCCTCATAAAATTCTGCCACCTGACGTGTTAACCACTGTATAACAACTGTTTTGACTTCGTTATCGTCTTGAAGATGCTGACCGCCCAGATGTTTCTTCAAGTGCAGGAACAAATGATAGTCGCTGGGCGCCAGATCAGGGCTGTTTGGAGGATGATCTAGAGTTTCCCATTGAAAAGATTTGATGAGATCTTTGGTCCGATTAGCCACATGTGGACGGGCATTGTCATGCAGCAAAACGATACTCTTACTCAACTTGCCACGTCTTTTGTTCTGGATTGCACGGCGCAGATTGTTCAATGTCTCACAATAAGACGCTGCATTGATTGTCTCATTACGAGGCAGAAAGTTTACTAGCAATACTTCTTTTCTGTCCCAAAAAAAACTGTGCACATGATTTTCCGGGCAGAAATTGTTTGCTTAAACTTCACTTTTGTGCGTGATGATGAATGTCGCCATTCCATGGATTGTTGTTTTGATTCTGGTGTGACGTAGGCCACCCATGTTTCGTCACCAGTAACAATTTGGTCTAAAAATTCTTCACCTTCATTGTGGTACCGCTCAAGGAAAGTCAATTCACTACCTAAACGTTGGGTTTTGTGCAAATCCGTCAACATTTTCGGAACCCAACGTGAACACAATTTCCGGTACTTCAAGTTCTCGGTCACAATGCGATACAAAACACTACGAGAATATTGAGGAAAATAGTCGCACAATGATGAAATTGTAAAGCGTCTGTTTTCTCTCACCTTTTCGTCCACTTTCTGCACCAAATCTTCAGTAACGACAGAAGGCCGCCCACTCCGTTCTTCATCATGCACATTTGTGCGGCCATCTTTAAATGCTCTCACCCATTTCCTTACCATTCCATCACTCATAATGTTTTGTCCGTAAACTTCACAGATCTCACGATGAATATCGATCGGTTTTTACGCCTTTAGCACTAAGAAATCGTATAACAGCCCGTACTTCACAATCGGCGGGACTCACGATTGTCGGAGACGTCTTTAACACTCAGTAACCAACGTATATAATGAAGAATCAGACTGTAATGGCGTCAGTGCGTAGACAAGAGATGTAGGTAATCAGTGCTCATGCGCGGACGCCTACCGTAGCGCTGCGGCGGCGGAATAACAAAACGGTACTGACTTAAAAAACATACCCCGTATTTATTACAACACCACTCTATTCGAATATTTCGTTCACATCTTTCACACATACTCACTCCATCTGTTGGTAGTACTGGGAAGCTCTACCACCCGGTGTTGTAGTCAGGAAGTTAAAACTGTCTGCTAGCGTCAATCAGCATTGTAGCTGCTAGGTGTGGCTTCCGAACCCAACACCGTGTTGCCAGGTTAAATTTGTTTGAGCCACGTGGCTTTAGTTGCCTGCGCTGGTGAACTTTCTTTGGTATATTTTGCGTGCGTCAATTCCGATTTTTAGTGTCCGTAAGTCCTATTATTATCACTATTATAATAATATGGCTACTGATTCGTGAAATATTTAAAATACGCATTGTTCCTCTACTTGAAATTCCCGCTAAAGAACTGGTAACAGCCTGCTTTCTCCTCTCGAGGAATGTCAGAGCCGGAGATAGAGCGGTCGAACTTGTAGGTCTCTTGGGGACGTCCCAATGACCGTCGCCTAAAGCGGTACCGGCTTCCCCGCATATCTTATGGGTATAACCGGTAACCCTAAGGTTATCCTACCAACTTAACATAACTCCCACCCAAGAGTGGGATTATTCAAATTCAATCAATTTTTCCTTTCACGGAAATTACTTGTTCTTTCACACTGACCATGTGTAGGCTTAATTGTGGAAACGTAGAGTCAGAATGAAAAATTCAATGCCATAGCTGGGATTTGAACCACGGATCCTCTGGTTTCCGTCCAGCCGCTCTAACATTGAGCTACTATGGCCAACGTGCCGATATGACATTAAATTCTCCAACTGACTCGTATTTTCCTGATAAACCACTTAGGAGTTCTCATAAACACATGAGACAACTACCTTAATGGCGACTTACTATGCTGTAAGTACTTTAAGGCGCGGGCTTTATAGAAAACCACTTAGGAGTTGTCATAAACACATGAGACAACTGCCTTAATGGCGACTTACTATGCTGTAAGTACTTTAAGGTCCGGGCTTTATAGTAAACCACTAGGAGTTCTCATAAACACATGAGACAACTACCTTTATGGCAACTTACTATGCTGTAAGTACTTTAAGGTCCGGGCTTTATAGTAAACCACTAGGAGTTCTCATAAACATATGAGACAACTACCTTTATGGCGACTGACTATGCTGTAAGTACTTTAAGGCGCGGGCTTTATAGTAAACCACTTAGGAGTTCTCATAAACACATGAGACAACTACCTTAATGGCGACTTACTATGTTGTAAGTACTTTAAGGTCCGGGCTTTATAGTAAACCACTAGGAGTTCTCATAAACATATGAGACAACTACCTTAATGGTGACTTGCTATGCTGTAAGTACGTTAAGGCGCGGGCTTTATAGTAAACCACTGGGAGTTCTCATAAACACATGAGACAACTACCTTAATGACGACTTACTATGCTGTAAGCACTTTAAGGTTCGGGCTTTATAGTAAACCACTAGAAGTTCTCATAAACATACGAGACAACTACCTGTCAATGCCATAGCCGGGATTTGAACCACGGTTCCTCTGGTTCCCGTCCAGCCGCTCTACCATTGAGCTACTGTGGCCAACGTGCCGATATGACATTAAATTCTCCAACGGACTCATATTTTCCCGGTAAAAGAATGTTTCATTCTGACTCTATGTTTCCACAATTTAGCCTACACACGGCCAGTGTGAAAGAACAATTAATTTCCATTAATTGACCTAATAGTGGTCCGAACTATAAAGCCCGGGCCTTAAAGTACTTACAGCATAGTCAGTCGCCATAAAGGTAGTTGTCTCATATGTTTATGAGAACTCCTAGTGGTTTACTATAAAGCCCGGACCTTAAAGTACTTACAGCATAGTAAGTCACCATTAAGGTAGTTGTCTCATGTGTTTATGAGAACTCCTAAGTGGTTTACTATAAATCCCGGGCCTTAAAGTACTTACAGCATAATAAGTCGTCATTAAGGTTGTTGTCTCATGTGTTTATGAGAACTCCTAGTGGTTTACTATAAAGCCCGGGCCTTAAAGTACTTACCGCATAGTAAGTCGTCATTAAGGTAGTTGTCTCATGTGTTTATGAGAACTCCTAGTGGTTTACTACAAAGCCCGGGCCTTAAAGTACTTACAGCATAGTAAGTCGTCATTAAGGTAGTTGTCTCATGTGTTTATGAGAACTCCTAGTGGTTTACTATAAAGCCCGGGCCTTAAAGTACTTACAACATAGTAAGTCGTCATTAAGGTAGTTGTCTCATGTGTTTATGAGAACTCCTAGCGGTTTACTATAAAGCCCGTGCCTTAAAGTACTTACAGCATAGTCAGTCGCCATAAAGGTAGATGTCTCATATGTTTATGAGAACTCCTAGTGGTTTACTATAAAGCCCGGACCTTAAAGTACTTACAGCTTAGTAAGTCACCATTAAGGTAGATGTCTCATGTGTTTATGAGAACTCCTAAGTGGTTTACTATAAATCCCGGGCCTTAAAGTACTTACAGCATAGTAAGTCGTCATTAAGGTAGTTGTCTCATGTGTTTATGAGAACTCCTAGTGGTTTACTATAAAGCCCGGGCCTTAAAGTACTTACAGCATAGTAAGTCGTCATTAAGGTAGTTGTCTCATGTGTTTATGAGAACTCCTAGTGGTTTACTATAAAGCCCGGGCCTTAAAGTACTTACAACATAGTAAGTCGTCATTAAGGTAGTTGTCTCATGTGTTTATGAGAACTCCTAGCGGTTTACTATAAAGCCCGGGCCTTAAAGTACTTACAGCATAGTCAGTCGCCATAAAGGTAGTTGTCTCATATGTTTATGAGAACTCCTAGTGGTTTACTATAAAGCCCGGACCTTAAAGTACTTACAGCTTAGTAAGTCACCATTAAGGTAGTTGTCTCATGTGTTTATAAAACTCCTAAGTGGTTTACTATAAATCCCGGGCCTTAAAGTACTTACAGCATAGTAAGTCGTCATTAAGGTAGTTGTCTCATGTGTCTATGAGAACTCCTAGTGGTTTACTATAAAGCCCGGGCCTTAAAGTACTTACAGCATAGTAAGTCGTCATTAAGGTAGTTGTCTCATGTGTTTATGAGAACTCCTAGTGGTTTACTATAAACCCCGGGCCTTAAGTACTTACAGCATAGTAAGTCGTCATTAAGGTAGTTGTCTCATGTGTTTATGAGAACTCCTAGTGGTTTACTATAAACCCCGGGCCTTAAAGTACTTACAGCATAGTAAGTCGTCATTAAGGTAGTTGTCTCATGTGTTTATGAGAACTCCTAGTGGTTTACTATAAAGCCCGGGCCTTAAAGTACTTACAGCATAGTAAGTCGCCATTAAGGTAGTTGTCTCGTGTGTTTATGAGAACTCCTAGTGGTTTACTATAAATCCCGGGCCTTAAAGTACTTACAGCATAGTAAGTCGTCATTAAGGTAGTTGTCTCATGTGTTTATGAGAACTCCTAGTGGTTTACTATAAAGCCCGGGCCTTAAAGTACTTACAGCATAGTAAGTCGCCATTAAGGTAGTTGTCTCGTGTGTTTATGAGAACTCCTAGTGGTTTACTATAAAGCCCGGGCCTTAAAGTACTTACAGCATAGTAAGTCGTCATTAAGGTAGTTGTCTCATGTGTTTATGAGAACTCCTAGTGGTTTACTATAAAGCCCGGGCCTTAAAGTACTTACAGCATAGTAAGTCGCCATTAAGGTAGTTGTCTCGTGTGTTTATGAGAACTCCTAGTGGTTTACTATAAAGCCCGGGCCTTAAAGTACTTACAGCATAGTAAGTCGTCATTAAGGTAGTTGTCTCATGTGTTTATGAGAACTCCTGGTGGTTTACTATAAACCCCGGGCCTTAAAGTACTTACAGCATAGTAAGTCGTCATTAAGGTAGTTGTCTCATGTGTTTATGAGAACTCCTAGTGGTTTACTATAAAGCCCGGGCCTTAAAGTACTTACAGCATAGTAAGTCGCCATTAAGGTAGTTGTCTCGTGTGTTTATGAGAACTCCTAGTGGTTTACTATAAAGCCCGGGCCTTAAAGTACTTACAGCATAGTAAGTCGTCATTAAGGTAGTTGTCTCATGTGTTTATGAGAACTCCTAGTGGTTTACTATAAACCCCGGGCCTTAAAGTACTTACAGCATAGTAAGTCGTCATTAAGGTAGTTGTCTCATGTGTTTATGAGAACTCCTAGTGGTTTACTATAAAGCCCGGGCCTTAAAGTACTTACAGCTTAGTAAGTCGTCATTAAGGTAGTTGTCTCATGTGTTTATGAGAACTCCTAGTGGTTTACTATAAAGCCCGGGCCTTAAAGTACTTACAGCATAGTAAGTCGCCATTAAGGTAGTTGTCTCGTGTGTTTATGAGAACTCCTAGTGGTTTACTATAAATCCCGGGCCTTAAAGTACTTACAGCATAGTAAGTCGTCATTAAGGTAGTTGTCTCATGTGTTTATGAGAACTCCTAGTGGTTTACTATAAAGCCCGGGCCTTAAAGTACTTACAGCATAGTAAGTCGCCATTAAGGTAGTTGTCTCGTGTGTTTATGAGAACTCCTAGTGGTTTACTATAAAGCCCGGGCCTTAAAGTACTTACAGCATAGTAAGTCGTCATTAAGGTAGTTGTCTCATGTGTTTATGAGAACTCCTAGTGGTTTACTATAAACCCCGGGCCTTAAAGTACTTACAGCATAGTAAGTCGTCATTAAGGTAGTTGTCTCATGTGTTTATGAGAACTCCTAGTGGTTTACTATAAAGCCCGTGCCTTAAAGTACTTACAGCATAGTAAGTCGCCATTAAGGTAGTTGTTTCGTGTGTTTATGAGAACTCCTAGTGGTTTACTATAAAGCCCGGGCCTTAAAGTACTTACAGCATAGTAAGTCGTCATTAAGGTAGTTGTCTCATGTGTTTATGAGAACTCCTAGTGGTTTACTATAAAGCCCGGGCCTTAAAGTACTTACAGCATAGTAAGTCGTCATTAAGGTAGTTGTCTCATGTGTTTATGAGAACTCCTAGTGGTTTACTATAAAGCCCGGGCCTTTAAGTACTTACAGCATAGTAAGTCGTCATTAAGGTAGTTGTCTCATGTGTTTATGAGAACTCCTAGTGGTTTACTATAAAACCCGGGCCTTAAAGTACTTACAACATAGTAAGTCGTCATTAAGGTAGTTGTCTCATGTGTTTATGAGAACTACTAGTGGTTTACTATAAAGCCCGGGTCTTAAAGTACTTACAGCATAGTAAGTCGTCATTAAGGTAGTTGTCTCATGTGTTTATGAGAACTCCTAGTGGTTTACTATAAAGCCCGGGCCTTAAAGTACTTACAGCATAGTAAGTCGTCATTAAGGTAGTTGTCTCATGTGTTTATGAGAACTCCTAGTGATTTACTATAAAGCCCGGGCCTTAAAGTACTTACAACATAGTAAGTCGTCATTAAGGTAGTTGTCTCATGTGTTTATGAGAACTACTAGTGGTTTACTATAAAGCCCGGGTCTTAAAGTACTTACAGCATAGTAAGTCGTCATTAAGGCAGTTCTCTCCTATGTTTATGAGAACTCCTAATGGTTTACCGGGAAAATTCGAGTCAGTTGGAGAATTTAATATCATATCGGCACGTTGGCCACAGTAGCTCAATGGTAGAGGTGCTGGACGGGAACCAGAGGATCCGTGGTTCAAATCCCAGCTATGGCTTTGAATTTTTCATTATGACTCTACGTCTCCACAATTTTTCCTTTCCTTTAAAAATTTTCATCCAGCGGTGCACAACTGGCTGCTGCACCTGATTTCTCAACCGTCGAGGAACTTAGGCTACCTCCCTTCTTTTCATCAATCTAAATTCAAACCGCCATCCTGCAAAACTTACATTCCCGTCTTACGTGGTTAAGTCATTCCTGGGACAGGTACACATGGGCTGTCCCTCAGTCTGCCAGCAGAAAGAATGATAATGATGATGATGATGATGATGATGATGATGACGACGATGATGATGATGATTAACTAGTGTTAACCTTTTTTACAAAATGAATAAAATGAAATACAAAATATGATAAAGTACTTCATGCTGAAGGATTTAATCGTATTATAACTGCGAAAGGACTAATATTAAAGGAAGCTTCCTTTTCTCTGTAATGAGTAAAATATGCACTGTCGAGTTTAAAGGTGGCCATACATTAATTCAATGTCACTTGGCTGACATAGACCACGTCCACGATGTTTAAGCGAGGAATCTCTACACTCTCGTTTTTGACAATGGACGTTTCTCAACTGTTTAGTCTTGTTTCATACACCAAAACGGACAGTGAAAATATCTATATTCAGCAGAACAATATACAGCGCATCTGTACTATTTATACATTTTTTGTTCAGCAATGGATTAATCTGATATTTATTGTTGGAGGAAGTTGGCAGGTTATATAAAGATGTTGCCAAATCAGATTGCGGCTGCTTGCCTTAGATCTCTACCGCCCAATTATACATAAAGGCAATTAAGGCGACGACATAACAACTAACGATACATTTTGAAAGAGCTGTTCATCTTTTCAGCCTTTCGACACTTCTGATTAGCATTTGTCTACAGAAAAAGAAGCTGTTTCGGCCCGATTCTTCAGTCACTACCGAGTTACGGTTAAATGCCAGACCTAATGGATTATGTAATGAAACAAGAACAATTACTGGGGACCATAAATATTTTGTAAACTTAACTAATTGGACTACAGTGATTTATCGCTCTTCCTATATGCACTTATGTAGATGTGTCACAAATGTTTATTGGGAAAGTAAACACAAGTGTTAACAGTGTGTAAAATTTATCGATGGCAGTACTGGAATATCGATTGTTGCAAATAACAAACGAGAAATGATCATTATATCTTTATATAGCTGTTGCTTGTTTCTCTTATAGTTTTTTACGCTCTCCAAAGTCAATTCATATCGGCCGATGAATGAAATGATACTCAAACGACTCCAGGAATCTTAGAGGTTAGAGTTACCCAACATTCATATTTCAGCATAAGGGAAAACTTATCCATCTAACTCACCCTGACCTAGATTCGCTCTCACGATCTCCTGAACGTACACACACGCCACCAACACACTACAGAGGTGGGTCTAGTGTTTCTTGGGTAATATTTAGAAGTTAGGTGCTGTAACAGATTATTTTGTCAAGCCAGAAGAAAATATTCTTATATTAATCTACCTTACGTAGTGACAACGAATTAGAATTCTTATGCAAATAATAATTATGCCGTTGTACAGACGCAAGCAAATGTATTCCGATGCGTGCAAGACTGACCTACGGTAAGGAGGCGGGTTTCTTATCAGTTAGTTGTGCCAGGACGGTTCAGCTTCCTTATACCTGACCAGCAAGTTGGGCGCACAGTTATTTAAGCCTCAGTGGAAAATAAAAACAAGTTTTTCCACATGAAACGTAGGTGGTTCTATATAACTCTCCAATATCAACTTAGGTCTATCGAGATTTAACTGTATTGGAACACCACAGTGAAGCGAAAAATTATTAAATTTTAGATGAGTCGTACTTTTTACACATCTGCTTCACTTTCGTACCTATTTTGAGGACATGTTTCGCAAATCTTCGTTTGCATCTACGGCTCTTTTGCGACTAAGGCTAGATCCAGCGGTGTGGGTAATTCTGGAGTTGTTGCTGCCATCTGTTGATTTAGTGATGAACTTAAATGTGGGATTCTCTTCTAGCGGGATTTCAAAGTTCATTAGTTGGTTTTTATGTTTTTCTATGTATATCCTCTCCCATATGACGAGTTCACTATGTTTTTGTACGTATTTTAGTAATTCTGTGCTATCTTCAATTTCATGATTTTCAGACCAGAAATGAGCTGCTATTGCGGACTTATCAATATTTTTGTATCTTAAGTGCCTGAAGTGTTCTTTCTTTCTAGTGCCTATGTTTCTTTTTGTCCTCCCTATGTAAATTTTTTCACAGTCTTTACACTTAATCTTGTAAATGCCTGACTTTTCCTTTGGTTTTATCTTATCAGTATTATTACTGTGAAGTAGGTTTTTAATGTTGTAATTGTTTTTTGGTGCCAATGTTATATTGTATTTCTTGAATATTTTTTGGAACTTTTTTGTGGCCCAGGGGTGATAAGTAAATTTAGCAAATCTAATTTCTTGTTTTATTGGTGTGAGAGCTGTGATCTGTTTTAATCTCTTTTGAAGTATGAATAATTTTAGTTTTTTATCTACAAGGTTTTTTCCATATCCATTTTTAATTGCAGTTTTTAAGATTTGATGGCATTCGTTTTGATATTCTTGCTGGCTGAGAGGTAGATTTATTAATCTGTCTGTCAGACTGTTGATGGTTGCATATTTGTGTGGAATTGGGTTGAAACTATTTGCTTTGATGTAATTATCTGTGTGTGTTGCTTTTCTATGAATGCCACATTCTAGTTTTTCATTGCTTTTTTGATTTTAAGGTCTAAAAAAGGTAGAGTACAGTCCTCTTCAGTTTCTACTGTGAATTGTATGCTGGGTTTTTGCAGGTTGAGTAGTTTCAAAGCATCATCTATTTGTTTGTAGGGCACTATTGCAAAGATGTCGTCTACGTATCTGTACCATGTTTTAAACATATGAGGGAAGGCTTTAGTAATATGTGCCTTCCCTCATACGTTCATATTCGCTAGAAGAGAATCCCACATTTCAGTTCATCACTAAATCAACAGATGGCAGCAACAACCCCAGAATTACCCACACCGCTGGATCTATCTTCAGTCGCATAAGAGCCGTAGATGCAAACGAAGATTTGCGAAACATGTCCTCAAAATAGGTACGAAAGTGAAGCAGATGTGTAAAAAATACGACTCATCTAAA
The DNA here is from genome assembly GCA_030765055.1 of Mantis religiosa. Lineage (NCBI taxonomy): Eukaryota > Metazoa > Arthropoda > Insecta > Mantodea > Mantidae > Mantis > Mantis religiosa. Next base: position 10,564,247 of record CM060958.1, read on the forward strand.
ATTTAATAATCAACTTAGGTACTTATTGATCCTTTGCTTGTTGACGTCATTTTCTCTCTCTCCCTCTTTCTCGCACACACACACACACACACACACACACACACACACACACACACACACACACACACACACACACACACACATACACACACATCTCAACTATTTCAATCTCCCTTTCTTCTTTTTAAATGCATTTCAAATACTCAAAGTAGTAGTTTTATCTAAAAAGATACTTCTACCTTTCATAGATTAGCGATAATTAATATATTAAACTTCGTAGTATTTAAAATTAAGTGTACCTTGTTCCGAAAATAGATACATTAATTATTTCCTTTGTTACAGTTCTCAAGAACAGCTTATATGAATATATTACTACAAATAATATAGCCACCAAATTAAAAAAAAAACAATATATATTATAATTAGACTTTTAACGACCAATGAAATAAATAAAATAATTATTTTATTTGATAATGACAGTTCAAATACAAAATCACGTTAACGTCACCGGCATGTCAGAGGTTTCACGAAGGAGTTCTTTAAATGTCAGTAAAACTTATATGATGCATTTCACTTTTAGCCACACGTAGAAATCATCAAACTAGACCGGGTCTGAACTCACAACCTTGGGATCAGAATGCCAGCACCTAGGTGTTACTGGTCAGCTTTTAGTAATAATGATGATAATAATAATAATAATAATAATAATAATAATAATAATAATAATAATAATAATAATAATAATAATAATAATAATAATAATAATAATAATAATAATAATAATAATAATAATAATAATAATAATAATAATAATAATAATAATAATAATAATAATAATAATAATAATAATAATAATAATAATAATAATAATAATAATAATAATAATAATAATAATAATAATAATAATAATAATAATAATAATAATAATAATAATAATAATAATAATAATAATAATAATAATAATAATAATAATAATAATGATGATAAATTATTTTTCAGGAGAGAAATTCATGAACTGGCAACCGAACTGGAAACGCTGTACAGAGATGGCGCCACAGGCAATATCTTATACCGAGAAGGAATATGTTAAATTATTTAGCAACTTTTATAACACACTTTAAGTACGTTATTTACATAAAGGTTCGATTTAATTTCCCTTTGTTGCCTTAAAATAAGCAGCAGTCTCGTTGATTCCAGGGATACTTTCAGAAACATAAATAATGCTATTTAAGAAAGGAAGTCTTCTAAAGTGTGTATATAATGACCGCTTTTTTCATCTAGAAGGCATTCAAAAATCGAAATTTTTAAATTTGCCAAAGTTTAATTTTGTTGGAACTTATATGAAGCAAAAGATATATGAAATAAAGTAAAACAGAAATATTGTAATAGGAATAATATGTAAATGAAATAAATATAAGGAAAAAGTTGCCTTAAACTAGAACAGCCAGACGAGGCCGGATATGTAAACAATAGGACAATAGAAGCCCAAAATTCCAGCGCCACCACGGAGCCTCAGGCAATAACGAGGTTTAAGAAAAATATGTAGAGGCAGGATGCGATACCGTTATGTCGGCGAAGAGTCATAGAACTTTAGGGGTGGACCCGTAACTGCTACACAGTTGAAGGTGATTGGAAACGGCCAATAAGGTAAAATCGTAGAAATAAACTCCCCCAATAAAATGAAGCGTAAACCACGTGATAGGCGTGAAATAGAGAAGAAATAGAAAAAGGGTGGAGATAGACAAACAAATCTAGGAGGAAAAAAAATTATAGGAATTGAAAAATTCAATTTTTCAGTCTGACGCTACGTTTCCACAATTTAGTCTGCACACGGCTGGTGTGAAAGAACAATTAATTTCCATTAATTGACCTAATAGTGGTTAACTATAAAGCCCGGACCTTAAACTACTTACACGTTGTAAGTAGCCATTAAGGTAGTTGTCTTATGTATTTATGAGAACTCCTAAGTGGTTTACCGGGAAAAAACACGAGTCAGTTGGAGAATTTAATGCCATATTGGCACGTTGGCCATAGTAGCTCAAGGGTTAGAGCAGCTGAACGGAGACCAGAAGACCCGTAGTTGAAATCCCGGCTATGGCATTGAATTTTTCAGTCTGAGGCTACGTTTCCACAATTTAGCCTTCACACGGCCAGGTGAAAGAGCAATTAATTTCCACGATTCCTTTATTTAAAGCAGCCACAAAAATTAAATTCCATTACGAGAGTCTATCCCAGGGGAAGATAGGTGGTGGCGGTGTGACGTCAGCCCCGTGAACTCTAACCGCCAATAATGCACCCGAACGAAGGGCAGGTTAGCGTGTGACGTCACCGCGCTGATTTCTACTGACCAAGAGGAAGGAAATAGTTTGATGTGGTGGGGTTCTGACAGCGTAGGAAAAACAGGAAACGTACCGGGTATAAATAATATGTACAACTTACTTATTGATTGTTGTACTATTAATGCTGACTGCTTTAATTACACAATTGGTCACAGTATATAAACAAATACATTTTAGCTCTGTACTATGAGAAAATATATAAAACTTCAACTCCTAGTTTATCTGAAGGTCAGGTATGTAATAAAGTAAATTAAATAAAACAAAGTACTTTTCTCTGCAAATTAGAGGAGACCCATTCAGAACAATCTTACGTGGACATTTTCTGACACTTTCTCTTTCTTTTTTCTTTAACTAGTTTATCAATGTCAGGACGTAATGTCTAGGAAATTTGTAATCGAAGGTTGTATGTTAGATTGTGATACGGCAAGGTACTTCGGGGTTTGAACTTAGATAATTTTATAACAGATAAAAGAATTAGCGAACATATGTCGAAGCTACATTGTTGTCATCGAAGGGTGCTACATCTGACTGAACCCTCAGATTCTGTACTCACAGCGCCATTTATATAGGCAACTTGGTACTATACGGCTCTTGCCTGACGTCACACGTACTGCAGGCCTCTCTCTCGGCTGAAATACATCAAAACTCTCGATGCTGTCTTCCTCTGGTCTATCCTTTGGTGGCCTATCTACTTCCCTTGAATTCGCCTACAAAATAACGAGCTCCAAGACTGCCACGAACGCGTCTAAATCCTTACTTTCCAAGACTTGATAACCGAATACCATCATCTCAGAATGAGGCATAGCTCCAATGCATACCAAAGAGATCTCTCTGTTATATTCACCGAACGGCTTACAATTAAACCTCTTTTTCCATTATCTCCTAGTTTCTGCTCCAGACTTGTGGTTTCTTAATAGAAATTGCTATAGTCTTTTATCTACTCAGATATTTTCCTCAATATTAGACTAGTGCCATATTATTCCTGCCTTCTTGGCTGCCATTTTTGTGCACACGAGTGATTTAACTAATGCCTGGTTTTCCCCAACAGAAATAATCTCTGTCCACTGTGAGAATGGATTTCTATTGTCAGTTCGTCCCTATCTGAAAAGGCATTAGTGACCGACCCATCTAATTACTCGAAATTACCGTCTCTGTAGTGTACGTAGTCACGTGTCTGCCTTATTCGACAGGACTCGGGTTCAACTCTTAGTCACACTGAGTTACCACATTAGGATTTTCGGGGTTTTCTCTTATCCTGAAAGATGAATGTCTGATAACTCTAAGCTCTATGTACCCTGTACTCATTTGAACATCATTTCATTCATCGTCCGATATGACTTAACGTTGTAGGTTTTCTCTTATCCTGAAAGATGAATGTCTGATAACTCTAAGCTCTATGTACCCTGTACTCATTTAAACACCATTTCATTCATCGTCCGATATGACTTAACGTTGCACGTTTTCTCTTATCCTGAAAGATGAATGTCTGATAACTCTAAGCTCTATGTACCCTGTACTCATTTGAACATCATTTCATTCATCGTCCGATATGACTTAACGTTGGAGGTTTTCTCTTATCCTGAAAGATGAATGTCTGGTAGCTCTAAGCTCTATGTACCCTGTACTCATTTGAACATCATTTCATTCATCGTCCAATATGACTTAACGTTGGAGGTTTTCTCTTATCCTGAAAGATGAATGTCTGGTAACTCAAAGCTCTATGTACCCTGTACTCATTTGAACATCATTTCATTCATCGTCCGATATGACTTAACGTTGGAGGTTTTCTCTTATCCTGAAAGATGAATGTCTGGTAACTCAAAGCTCTATGTACCCTGTACTCATTTGAACATTATTTCATTCATCGTCCGATATGACTTAACGTTGGAGGTTTTCTCTTATCCTGAAAGATGAATGTCTGATAACTCTAAGCTCTATGTACCCTGTACTCATTTGAACATCATTTCATTCATCGTCCGATATGACTTAACGTTGGAGGTTTTCTCTTATCCTGAAAGATGAATGTCTGGTAACTCTAAGCTCTATGTACCCTGTACTCATTTGAACATTATTTCATTCATCGTCCGATATGACTTAACGTTGTAGGTTTTCTCTTATCCTGAAAGATGAATGTCTGCTAACTCTAAGCTCTATGTACCCTGTACTCATTTGAACATCATTTCATTCATCGTCCGATATGACTTAACGTTGCACGTTTTCTCTTATCCTGAAAGATGAATGTCTGGTAATTCTAAGCTCTATGTACCCTTTACTCATTTGAACATCATTTCATTCATCGTCCGATATGACTTAACGTTGCACGTTTTCTCTTATCCTGAAAGATGAATGTCTGGTAACCCTAAGCTCTATGTACCCTGGACTTATTAGAACATCATTTCATTCATCGTCCGATATGACTTAACGTTGGAGGTTTTCTCTTATCCTGAAAGATGAATGTCTGGTAACTCTAAGCTCTATGTACCCTGTAATCATTTGAACATCATTTCATTCATCGTCCGATATGACTTAACGTTGGAGGTTTTCTCTTATCCTGAAAGATGAATGTCTGGTAACGCTAAGCTCTATGTACCCTGTACTTATTTGAACATCATTTCACTCATCGTCCGATATGACTTAACGTTGCAGGTTTTCTCTTATCCTGAAAGATGAATGTCTGGTAACTCCAAGCTCTATGTACCCTGTACTTATTTGAACATCATTTCACTCATCGTCCGATATGACTTAACGTTGGAGGTTTTCTCTTATCCTGAAAGATGAATGTCTGGTAACTCTAAGCTCTATGTACCCTGTACTTATTTGAACATCATTTCACTCATCGTCCGATATGACTTAACGTTGCAGGTTTTCTCTTATCCTGAAAGATGAATGTCTGGTAACTCTAAGCTCTATGTACCCTGTACTTATTTGAACATCATTTCACTCATCGTCCGATATGACTTAACGTTGGAGGTTTTCTCTTATCCTGAAAGATGAATGTCTGGTAACTCTAAGCTCTATGTACCCTGTACTTATTTGAACATCATTTCACTCATCGTCCGATATGACTTAACGTTGGAGGTTTTCTCTTATCCTGAAAGATGAATGTCTGGTAACGCTAAGCTCTATGTACCCTGTACTTATTTGAACATCATTTCACTCATCGTCCGATATGACTTAACGTTGCAGGTTTTCTCTTATCCTGAAAGATGAATGTCTGGTAACTCTAAGCTCTATGTACCCTGTACTCATTTGAACATCATTTCATTCATCGTCCGATATGACTTAACGTTGCACGTTTTCTCTTATCCTGAAAGATGAATGTCTGGTAACTCTAAGCTCTATGTACCCTGCCTCATTTGAAAATCAATTTATTCATCGTCTGACATGACTTAACGTTGGAGGTTTTCCCTTATCCTGAAAGATGAATGTCGGGAAACTCTAAGCTCTATGTACCCTGTACTCATTTGAACATTATTTCATTCATCGTCCGATATGACTTAGCGTTGGAGGTTTTCCATTATCCTGAAAGATGAATGTCTGGTAACTCTAAGCTCTATGTACCCTGTACCCATTTGAACATCATTTCATTTATCGTCCGATATGACTTAACGTTGGAGGTTTTCCATTATCCTGAAAGATGAATGTCTGGTAACTCTGAGCACTATGTACCCTGTACTCATTTGAACTTTATTTCATTCATCGTCCGATATGACTTAACGTTGGAGGTTTTCCCTTATCCTGAAAGATGAATGTCGGGTAACTCTAAGCTCTATGTACCCTGTACTCATTTGAACATTATTTCATTCATCGTCCGATATGACTTAACGTTGGAGGTTTTCTCTTATCCTGAAAGATGAATGTCTGGTAACTCTAAGCTCTATGTACCCTGTACTCATTTGAACATCATTTCATTCATCGTCCGATATGACTTAACGTTGGAGGTTTTCTCTTATCCTGAAAGATGAATGTCTGGTAACTCTAAGCTCTACGTACCCTGTACTCATTTCAACATCATTTCATTCATCGTCCAATATGACTTAACCTTGGAGGTTTTCCCTTATCCTGAAAGATGAATGTTTCGTAACTCTAATTTTTATGAACCCTGTATTCATTTCAATATCGTTTCATTCAACGTCCGATTTGACTTAAAGTTGGAGGTTTTCTCTTATCCTGAAAGATGAATGTCTGGTAACGCTAAGCTCTATCTATCCTGTACTCATTTAAACATCATTACATTCATTGTCTGATGTGACTTAACGTTGTAGGTTTTCTCTTATCCTGAAAGATGAATGTCTGGTAACTCTAAGCTCTATGTACCCTTTACTCATTTGAACATCATTTCATTCATCGTCCGATATGACTTAACGTTGCACGTTTTCTCTTATCATGAAAGATGAATGTCTGGTAATTCTAAGCTCTATGTACCCTGTACTCATTTGAACATCATTTCATTCATCGTCCGATATGACTTAACGTTGGAGGTTTTCTCTTATTCTGAAAGATAGATGTCTGGTAACTCTAGGCTCTATGTACCCTGTAATCATTTGAACATCATTTCATTCATCGTCCGATATGACTTAACGTTGGAGGTTTTCTCTTATCCTGAAAGATGAATGTCTGGTAACTCTAAGCTCTATGTACCCTGTAATCATTTGAACATCATTTCATTCATCGTCCGATATGACTTAACGTTGGAGGTTTTCTCTTATCCTGAAAGATGAATGTCTGGTAATTCTAAGCTCTATGTACCCTTTACTCATTTGAACATCATTTCATTCATCGTCCGATATGACTTAACGTTGCACGTTTTCTCTTATCCTGAAAGATGAATGTCTGGTAACCCTAAGCTCTATGTACCCTGGACTTATTAGAACATCATTTCATTCATCGTCCGATATGACTTAACGTTGGAGGTTTTCTCTTATCCTGAAAGATGAATGTCTGGTAACTCTAAGCTCTATGTACCCTGTAATCATTTGAACATCATTTCATTCATCGTCCGATATGACTTAACGTTGGAGGTTTTCTCTTATCCTGAAAGATGAATGTCTGGTAACGCTAAGCTCTATGTACCCTGTACTTATTTGAACATCATTTCACTCATCGTCCGATATGACTTAACGTTGCAGGTTTTCTCTTATCCTGAAAGATGAATGTCTGGTAACTCTAAGCTCTATGTACCCTGTACTTATTTGAACATCATTTCACTCATCGTCCGATATGACTTAACGTTGGAGGTTTTCTCTTATCCTGAAAGATGAATGTCTGGTAACTCTAAGCTCTATGTACCCTGTACTTATTTGAACATCATTTCACTCATCGTCCGATATGACTTAACGTTGCAGGTTTTCTCTTATCCTGAAAGATGAATGTCTGGTAACTCTAAGCTCTATGTACCCTGTACTTATTTGAACATCATTTCACTCATCGTCCGATATGACTTAACGTTGGAGGTTTTCTCTTATCCTGAAAGATGAATGTCTGGTAACTCTAAGCTCTATGTACCCTGTACTTATTTGAACATCATTTCACTCATCGTCCGATATGACTTAACGTTGGAGGTTTTCTCTTATCCTGAAAGATGAATGTCTGGTAACGCTAAGCTCTATGTACCCTGTACTTATTTGAACATCATTTCACTCATCGTCCGATATGACTTAACGTTGCAGGTTTTCTCTTATCCTGAAAGATGAATGTCTGGTAACTCTAAGCTCTATGTACCCTGTACTTATTTGAACATCATTTCACTCATCGTCCGATATGACTTAACGTTGGAGGTTTTCCCTTATCCTGAAAGATGAATGTCTGGTAACTCTAAGCTCTATGTACCCTGTACTCATTTGAACATCATTTCATTCATCGTCCGATATGACTTAACGTTACACGTTTTCTCTTATCCTGAAAGATGAATGTCTGGTAACTCTAAGCTCTATGTACCCTGCCTCATTTGAAAATCAATTTATTCATCGTCTGACATGACTTAACGTTGGAGGTTTTCCCTTATCCTGAAAGATGAATGTCGGGAAACTCTAAGCTCTATGTACCCTGTACTCATTTGAACATTATTTCATTCATCGTCCGATATGACTTAGCGTTGGAGGTTTTCCATTATCCTGAAAGATGAATGTCTGGTAACTCTAAGCTCTATGTACCCTGTACCCATTTGAACATCATTTCATTTATCGTCCGATATGACTTAACGTTGGAGGTTTTCCATTATCCTGAAAGATGAATGTCTGGTAACTCTGAGCACTATGTACCCTGTACTCATTTGAACTTTATTTCATTCATCGTCCGATATGACTTAACGTTGGAGGTTTTCCCTTATCCTGAAAGATGAATGTCGGGTAACTCTAAGCTCTATGTACCCTGTACTCATTTGAACATTATTTCATTCATCGTCCGATATGACTTAACGTTGGAGGTTTTCTCTTATCCTGAAAGATGAATGTCTGGTAACTCTAAGCTCTATGTACCCTGTACTCATTTGAACATCATTTCATTCATCGTCCGATATGACTTAACGTTGGAGGTTTTCTCTTATCCTGAAAGATGAATGTCTGGTAACTCTAAGCTCTACGTACCCTGTACTCATTTCAACATCATTTCATTCATCGTCCAATATGACTTAACCTTGGAGGTTTTCCCTTATCCTGAAAGATGAATGTTTCGTAACTCTAATTTTTATGAACCCTGTATTCATTTCAATATCGTTTCATTCAACGTCCGATTTGACTTAAAGTTGGAGGTTTTCTCTTATCCTGAAAGATGAATGTCTGGTAACGCTAAGCTCTATCTATCCTGTACTCATTTAAACATCATTACATTCATTGTCTGATATGACTTAACGTTGTAGGTTTTCTCTTATCCTGAAAGATGAATGTCTGGTAACTCTAAGCTCTATGTACCCTTTACTCATTTGAACATCATTTCATTCATCGTCCGATATGACTTAACGTTGCACGTTTTCTCTTATCATGAAAGATGAATGTCTGGTAATTCTAAGCTCTATGTACCCTGTACTCATTTGAACATCATTTCATTCATCGTCCGATATGACTTAACGTTGGAGGTTTTCTCTTATTCTGAAAGATAGATGTCTGGTAACTCTAGGCTCTATGTACCCTGTAATCATTTGAACATCATTTCATTCATCGTCCGATATGACTTAACGTTGGAGGTTTTCTCTTATCCTGAAAGATGAATGTCTGGTAACTCTAAGCTCTATGTACCCTGTAATCATTTGAACATCATTTCATTCATCGTCCGATATGACTTAACGTTGGAGGTTTTCTCTTATCCTGAAAGATGAATGTCTGGTAACGCTAAGCTCTATGTACCCTGTACTTATTTGAACATCATTTCATTCATCGTCCGATATGACTTAACGTTGCAGGTTTTCTCTTATCCTGAAAGATGAATGTCTGGTAACTCTAAGCTCTATGTACCCTGTACTCATTTGAACATCATTTCATTCATCGTCCGATATGACTTAACGTTGCACGTTTTCTCTTATCCTGAAAGATGAATGTCTGGTAACTCTAAGCTCTATGTACCCTGCCTCATTTGAAAATCATTTCATTCATCGTCTGACATGACTTAACGTTGGAGGTTTTCCCTTATCCTGAAAGATGAATGTCGGGTAACTCTAAGCTCTATGTACCCTGTACTCATTTGAACATTATTTCATTCATCGTCCGATATGACTTAGCGTTGGAGGTTTTCCATTATCCTGAAAGATGAATGTCTGGTAACTCTAAGCTCTATGTACCCTGTACCCATTTGAACATCATTTCATTCATCGTCCGATATGACTTAACGTTGGAGGTTTTCTCTTATCCTGAAAGATGAATGTCTGGTAACTCTAAGCTCTATGTACCCTGTACTCATTTGAACATCATTTCATTCATCGTCCGATATGACTTAACGTTGGAGGTTTTCTCTTATCCTGAAAGATGAATGTCTGGTAACTCTATGCCCTGTGTACCCTGTACTCATTTGAACATCATTTCATTCATCGTTCGATATGACTTAACGTTGGAGGTTTTCTCTTATCTTGAAAGATGAATGTCTGGTAACTCTAAGCTCTATGTACCCTGTACTCATTTAAACATAATTTCATTTATCGTCCGATATGACAACGTTGGAGGTTTTCTCTTATACTGAAAGATGAATGTCTGGTAACTCTATGCCCTGTGTACCCTGTACTCATTTGAACATCATTTCATTCATCGTTCGATATGACTTAACGTTGGAGGTTTTCTCTTATCCTGAAAGATGAATGTCAAGTAACTCTAAGCTCTATGTATCCTGTACTCATTTGAACATCATTTCATTCATCGTCCGATATGACTTAACGTTGGAGGTTTTCCCTTATCCTGAAAGATGAATGTCTGCTAACTCTAAGCTCTATGTACCCTGTACTCATTTGAACATCATTTCATTCATCGTCCGATATGACTTAACGTTGAAGGTTTTCCCTTATCCTGAAAGATGAATGTCTGGTAACTCTAAGCTCTATGTACCCTGTACTCATTTGAACATCATTTCATTCATCGTCCGATATGACTTAACGTTGGAGGTTTTCCCTTATCCTGAAAGATGAATGTCTGCTAACTCTAAGCTCTATGTACCCTGTACTCATTTGAACATCATTTCATTCATCGTCCGATATGACTTAACGTTGGAGGTTTTCTCTTATCATGAAAAATGAATGTCTGGTAACTCTAAGCTCTAGGTACCCTGTACTCATTTGAACATAATTTCATTGATCGTCCGATATGACTTAACGTTGGAGGTTTTCTCTTATCCTGAAAGATGAATGTCTGGTAACTCTAAGCTCTAGGTACCCTGTACTCATTTGAACATAATTTCATTGATCGTCCGATATGACTTAACGTTGGAGGTTTTCTCTTATCAGGAAAAATGAATGTCTGGTAACTCTAAGCTCTAGGTACCCTGTACTCATTTGAACATCATTTCATTCATCGTCCGATATGACTTAACGTTGGAGGTTTTCTCTTATCCTGAAAGATGAATGTCTGGTAAGTCTAAGCTCTATGTACCCTGTACTCATTTGAACATCATTTCATTCATCGTCCGATATGACTTAACGTTGGAGGTTTTCTCTTATCCTGAAAGATGAATGTCTGGTAACTCTAAGCTCTATGTACCCTGTACTTATTTCAACATTGTTTCAATCATCGGCCAATATGATATAATGATTTAGGAAGTTGATTAAAATCAATAATAAAACACTTTTGCTTGAAATGTTTATATTCTCTTACTACGTGTGATGTTTGTTTTGTTCAACATTTTATATTTGCTCCGCTTTAATTCCGATTCTTTGAATTATTTTCTTATTTGTCCCCAAGTTTTCTCAAATTTCATTGAGTGGATATGGCTGTTTATATTTATTTTTGTGTTTTTATATTTTGTTGTAAAATATGTGTTAGATAGTGAACTTGAAAAATTTAATAGCTTGGCTGGGATTTGAACCATGGTTCTCCTGGTTTCCGTCCAGTCGCTCTAACCCATTAAGCTACCATGGCCAGCGTGCCGTCCTTACATTAAATTCTTCAATTGACTCACATATTTGCCCGTTAAACTACTAGGGACTCTCACATTCGAAATACATGTTTGTGTCGACTTACTTTTGTAAGTACTTGAGTCCTAGACTTCATCATTTAACTCTTATTATTTTAGTTAATTAATGGAAATTAATCATTTCTTCACACTAGCCACATATAGGCTAAGGTTTTGGGAGAGGCCCTAGTGGTTTACCGGACAAATATACAGGATGTTACAGAAAGGTACGGCCAAACTTTCAGTAAACATTCCTCACACACAAAGAAAGAAAATATGTTATGCGGACATGTGTCCGGAAACGCTTAATTTCCATGTTAGAGCTCATTTTATTACTTCTCTTCAAATCAGATTAATCATGGAATGGAAACACACGACAACAGAACGTACCAGCGTGACTTCAAACACTTTATTACAGGAAATGTTCAAAATGTCCTCCGTTAGCGAGGTTACATGCATCCATCCTCCGTCGCATGGAATCCCTGATGCGCTGATGCAGCCCTGGAGAATGGCGTATGGCATCACAGCCGTCCACAATACGAGCACGATGAGTCCCTACATTTGGTACCTGGGTTGTGTAGACAAGAGCTTTCAAATGCCCCCATAAATGAGAGTCAAGAGGGTTGAGGTCAGGAGAGCGTGGAGGCCATGGAATTGGTCCGCCTCTACCAATCTATTGATCACCGAATCTGCTGTTGAGAAGCGTACGAGCACTTCGACTGAAATGTGCAGGAGTTCCATCGTGCATGAACCACAATGGGTATTTTGACATTTGTCTGCACGAATGATTTCAATTTACATTTTAAGAGAAATACTAAAATGAGCTCTAACATGGAAATTTAGCGTTTGCGGTCACATATCCACATAACATATTTTCTTTCTTTGTGTGTGAGGAATGTTTCCTGAAAGTTTGGCCGTACCTTTTTGTAACATCCTGTATGAGTCAGAGAATTTAATGCCAGGATAGCAAGATGGCCATGCTAGCTCAAAGGGTAAAAGCTACTGGAAGGAAACCAGCAGATCCGTGTTTAAAATCCCAGCCATGGCATTGAGTTTTTCAAGTTGGCTCTGTTTATCCGAAATCTTAGCTAATATACGGCTAGTGTGAAGAAATGATTAATTTCCATCAATTAACTTAAAATGTCGGTACTTATTTCAACGACAATTGTTGCCAAATGTAGCATACACTTACGCTACCTGTACCACAATCGGTAGCATGTGGCATAACATTTCATTACGCTACACAAAAGTTTCATAATTTTGTATTCTAATTTAGGATGAATTTTTCATTGCCTACTATAAAACCAAAATATGTTGCACTCACATGATCTACCCGGCTCTTCTAAAAATTTATTCCTAGAAATGATTATTCCTCTGATGATGATGATGATTATAAGGGTGCTCAACTGCAGAGGTCATCAGCGCCCTTTTTAAAACAAACTGGTCATGGCAAAAGCCAGATATAAATTCCTCTAAAACACTATAAATATGTCAATAGACTTACAAAAAATACATACACGTAAAAAAAACTATAAAAACAATAGAAATATAATCTAAAAAGCCATAAATTCTATTCGCTAAATCCTAAAGTGTAACCTAGAAAAGAATCTAAAAACCTTCTCCACTACTGCGTTATCGTCCGCTAGCATTTCTGCAAAGCTGACCGGCAGCTGCAGAGAGGTCCTAAGCTCTGCTAGGTGAAAACACTCGAGCAGCACGTGTCGTACAGATAACGCTTCTTTGAAAACGGACACAGTGGAGCAGGCTCCTTTTTAAATAGAAAACTATGAGTAAAAAAGCAGTGCCCAATACGTAACCGAGCCAAAGTCAGCTCCTCGCGACGAGATGACCGACAGGAGGTAACCCAGGGAATCGGAAGTTCTTTGACAGATCTAAGTTTATTATTGCGGAGAGCGAACCACTCTTCCTGCCAGCAGGTTTGCACAGCTCTCCGCAATACGGCCCTAAAATCTTCCGATGTCACAGATGGTACTCGAACCCTGGGCTTCATGGTAGCCGTCTTGGCTGCCGAATCCACCATTTCATTCTCCTGCAAGCCTACGTGACCAGGGATCCATGCACACACCACGTTAACGCCAGAAGCATGTAAAACGTGGAGGGCATCCTGTATCCGCTGCACAATAGGGTGGTAGTTGTACAGCTGCCGTAGGCTTTGAAGTGCACTGAGGAAATCACTCAGGATTAAGCAGTCCCCTAACTTTCGTCGACGTACGTGTAAAATGGCCCGGTATATTGCATAAAGCTCTGCAGTAAAAATGTAAGTGCTAGTGTGGAATCCAAATGTATACGGTTCGGTTCCACACACGCAAGCACAACCAACACCATTTGAGTTCTTGGAGCCATCAGTATAATTTACAAAAATGGACCTCATATCGCGATAAAAATTCTAAAAAGCATATGCGGATACTAGACATAGACATGGTAGATTTATCATATTTTGTCATGCCCAGATCAACGGGGGACGCTCTGCACAACCAAGGAGGGTATGTCCTCTCTCCCCTAGGATACATCTTGGGCATTTCAGTATCAAGATGTCTAAGGAGCTCCCGGAAACGAAAACCAGGTGGCTTTGGTTTAATAGAAGTGTTCCTATAACGCACGTCCATGAAGGTATTAAAGAACGGCATAAACGTTGGATGTGTGGGCATGCAATTAAGTCCACAGCCATAATTTGCCAATAACATGTTGCGCCTGTACTGCAGAGGAGGTTCTGCAGACTCAGCATACAGGCTTACGTATAAATCTAGATAAACTCTACAGTGTTGCTAATTTTCATGTAGATACATTGGAGTATGGGGATACTGAGGGCTTCAAATGATAGTCAAATACTTTAGAGATGGCCTCTACGTATTTTAAATTCCAAAATATAAATAGTGAGTATCAATTTGAGAAAAGTAAATAGTAAAGTATTCAGAGAAGTAACGAGAAAATCTCTACAACAGCTCGCAAACAGCTCGAGTTGATGTGTGTGTGTGTGTGTGTGTGTGTGTGTGTGTGTGTGTGTGTGTGTGTGTGTGTGTGTGTGTGTGTGTGTGTGTGTAACAGAGGCATTTAGACACATTATAGTTTGCACAAGTCAAACAAAAGCAAGTGTAAATTAGCACTGTGCTCTTTTGATAAACATAAAGTGAGTTTAATTCCATATCGTGATGTTGTTTTCTTACAGTATGCATCATTAAAATAAATGACTGTGAAAAATAGGTTAAAGACTAAGAATCTGTGCCCAGATATTACAACAGGAAATTTATGTTTGTATACACTGGTTTGCCGTGAAATAAATTCATATTAATAAATTGCTCCAGGCAATATTCATTTTAACTGTATTTTTAAAAATTCAATCGCCTTTTTAATTACAATTTTAATATATTTTAATATAAAGTATTAGTTTAAAATTAAAGTTGATCTTACAAACGAAGTATAAGTTCTATTATCTGTTTCAAATAGGATGATTTTAGTCCTTGAACGCTACTGGGTAAGCAACCAATCGGAGTACTGCGGTGTTGTTGTGTGGCATTCCCCCTAAGTGGTATGTGACGAGCGCTAAACTAATCAGTCTCTATTGTAACTGGGTCTTCCGGGTAGGACCGCGTCTTTGATGTTCCTCTGGTCGACGTTTCGTCCCAACTATGTGGGGCTTCTTCAGGACTCAAGTTGCTACGGAGCTGTCAGGGAAGAAGAAGTCCTGAAGAAGCCCCACATAGTTGGGACGAAACGTCGACCAGAGGAACATCAAAGACGCGGTCCTACCCGGAAGACCCAGTTACAATGGACACCGGCTGCCGAAGCCTACGCACTGAGTTTATCAATCTCTAAAAAATACTATTCGCGCCAAGACCAAAATTCATATTTTGTAAAACTAATCCTTGAGGAAGGTATCCGCAAACCGTAACCGTAAAACCCATATCTTTTGCCCATATAGCTTTCCTAATGCAAATAAATAAAGTACTATTATATTATAACAATGCATCACGACATAAGCATTGTAATGGATATCATTATTGGTTGGCATATTTGCGTGCACGTATATTTGTAATTACTCACAACTGAAACGTAAACGTTTGACATGACATCATAAAATAATTACTTTGAATAAGCCAAGGTGTTTGTTAAATTCCAGCGAGAACAAACAATACACTTCCTCCTGTCCTAGCAGAACGTGTCTGGTCTCATTATATCTTTGTTTATGAATGATATCGTTATTTATATTTACTCTAGAGAGTTCAAAGCAGTATTATTCAGTTGTTCTTCCGTTTAAAAACCAGGGAAAATGTATCAGCTGGATCAGATTGCAACCGAAATGAGACGCGGGGTATTATAAACCACCTTACCTTTTACAATTGCCAGAACAATCCAATAGAGTTAATGTAGGCTCAAATTATGTTGCAAACTCAAATAATACTTTTAAACTGACTGACGTTGAACGATTTATTTACCAAGAAATTGACAATGAACACAACAAGAATGGGAAAACTGCATGAGACATCAGATAGACTACAAGAACACTGCTTTTGGAAAGAAATAGCATGTGACGGGACTTTGGAGCCTATCATCATAAACTTGAAACACTCAGACGATGAAGACAGTGACGATGACGAGTTGTCTCTTAAGGGAAGTGATTTTCATAGCTATATGGATGCGCGGCTGGCAGTTTCATTGGATTAGAAAAATGGGTAACTCATAAACTATCATTATTTTTAAACTATATATTTAAAACATGTGCGTGATATACGAATATTCATGTTGCAATTGTGATTTGAACAACTGCGTTATTATAAAGCTTTGGAAAATTCAGTTTGTGTTCCCTTACGTCTAGCGCCAACAAGACTCGCAGGTGGGAGAGACAAAAAAAAAAGAGGCCGAGATCTTGCTCTACAGCAAGACCTCGGCCTCCTTAATTCTGGGAGTCTGGTGCCTATTTTACAAACCAGACTGTGTTCCACTCTTTATTCAATTTTTGATACATTTGTTTTTACAATATTTATTTTGAGGTACCCTAGGAGTACTTACAATTAACGTTACATATAAATATTACTTAATTTCTAACATTAGCTTATCCTAATTCCTAATTTTAGCTTAACCTAATTATTTTCTGTCATCGCCGGTGGTTTGTCTTAGTCGAGAGTGTTTTAAGGTTGTCTTCCATTGATGAATTCTTCCCTTGCCTTAATTGACAAGGTATTTGCCGCTTTGTCAAACCAAGTCCAGAGTCGTCTGCTTCTTATTATTTCGTGAATTGATTTGTCCTGTACGTACGACATCGCTGTTGTCCTATGTCGTATTGTTAGTGGACATTCCCATACAGCATATTCCGGTGTTTCGGTTGTTCCACATCGGCAGTTTTCTGTGTCTTTCAGGTGGAATCTGTGGAGGTAGCAGGAGTATGGGCCATGACCAGTCAGATAATGTATTAGGCCTCTGGATGGTTGTAGGAATTTCATTTTCAGGCGTTCCTCGATATTTGGTAGGATGTCGTACGTACGCCTGCCGGTTGTGCTAACGTCCCATTCTTGTTGCCATTCAGCAGTTAGTACTTCCTTTAATCTCCTTAGCTCAATTGTTGGACACGCTGCCAGTGTCTGGTGGGAGAGACAGGGAAATATAAAAAGAGTGAGGGGAAACGAGGTGGAAACGCGGGAGCCTCTAACACAAGTGATTCGCTGCAAGTCAGAACTCTTCCCATTTGAAACATATAGCAACCTCACATCTTTGTTATTGATTACTCCACATTCATTGATTGTGGTATATTTATGGAAGTTATCAATTCTCTTCTTTTTGTTTATTATTTCATTTGTTTAGAATATTTATTTTATAGTAATTGGTATACTACGATGGTTTTTCAATAAAGAATAATCACAAATTGTTTTGACAACGTACCTTCACTCATCCTCATAATTTTGATGGCCTTCTCAAAATAGTCTCCCCTGAATGCAATGCACTTGTCCCAGCGTTTCTGCCAGTCTTCAAAGACATACTGGAAACCATTTTTGAGATATCCTTCAAAATCACCTCCGCAGCCTTCACCATTGCTTCTGATGATGGATAATGCCTCCCACGAAGGCGTTTCTTCAAGTTAGGCAATAGAAAAAAGTCACATGGGGTTAAATCCGGACTATAGGGAGGGTGAGGGTTACAGTTCACGTTGATTTTTGCAAGATATTCAGCAATAAAATTGGCAATATGCAGGCACGCATTATCGTGGTGCAGCATCCAGCCTACTTCACGGAAAATGTGGTCTTTTGCGCCTGATATGGACTTGCAATGTTTTTAGGACATCCCTGTAGTATAGTCCAGTTACTGATGTGTGTGCAGGTACAACATGCTGATAAACCATTCCATGAATATCAAAGAATGAGATGACCTTAACTTTCCCAGCAGAAGCAACCACTTTTGCTTTTTTGGGGGTTTGTGATGAAGGAGATTTCCACACTGAGCTTTGCTGTTTGCTCTCTGGATCAAAATGATGTAGCCAAGTTTCATCAGCAGTGATTACGTTTGAAAGAAACTCCGGATATTCCTCTAACATCAACTTTAACTGCATGTTACCTTCATTATAGTGGTAGGCGATACTGAACATGTCTGAACTTGCCTGGTTCTCACAGGCGGGAACCAGGAGTACTAACAATATAACTACTACGACGTGTTTGTTTCACAATAAGCTAACAGCTTATAATAAGATTGAATTTTAGTTGAACATTTTAAGGGTTTATTGACCTTGAACCTGTTAGGTCATAACAGATGATCAATGAAATGAGTAAAATGAGGTTCAAATGAGCCCGGAGTGAGTAAAGTTTAGTTTCCTGACATTTATCTTTCAGAGTAAAGGAAAATACTGAACAAACCTTATCCAGGTAAATCAGCCTAACCGAGATACGTACTTGGGACCTCTTGAATGTAAGATAGACTCTCAGAGGCGGACTTCGTGCTTACTATATTTTATTTAGTTAAGTATTTATTGTAATTGCGTGAATAAATTAACAAAAGTTGTACTAATTTCCAAAAGTAGTGTTTTATATTAACTTGCACTTTGATGAATATGTTGAATTATAAATTTGCTTCGGTGTAAACATCTTGAAGAAGACATATTGGAGCAAGGACATTTCGTTGAAATATCGGGTGGTACTTTTTATTTTTTTTTTTATGGATCATTAAGTGATAAGGTGTGATATTTTGGAGATCCCTGAAAGGAGAGTTGCCAAATATCGCCGTGCCGCTACTACTGCTGCTGCTGCTGCACGACGGATATTTTTGCTCGCGGACCACGGCGACATACGTACGTACGCGCTGTTCTCAGTGTTGCGGAGATCGGGTCTCGCGGCGGTCTCTCGATACCACCCCAACAATCGAAACGATTCCGAGAAGTGCATTTGTTTCGTTCGAATGCAACGATGGCCGCTACCGGTCACGCGATGCGGTGCGACAAAATCACAGTTACTTTAAGTCGGCAGTGGGAGTGGCAACTGTTCATTAAGTGATAACAGTGTGTGGTGCGCTCTGTTCGATATGTCGTCGAAGCAGGTGGTGAGTCAGGATACAGCGCGACTCTTGCAGGAATCTTCTTTACAACAAATAACCTATATCTTTTCCAACAATTACTTAAACGTAAACAAATGTCAAATGCCTGAGAGAGAAAAATAAATCCAAATTAGCAAAGAAATATAGAGCAATTCTGATAACTTAGTGCTTTATATAAGTAAACACAGCTGTACATTAAGTAACTGTATTACTATGGCCAGTTTATACTATTAAAGTCCTGTTTTTATAACCTCTCTACGTATATGTAAGGAAATTCAGAACTAAAATGTTGTTAAAAGTTAAAAAAATGTTATATTAATTCCTGTCTGTACCATCTTTACATATTTATCAATATAGCAGGCCATGAAGAAGAATCAAGTTAAAACTTGCGAGTCAAAACACATTATTTTTCATTGTCAAAGACATTATATTATAAACTCTTTGACTATCGATTACCTCATGGATGGCATAGTCCGATGTTCAGTTTTTCTTGAGTTATCTGAAAAACAAGAAACAAAACATATAATATCTACAATTTACTAAATATTTTGTAACACATTTGTTATAGTAAATTATGCAACGAGACTATAATGGTAGTAATTAAAGCGTGAGTGTTTTAATTATCATTATAGTCCAGTTTCATAAGACTGTTTATGCTCGATCATGTATCTAAATCAAAGGTTTTATTTCAAAGTATTTATTTCTGCTTTGAGTGACCTGCGTTGTTGTTTTGTCTAAAGAGAGACGTACTACGCAGAAATATTGATTACTTCCTTATAAACAGCTGTTAACGTGTGACACAGTTTAACCTAAAAACATTAAAACAAAACATTGGTAACATTAAAAAAGAAATCTACTTTTATCATGAGGTATTTAACATCAGGTGCTTCATTTATAAATGTTTTCAACTCATCAGGTATATTTCCCCCCTTTATATCCTTTTGATTTGCATTTTAGTAATCTGTTCAGTTTTGAGTAGTTAGGTAAGTCAATTTGGTGTCTAATGTTGAGAGTTGATTTCAAAATAGAATAGTGAGTTCACAACGACAAATCATTCTTTGACACAATTCTTCAAAATACAATGGGAATAAATTTTCTGAGAATGAATATACCTTCCGATGTTTTCCAATCCATGAATTGTGAATAGAATTTCTCGTACATCTTTATTGACTTCTATGGCAACAAGTTATTGGTAACATTGAGTGTTTTGTCGTAATTTCTGGGGGGTGTTCATTGTCACTGTTACTAGTGTCAGATATTTTGACTTTTTTTAAACTGGCACTGGTATCATCATGGATCGAAACTAGAATAATCCATACTTGTGCTTTCACAATGTTACGTGGGCAATTCTGATAGGTCCAATACCAATACTTTAATGAACAGGTGTGCTTTAATGAGGCCCATAAAAGTACAGCTACCAGTTGTATAAATAGTAAAGTTTGTCATGTTCGAGCATAAATATTTTTATAATACGTAATTCCAGTCGATTTTTCCTTAGGTAATGGATAAAATTGGGCATGGGATTAACAAAATTTGCTATTTATCTTGCTCTTGGAGCTCCACTTACTAATAAACATCAGCTTACCTCGCAAGTCCCATAAATACCTAAATATTATACTGTATGCCATATAAAACACGCATATTTACTTCCAGACTCTAGAGAAGATGGGGAGTAATTTTGATTAAATTCTCAACCCTAGCTGGGAATCGAATCCGGTACTGTTACTCTTTACCAGCAAATTACATACCAAGCCTTTTAAATCTTAAACACGTGACCACTTAAATGCCCACTAGCACACGCCCTGTATCACATCCAAAGTCATTTACTCAATTTTTGTTCTTATTACACTTTTGTGCATTGAAAAGTACAGTAGGATTTAGTTTATAGCCTATGCTCTTCAAATTTTGATCATAAGTCTGAGCAAATAACTTTTAAAAGGGCATATGCTTTTGTTAAATTGCCCCAGATATGACAGATAATCTGACAACTGCAAATAAATTGTTATAAAAGTTATATTTAAATATTTAATTTCACTTGGAACCAACAATAAGAATGAATAATTGATATATGGAAACCAATTGTTCTTTCACACAAGCCATATGTAGGGCGCACTATGAAAGAGTAGAGACAGACTGAAAGATCCAATTGTACCTAATATTGTCCGAACTATAAAAGCCCGGGCCTTAAAGTACTTACAGCATAGTAAGTTGTCATTAAGGTAGTTATCTCATGTGTTTATGAGAACTCCTAGTGGTTTACTATAAAGCCCGGAACTTAAAGCACTTACAGCATAGTAAGTCGTCATTAAGGTAGTTGTCTCATGTGTTTATGAGAACTCCTAGTGGTTTACTATAAAGCCCGGAACTTAAAGCACTTACAGCATAGTAAGTCGTCATTAAGGTACTTGTCTCATGTGTTTATGAGAACTCCTAGTGGTTTACTATAAAGCCCGGACCTTAAAGTACTTACAGCATAGTAAGTCGCCATTAAGGTAGTTGTCTCATGTGTTTATGAGAACTCCTAGTGGTTTACTATAAAGCCCGCGCCTTAAAGTACTTACAACATAGTAAGTCGTCATTAAGGTACTTGTCTCATGTGTTTATGAGAACTCCTAGTGGTTTACTATAAAGCCCGGGCCTTAAAGCACTTACAGCATAGTAAGTCGTCATTAAGTTAGTTGTCTCATGTGTTTATGAGAACTCCTAGTGGTTTACTATAAAGCCCGGACCTTAAAGTACTTACAGCATAGTAAGTTGTCATTAAGGTAGTTGTCTCATGTGTTTGTGAGAACTCCTAGTGGTTTACTATAAAGCCCGGGCCTTAAAGTTCTTACAGCATAGTAAGTCGTCATTAAGGTAGTTGTCTCATGTGTTTATGAGAACTCCTAGTGGTTTACTATAAAGCCCGGACCTTAAAGTACTTACAGCATAGTAAGTCGCCATTAAGGTAGCTGTCTAATGTTTTTATGAGAACTCCTAGTGATTTACCGGGAAAAACAAGAGTCAGTTGGAGAATTTAATGTCATGTCATAAGTTTAGTCTCTCTATTGACATATCTTTAAAACTTTATGGTATAATTAACACTTATTTAATAAGTTATCTCTTAATTTTGTTTCCCAAGGCTCTGAAATAAACTTCCAGCCAGCTTTGTAAATTCCAGCTAAAGCTCTTGGAGATTTATAAATAAATAACTCAATAACATTAACAGAACTGCGGATTCGAGTGAAAAGGAAATAAAACTACGTGGTATTTCTAAAGATTTTGCCCGCTGTGGTGACGACATAATGCAACATTCACAATTTAAATGTTCAACACCAATGAAGTACAGAAGTATTTGACCCTAACTTAAGAGAGATAAAGAAACAAATGAACTGTACAGGAATATGTAGAACCCAAAATAGCTCTCGATTTCTTAAGTTTTTGCAATTGTATCTTCTTGTAAAGTATACTTTACGTTATACAACTGTTTCCATTTGAACATCAAACAGTTATAAAGTCACAAATCACTATTACTTTACATATTTGCTTTGTTTTCAACTCTTTTTAACACTTTTCCCTTCAAAAATTGCCTCTTGAGTCACACTTTGAAGTTTGTTAGTTTAAAATTAGCAAGTGAGTTCAGAAATTAGGATTTAAACATTGTTTTTCAATATTTAAAATACAAAATAAAAAATAATTATTTTCTATAATCCAAACTGAAAGGTATGAAACATTCAGTAGCACATGAACAGTTTTTTATTTTCTGCAGAAAAATCTGCTTCTTTATTTTTATGCTAAACTCAAATCAAACATTTGAGAGTGATAAGATAGCTCTAGGACCCAACAAGCATTTTATTAGCATATCAAAATGTGTTTACTTATGAAAAAACTTTACATTTTATCAACTGCTTCACACACTTTGTTAAACCTTTAACTGTAACTTTATGTTCGGATTATGTGCATAAAAAATCAAAGCAAACAAAAGAACGCTGATTATGTTTTACACTTTATTTCAAATAACATTTCCTAGTCATCAGTTGTTATTGGTTTTAGTTTTTATTTTTCTAAACTGCTGTCACTAGCTATTTCTCGCTTTGACATAGAACAGTAAACACATTATAAACATCTGAATATTACTTCCTCTATCGCCCTTGTACGCACTTCGAAATTTGTCATAGAATTATTTCTGTATATTTATTTCCACTTACATGAAGGACATAACAAAATAAGCTTTCATAACAATGGTTTGTAGATAAAGGCTAACGTTAGTGGGTAGAAAAGTCCATGTAAATGCAACACAAGAATTTTTTAAACACGTAAGACTGAATGGTAACCTTGCTTTAAAAATGTACTCTGTGTTTTAGATTGTCACAGAATAACAAGATAAAAGAGAATCGCTAAAAGGTTTATCAGCCATCTGTCGGCTTGTTTAAAAGTCCATTCTACGCTACCATTTGTTATTTCAAGGTTATTATGAGTATTTCACAAAGGAGTAGCTACTTAGGGGCACTCAACAACATATTTGAAAATTGATGTCACACAAAGGTGACCTTCAAAAATAGGTATTTGCTTTCCCTGTTACGTAGACGGACCAAAATGTTTCTGTTCGATAAATATAGAAGATTCAAACATATGTGACGATTGAATTAGCTTATTATTATGCATGGATTTTACCCATAGATCGGTCTATGCTTGGTGTTGAGCTTTCTTATGTGACTGGTCCTTAAATGTAAAACCTGTTGATGCATAGATACCGGCGGCTGAATGAACGAATGTACCATTTATATAATTTACAATATTTCACAATGTTTTTATTGCCCAGCTTATCCCAAGTACAAATTATAATCTATACTCCTTCCGTCCTATGAAGCACACTTTCCTTGAGCAATTCCACGAAAAAAAAAACTACAAAGCAAAACCTACTGGTAAGCTACTCTTGTGCATACAACTTTTTTGGATGTAATATAGCGTAACAGATGGGCGAAAGTGTCACTGTCGTCTGTCACGCTTATGCACGTGGACGAGGAGTAATACAAAAAGTGTGTTTATTAAGACGGATGGAGTATAACCATTCATTATCCCCTTGGCTCCTGGTTGCCTGGCCTTTGGCTTACCTCAGGATGCCCTTCTTTTATTTCATCCTTACTCCTTTCCTTTTCTCCTCCCTTCTCTACTCTCTTCTGTGCCTGGAGCTTATTCCTGTGCATTTTATTAATCGAGCTACATTATTTTAAAGCTAACTTTCTTGTAGCTGCAAGGGAAATTCGAGGATACATTAGGGTTTAAGTGATAGTTGTCAAATGTTTTTAAGTTTGTTGCTAAGTGATAACTCTGAAATTCCGTTCTCTTTGCAAGGCTATCTTTTGCGACTCTCATTTTTCCAAAATCTATCGGAATGAAGTGGATTTCATGTGATTTTCTCAAAAAATCCAAAGTATTACTGGACAGAAGGTTAAGACATACTGACTTTCAGGTGACCAGTGCTGTCATTGTCTCTTATCAGGTCTTATCTGGTCGATTAGAGGGGTGAAATATTAGTAACTTGACGTACAGTAAGCTATGAAACACAAATAGAGCGATTGGAAGCTGCATGTGTCTATATGATATGTTTTCTCGCGCCTGCCGATGTATGACACATTGCTGTACAGAAGACATGATTATATTTGAATAGAGTATACGTACACTGGACTCACCGTGTATGTGCGATAAGCTGAGGTAAACATCTCTGTGTTGCGCCTGCCGATGTATGACACATTGCTGTACAGAAGACATAATTATATCTGAACAGGCTATACATAGACTGGACTCGCCGTGTATGTGCGACAAGCTGAGGTAAACATCTCTGTGTTGCGTCTGCCGATGTATGACACATTGCTGTCCAGAAGACATGATTATATCTGAACAGAGTATACATACACTGGACTCGCCATGTATGTGCGATAAGCTGAGGTAAACATCTCTGTGTTGCAAATTTTTGTCGATATGCTTTCTCGCTTTGCCATGTAGTACATACACTGGACTCGCCGTGTACGTGTGATAAGCTGAGGTAAACATCTCTGTGTTGCGAACTTTTGTCGATACGTCTTCTCGCTTTGCCATGTAGTACGTACACTGTACTCGCCGTGTATGTGCGGTAAGCTGAGGTAAACATCTCGGTGTTGCGTCTGCCGATGTATGACACATTGCTGTCCAGAAGACATGATTATATCTGAACAGAGTATTCATACACTGGACTCGCCGTGTATGTGCGATAAGCTGAGGTAAACATCTCTGTTTTGCGAACTTTTGTCGATACGTCTTCTCGCTTTGCCATGTAGTACATACACTGGACTCTCCGTGTATGTGCGATAAGCTGAGGTAAACATCTCTGTGTTGCGAACTTTTGTCGATACGTCTTCTCGCTTTGCCATGTAGTACATACACTGGACTCTCCGTGTATGTACGATAAGCTGAGGTAAACATCTCTGTGTTGCGAATTTTTGTCGATACGTCTTCTCGCTTTGCCATGTAGTACATACACTGGACTCTCCGTGTATGTACGATAAGCTGAGGTAAACATCTCTGTGTTGCGAACTTTTGTCGATACGTCTTCTCGCTTTGCCATGTAGTACATACACTGGACTCTCCGTGTATGTGCGATAAGCTGAGGTAAACATCTCTGTGTTGCGAACTTTTGTCGATACGTCTTCTCGCTTTGCCATGTAGTACATACACTGTACTCGCCGTGTATGTGCGATAAGCTGAGGTAAACATCTCTGTGTTGCGAACTTTTGTCGATACGTCTTGTCGCTTTGCCATGTAGTACATACACTGGACTCGCCGTGTATGTACGATAAGCTGAGGTAAACATCTCTGTGTTGCGAACTTTTGTCGATACGTCTTCTCGCTTTGCCATGTAGTACATACACTGGACTCGCCGTGTATGTACGATAAGCTGAGGTAAACATCTCTGTGTTGCGAACTTTTGTCGATACGTCTTCTCGCTTTGCCATGTAGTACATACACTGGACTCGCCGTGTATGTACGATAAGCTGAGGTAAACATCTATGTGTTGCGAATTTTTGTCGATACGTCTTCTCGCTTTGCCATGTAGTACATACACTGGACTCGCCGTGTATGTGCGATAAGCTGAGGTAAACATCTCTGTGTTGCGAACTTTTGTCGATACGTCTTCTCGCTTTGCCATGTAGTACATACACTGGACTCGCCGTGTATGTGCGATAAGCTGAGGTAAACATCTCTGTGTTGCGAACTTTTGTCGATACGTCTTCTCGCTTTGCCATGTAGTACATACACTGGACTCGCCGTGTATGTACGATAAGCTGAGGTAAACATCTCTGTGTTGCGAATTTTTGTCGATACGTCTTCTTGCTTTGCCATGTAGTACATACACTGGACTCGCCGTGTATGTACGATAAGCTGAGGTAAACATCTCTGTGTTGCGAATTTTTGTCGATACGTCTTCTCGCTTTGCCATGTAGTACATACACTGGACTCGCCGTGTATGTACGATAAGCTGAGGTAAACATCTATGTGTTGCGAATTTTTGTCGATACGTCTTCTCGCTTTGCCATGTAGTACATACACTGGACTCTCCGTGTATGTACGATAAGCTGAGGTAAACATCTCTGTGTTGCGAACTTTTGTCGATACGTCTTCTCGCTTTGCCATGTAGTACATACACTGGACTCGCCGTGTATGTGCGATAAGCTGAGGTAAACATCTCTGTGTTGCGAATTTTTGTCGATACGTCTTCTCGCTTTGCCATGTAGTACATACACTGTACTCGCCGTGTATGTACGATAAGCTGAGGTAAACATCTCTGTGTTGCGAACTTTTGTCGATACGTCTTCTCGCTTTGCCATGTAGTACATACACTGGACTCGCCGTGTATGTGCGATAAGCTGAGGTAAACATCTCTGTGTTGCGAATTTTTGTCGATACGTCTTCTCGCTTTGCCATGTAGTACATACACTGGACTCTCCGTGTATGTACGATAAGCTGAGGTAAACATCTCTGTGTTGCGAACTTTTGTCGATACGTCTTCTCGCTTTGCCATGTAGTACATACACTGGACTCGCCGTGTATGTACGATAAGCTGAGGTAAACATCTCTGTGTTGCGAACTTTTGTCGATACGTCTTCTCGCTTTGCCATGTAGTACATACACTGGACTCTCCGTGTATGTACGATAAGTTGAGGTAAACATCTCTGTGTTGCGAACTTTTGTCGATACGTCTTCTCGCTTTGCCATGTAGTACATACACTGTACTCGCCGTGTATGTACGATAAGCTGAGGTAAACATCTATGTGTTGCGAACTTTTGTCGATACGTCTTCTCGCTTTGCCATGTAGTACATACACTGTACTCGCCGTGTATGTGCGATAAGCTGAGGTAAACATCTCTGTGTTGCGAACTTTTGTCGATACGTCTTCTCGCTTTGCCATGTAGTACATACACTGTACTCGCCGTGTATGTACGATAAGCTGAGGTAAACATCTCTGTGTTGCGAACTTTTGTCGATACGTCTTCTCGCTTTGCCATGTAGTACATACACTGTACTCGCCGTGTATGTGCGATAAGCTGAGGTAAACATCTCTGTGTTGCGAACTTTTGTCGATACGTCTTCTCGCTTTGCCATGTAGTACATATACTGGACTCGCCGTGTATGTGCGATAAGCTGAGGTAAACATCTCTGTGTTGCGAATTTTTGTCGATACGTCTTCTCGCTTTGCCATGTAGTACATACACTGGACTCTCCGTGTATGTACGATAAGCTGAGGTAAACATCTCTGTGTTGCGAACTTTTGTCGATACGTCTTCTCGCTTTGCCATGTAGTACATACACTGGACTCGCCGTGTATGTGCGATAAGCTGAGGTAAACATCTCTGTGTTGCGAATTTTTGTCGATACGTCTTCTCGCTTTGCCATGTAGTACATACACTGTACTCGCCGTGTATGTACGATAAGCTGAGGTAAACATCTATGTGTTGCGAATTTTTGTCGATACGCTTTCTCGCTTTGCCATGTAGTACATACACTGTACTCGCCGTGTATGTACGATAAGCTGAGGTAAACATCTCTGTGTTGCAAATTTTTATCGATACGCTTTCTCGCTTTGCCATGTAGTACATACACTGGACTCGCCGTGTATGTACGATAAGCTGAGGTAAACATCTCTGTGTTGCAAATTTTTGTCGATACGCTTTCTCGCTTTGCCATGTAGTACATACACTGGACTCGCCGTGTACGTGTGATAAGCTGAGGTAAACATCTCTGTGTTGCAAATTTTTATCGATACGCTTTCTCGCTTTGCCATGTAGTACATACACTGGACTCGCCGTGTATGTGCGATAAGCTGAGGTAAACATCTCTGTGTTGCGAACTTTTGTCGATACGCTTTCTCGCTTTGCCATGTAGTACATACACTGGACTCGCCGTGTATGTGCGATAAGCTGAGGTAAACATCTCTGTGTTGCGAACTTTTGTCGATACGCTTTCTCGCTTTGCCATGTAGTACATACACTGGACTCGCCGTATATGTGCGATAAGCTGAGGTAAACATCTCTGTGTTGCAAATTTTTGTCGATACGCTTTCTCGCTTTGCCATCTAGTACATACACTGGACTCGCCGTGTACGTGTGATAAGCTGAGGTAAACATCTCTGTGTTGCAAATTTTTATCGATACGCTTTCTCGCTTTGCCATGTAGTACATACACTGGACTCGCCGTGTATGTGCGATAAGCTGAGGTAAACATCTCTGTGTTGCGAATTTTTGTCGATATGCTTTCTCGCTTTGCCATGTAGTACCTACACTGGACTCTCCGTGTATGTGCGATAAGCTGAGGTAAACATCTCTGTGTTGCGAACTTTTGTCGATACGTCTTCTCGCTTTGCCATGTAGTACCTACACTGGACTCTCCGTGTATGTGCGATAAGCTGAGGTAAACATCTCTGTGTTGCGAACTTTTGTCGATACGTCTTCTCGCTTTGCCATGTAGTACGTACACTGTACTCGCCGTGTATGTGCGGTAAGCTGAGGTAAACATCTCTGTTTTGCGAACTTTTGTCGATACGTCTTCTCGCTTTGCCATGTAGTACATACACTGGACTCTCCGTGTATGTGCGATAAGCTGAGGTAAACATCTCTGTGTTGCGAACTTTTGTCGATACGTCTTCTCGCTTTGCCATGTAGTACATACACTGGACTCGCCGTGTATGTGCGGTAAGCTGAGGTAAACATCTCTGTTTTGCGAATTTTTGTCGATACGCCTTCTCGCTTTGCCATGTAGTACATACACTGGACTCGCCGTGTATGTACGATAAGCTGAGGTAAACATCTCTGTGTTGCGAACTTTTGTCGATACGTCTTCTCGCTTTGCCATGTAGTACATACACTGGACTCGCCGTGTATGTACGATAAGCTGAGGTAAACATCTCTGTGTTGCGAATTTTTGTCGATACGCTTTCTCGCTTTGCCATGTAGTACATACATTGGACTCGCCGTGTATGTGCGATAAGCTGAGGTAAACATCTCTGTGTTGCGAATTTTTTCCGATACGCTTTCTCGCTTTGCCATGTAGTACATACACTGGACTCGCCGTGTATGTGCGATAAGCTGAGGTAAACATCTCTGTGTTGCGAATTTTTGTCGATACGCTTTCTCGCTTTGCCATGTAGTACATACACTGGACTCGCCGTGTATGTACGATAAGCTGAGGTAAACATCTCTGTGTTGCGAATTTTTGTCGATACGCTTTCTCGCTTTGCCATGTAGTACATACATTGGACTCGCCGTGTATGTGCGATAAGCTGAGGTAAACATCTCTGTGTTGCGAATTTTTTCCGATACGCTTTCTCGCTTTGCCATGTAGTACATACACTGGACTCGCCGTGTATGTGCGATAAGCTGAGGTAAACATCTCTGTGTTGCGAATTTTTGTCGATACGCTTTCTCGCTTTGCCATGTAGTACATACATTGGACTCGCCGTGTATGTGCGATAAGCTGAGGTAAACATCTCTGTGTTGCGAATTTTTTCCGATACTCCTTCTCGCTTTGCCATGTAGTACATACGTTTTATTTGACTCATCGAAAACAGATGAGGCTTTAATCTAAAGCGTTTGCGAAATGTTTTGAGAAAATACACTATTCGAAAAGTTTTCCAAAGGAAGCATTTTGTTGAAGAGTCAGGTTGCGTCATAGAGAAGATGAAGAACTTAAAATGCAAGTCTAGTATTTTCCAACATTTCGTTTTTTATTTATGCTATTATTCAGGGAAACTTAAAACAGGTATTTCCCTTGAAATTTCGATATCGAATGTTTGGAGAGAGTGCAGTATATATTTTCACCTATTAATTACAAACAACTCAAAAATAATTACACAGAAAATGTTGATACCTTTAACATTTTTTTAAGTTGATGTTAATACTTCTTTCTTTTTTCGTATTACCAAAATCTGAAGACGAAAGAAACCTAAAAACAGAATCAATTGCCGGTATGTCAAAATGCATTACTCCATGTTTATTTTTTAAAATAAATATTTTTCCCCACTATGTTAAATCTAAGGGAACATTTAATTGTTTTAATAATTTAACTTCGGGATTTATTTCATGATTAAATGACCAAAAATGATCTGTTACAGCCGATTTATCAATTTGTTTGTACTTAATGTTACGAAAATTTTCTTTTGTTCTGATTTTCAAATTACCTTTTGTCTTTCCAATATAAACCTGATCACAGTCTAAACAATTAAATTGATAACTACCAGATTTTTATTATTAGAAATTTTATCTTTTTTAGAAAATTGTAATCAATTTTTAATACTATATTTATTTTGAGGAGCTAACGTTATACCAACTTCTTTTTAAAAAAATTGAAAATGTTTATTAACCCAAGGACGGTAAGTAAATGTTTTAAAATTTATATTCTTTTTTTATTTTTTAAGAGTAGAAATATCATCAATAGTTTTTTGATATTTAAATTTTTCAATCTTCTTTTGTATAAAATCTTTATTAAAGCCATTAATTAAAGAAATATTAATAATATGTTTATATTCTTTATTCAATTCTTCTTTATTCAAGGGTATATTTATTAATCTATAAATCAAACTAATAAAAACAGCAAATTTATGTGAAAAAAGGTTAAATTTTTATTCTTTATGTAATTATCAATATGAGTAGATTTGCTATAAATACCAGAATCTAGCTTGTTATTATTTCTTATTATTTTAAAATCCAGAAAAGATCCTTAGATAGTATCATAGTGTCATAGTATCCTTGACGACGAAGTAAACAAGATGTCGATGTGTGTTAACTGGCGATGCGAGCAAATGTTCGTGAAATCTATTGTTTAAAAAGAAGAAAGAAGTATTAACATCAATTTCTTAATTAACAAATATTTTTATTTGTGTAACCCAAAAATTAAATTGGCAATACTGGATGCATAAACGTCGACAGTTTTGAATTAGTAACACGTCTTAATGTGACCTAAATAGTCTTTCTGTCTCTTTCTCCCTCAGAGTTGACACGTCGGATGACAGACCAGCGTAACCTATATATACCGTGATGCCAAATTGCTGCGAAGCTGTTGCCAGATTAACTGCTGAATGCGGAAGGAACACGTCATCACGCATATTGCAAGGAATGCCCGACATGTCGATCAAAGAGCACACGTGTAGTTGTCTCGCTGACTCATCATTGCACTTGAAGTTCGCGAGGGAGCCAACAACTTGGCAACGTTGGCGATTTGGTGTCACTTCTGTTTCATATCGGTTCGATCCTTAGCCAATCTACACACTTTATGAAGAGCGTGGAGTACTGCGATTAAACAAACAGCGGTTTCTGCATCACTTCATAGCTTTATAAACTTAACCTGCAACAACAAACATTTCGGAATATTGTATGGAGAAAAAGATCGTAGTTACAGCATCGCTTACTCCTTTAATATTTTTAATATCCAAGAGTGTTAGTCATAAACGTCACATTATAGCAGTAAGTTACTCATAAAGATCACATAAATTATATGAATTTGAGTCCACATATACACTGCTTCGATTATTCAGCATAAACTCCAGTTTGTATAGTTCTTTCTTCATTTGTTTTCCTTGAGTGGAAGACTTACAAGTGGGTACCTGACATTAGATACCTGTCGAGAAACATGTAAACTTTGGATCACAGAGAATATCCAAGAAAATTGGCTTGAAGTTACAGCATTTTTAGGCTCTTGTGCTTCCTCTAAAGCCTTATATGCAGAGACAAGAGGTTTTCTAAGCGATGTTTTAGCGAATTTTTGCGAACATTTCCTTTTTTTTTCTTGTGGTATACTATACTTCCTGTAAAGTCTGTCTAGTCAACGCGAGTGCAGTTGCCTCACAAAGCAAACGGACTCTACCGCCCACTAATGACCGTCATAAATCTATCTCCACACTTCAGAAATGGAACACTGTCGTTGAGGACCAATAGTAATCCTGATTTTCTGGAAATGACAGTCGCATGTCTACTCCACGTGGAGTCTCAGTTGCCAAAGTTCCAACTTCCAGTTGGTCTGTTTCATTACGTGCAGAAATTCGTTGTGTGTCACAATGTGGAGACCGTAGGAGGGAAATACAGTGGTAATGCCATTCAAGTGAAAATAAAGTGATGACAATAATGTGAATAACTGGACCGAGTTATATTACTGGAAAAGCCTCACAAAACAAAGTTATAACGGGAACTGAAGCAAATTCAAGCGCTTGTTTTGAACACATATACATATGTGGTGAAAAATGATCTTGGTAAGGCGTCATGTAATAAATTCTGGGTATTCACAGAAATACAGTAAGAAAAATTGTGACGGAAGGAATACCAAAGACACCGATCAAGTGTGAAAACAAAAGAAAACGTTTCTCTAACATGTGATTTAATTCGCCGAGAAATTTATATATTCTATGCAAAAGGGAGAGCGCCAACCTTAGATGAATTGGTTGCACATTTGCAAGAAATTTGTGATTCCCTTATGGGCACTGCACTTTGTGCTGTATACAGATGCTTTTCTTTGAGGCTACTTCACAAAAACTCATCTCGTCCATACGTGGAAAATGAAATTAGGCGCCGGGTCGCAAACTTTTACGACCAATTACCCTGGATAGGAATTGGAATTGAAGTTTTATTATGGAGGGGATTCGGTACGTACGCCACCATGCTGGGCCCATTCTTCCTATGCCCCCAAGTGGGGGCACCCCCTGGAGGAAGTATGAGGCGAAGGAGACAGTCCCAATGAGCTACGACAGTACAGAGGGCAGGGTCCCTACTATTTACTTGGATAGAGACTTCCCCCGACAGGCCAGGACAATGAACACGCTCCCCTACTGCGAAACGGCAACGAGCCCAGCAGCCGAACCCTAAAGGTCCCTGGCTGGCGGTCATGAAATGGTCCCAGCAGAGGAGCTGAGACTGACAACCGACCTACCGGAGGAGGAAGTAGTTTTCCTCAGAGTATATCATCCTGCCATGCATCGCCGAGACTCCCGCCGACACTTCTACCCTGAAAGATTTTTTTTTTTTTTGTAATTTACGTCCTCCAACGTAAGTCATATCAGACGATGAATGGAATGGGGAAATGATGCTCAAATGAGCCCGGGGTCCATGGAGCTTAGAGTTCCCTGACCTTCGTTTTTAGAATAAGGGAAAATCCCGGAAAAAACCTGACCGAGATTTGAACTCGGGACCTCTTGAGGCAGACATGCTACCCCCACGCTACCGAGGCGGGCTACCCTGAAAGAGACCATCAGATGAGAGATGATATGAAATGATAATGGAGATGAAGTGGATGGACAGGAATTTCGGGGATGTAATTAACCTACCCAGCATTCGCCTAGCGACCCGGAAAAAACCATGAGTCAGGTAGGTCGGCCACGGGAATCGAACCTGGGTCTCCCGAAACCGACTGAGCCATCCCGCTCGGTGCCCTGGATAGGTCTCTTGAGGATTATGGTCCCAGAGAACGCGACTAAAACGTGACCGGCTTCCCTGCATGGCTTGTGGGTATAACCGGTAGCCTTTACGAATTTACAATAACCCTAAATAAATTATAAACCACCCAATAATTTGTGTGGACTATAAGATAGAAATAAAATAAAATAAAATCTGCATATCTAATATCCCAGGTCTTATTATGCAAACTTCATTTTTAAATATTCATTTTAAATAAAATTACACAAAACAATTTATAAATTTTGCAGATATAATCTACTTGCTACCTTAACGAACTAACTAAACCTACAGATTACTGGATTCCAGTAACCTTACAAATTTATTCATCTAATCTATGTAAAACAGTCTTTCTTCTACACCAGGGGAAGAGCGGTAGTGGCGCTGTGACGTCAGCTCCGTAAGCTCTAACCGCCTAATATGCCCACGAATAAAAGGCAGGTTAGCGTGTGACGTCACCGCGCTGATTTCTGCTGCCCAAGAGGAAGAAAGCAGTTTGATATGTTGGGGTTTCGACAGCGTAGGAAAGACAGGAAACGTACCGGGTATTAATAATATGTACAACTTACATCTTGAGTGTTGTAATATTAATGTTGACTGCTTTAATTACAACATTTGTTACAGTTTATTAACAATTACTTTTGGCTCTGTGCTATGAGAAAATATATAAAACTTCAACTTGTAGTTTATCTGAAGGTCAGGCATGTTATAAAGTAAATAAGATAAAACATAAAATAATTTTCTCTGTAAATTATAGGAGACCCATTCAGGACAAAATTACGTAGACATTTTCCGACACTTTCTGTTTCTTTTTTCTTTAAATAGTTTATCAATGTCAGGACGTAATGTCTGGGAAATTTATAATCGAAGGCTGCATGTTAGATTGTGATCCGACAAGGTACTTCTGGGTTTGGACTTAGCTAATTTCATAACAGAAAAAAATAGTTCGCACACATATGTCGAGCCAAACATACACAATGTCCGTGCGACAAGTGAATACACCCTCGGAAATCTGGTTTGGGGGACATTCTTGTAAAAATCAGTCAAGTCTTTCTTGTGTGTATATTTATCCCTCAATAAATCGTCACATTGTAAATTTAACAGTTCCGTTAGGTACGTGGCAGCTACATTGTTGTCATCCAGTGTGCTATACATGACTAAACCCTCAGATTCTGTACTCACAGCGCCATTTATATAGGCAACTTGGTAATACATGGCTCTTGCTGTTGTGACATGTACTGCAGGATTCGCTCCCGGCTGAAATACGTCACAACTCTTAAAGCTGTCTTCCTCTGTTCTACACCAACAATATAAATCAAATCCACATTTCTACTACAGCTTTAACTGTTATAACAAACTACGAGAGACTATTTCCTACAATTTTAAAATTTTCTCTTCTGTAACTGGTATCCAAAGGTTCCTCCTACTGGTATCCATCTCCTAAAGGGACTGGTATTTTTTTATTTATCCAGATTTATGAACCCTATTTTACACAGTGGTATATTAGGGTTATAGTTGATACATAAAAATACACAATTTTAACAAAAATATTTTAAATACTAGAAGGAAGAAAATATGTTATAATCTGATGCATATTAATTTAAACTATTTCAGACGTTTAAACACTGAGTTTATAAACATCATGAAGTACTTATACTGTTGTGGCTTCATTAGCAAACATGTGAGCGGAGCAGAAAATTCAGTTCCTAGAGAGTTTAGCTTGTCTTTCTCTCCAGAAAATGGGACAACAGAAAAGGAGATGAACCACAGTTTGAAATTCTTCACCACACATGCACTTGGGGTTGGATGTTAAGTGAAAGCGTGATAATTATTCACCAAATTTACCATGTCCACTTAAAAATTGTCAAAACAAAATTTGGTAAAAGAGTTTCACATTTTCCTCTGTCATATACACTAGAGAAAAATAATGTTTTTGTTAAACTTCCATTTGGAGTTGTTAGCCATTGTTGGTTCCATTCTTCAAGAATATGTTGATGTATTATTCTCCTTACAGTAGAAATAGGACATAAAGAGTATGTCACAGGAAGATTGGATTCTGCAGCAATCAGCTCTCTCGTTACCTAAAATTCCACTGTTTCCTTTAAGCCATCCCATGCAAATATGTCCTGGATGGTTTTGAAGCAAGGTTCTGATTTCATGTGCTAATGAATTTAAATGGTTTTTGTCGTTAATAGCGAGTAGAGCTGATTGTGAATCACTGTTCCCATTAACAGTACACCATTTTATAGCTTCTTTAATTGCTAAGAGCTCCGACTGGAATACAGAACATTCAGGTGATAATTTAAACATGGAATGAGTTAGTTCCGTTTGGTTTTCATAAACAACAAAA
Source organism: Mantis religiosa (assembly GCA_030765055.1). Classification (NCBI taxonomy): domain Eukaryota; kingdom Metazoa; phylum Arthropoda; class Insecta; order Mantodea; family Mantidae; genus Mantis; species Mantis religiosa. The sequence goes on from CM060958.1 coordinate 10,601,003, forward strand.
GCACATCCTACTGCAGATATATTATCTTCAAATTGGTAACGCGAACCGTCTGTATATATGTAATAATCATGAAAACTACATATTTCCTTTAAACAGGTTACAAAACTTGATGTGTGTCCTGCTGTGGTAGGATGCTCCGGGATTTGTAGTTTTAAGTGAGACAGATAAGACGCACATTCACGTTCAGGTCTTAAATTCGTAATAGTTGCCGTTGATAAACCAGTGAGAGCCAAAGGTTCGATGTTAGCTATAATCTGAGCTGCATCAGTAGAGATTGTACGATATCCTCGAATTATGCGAAGGAGGAACCTCCTTTGAATTTGTGCAAGTTTTTTAACTGCCCATTTTTTATTAAGAACATCCTGGAATGCAGATACACCATACAAGATTAGGGGCATAACAGCACTACAGGGACTGGTATTAGAAGATGGAGCTAGTTCGTCAGTTCCAGATATCCGGATTGTCATATTTTCTCTTCTACATAATCAATTGTTTCTGTCCGCTCTGATACTCTCCATTTATCTCCTCTGACTCTCCTGGGATTCTCCTTATTTCTAAGGTTTCTGTTCTTCTTTCCGATATCCATAATTGGCGTCTTCTATTTATGGGATGTACGTCTTAAATTAGGTCTTCAGGTCTGGTAATCTGTATTTTTAGTTTCTCTTGGTTCTATTTGCCCCCGACGATCTCATAAGTAATATTCTTTTCTCGTATATTGAAATGTTCCTACATTTCTTTATTGACGTCTTTTCTCGCGGGTCATATATTCCTCTAACGCCTTCGCGGATATTTCCTAACTGTACATAATCTTCTGCATCTTTTAAGATGTGCCATAAACATTTTCCTTTAAGTTTCCTTCGACCATCTTCTGCTCGTTCAGTACATTTATTGCACTCAAAAATAGCGTGTTCAGGCGAAAATAAGCATTTACATAAATCTCAGTTATTCTTCCCTATTCTTTTTAAGTATGCATTATATGGGCCATGTCTTGTAACAAAAGTGAAAAAATGCTTTTCTTGGTTTTATGTGTTCCAATATTAGCCTCCCTTTGATGTTTGGAAATAAATCATATACTCTTCTTCCTACGTGTGCATTATCCCACTCTTCTTGCTATTCCTGTAATATATAATCGCTCACTTCTTTCTTATGCCCGATTTCACCATCAGATGCTAAAATCTACGTTAACAAATGTAACGTAACAATTGTCACAGCGCTAAAACTAATGTTAAATTTCTTGCATTTCACCAACCTGATTTCTTAAAATGTTAACAAACCTGTGTTAACGCCAAGAAACTTGTAAATATCACAGCTATAGAAGGCTATGGATGATTTTCTGAACGTACTCCGATTCGCTTTTGTTTTCATTTTCGCCTGCACAAATGGCGGATGAACAAAATCATAAATAAAGCCGTGAGACAAATTTCTGATTGACGGAGAAAGAATTGTTAATTGAAATGGTGACAAGGTGTAAGGATATCGTGGGAAATAAAGAGGACGGATGCAGTGAATGTAAAAGAGAAAGATGTCACGTGGGAATAAATTGGAAACGAATTTAATTCAAATGCATGTGTCATTACTACAAGCACCAAACAACTTGTCAGTATTACGTAAATTAAAAACGAGGTGCGAAGAACAAGTGACTTGAACGTTTCAAGATGGGAGGTGAGCAATGTATTATCCACATAATTCAGTGAATTATAAAATCGCAAGGATATTAATACTTGAAGCTAAGGCGAGATCGGCATATTCCTTTCGATGTATATTCTAACTCATTATTACGTAAATTTAAAACGAGGTGCGAAGGACAAGTGACTTGAACGTTTCAAGACGTGAAGTGAACAATGCATTATCCACATAATTCAGTGAATTATAAAATCGCAAGGTTACTAATACTTGAAGCTAAGGCGAGATAGTCATATTACTTTTGATGCATGTTCTAACTCAGTATTACGTAAATTTAAAACGAGGAGCGAAGAAGGACAAGTGACAAGTGACTTGAACGTTTCAAGACGGGAGGTGGACAGTGTATTATCCATATAATTCAGTGAATTATAAAATCGCAAAGTTATTAATACTTGAAGCAAAGTCGAGATCGGCATATTCCTTTCGATGCATGTTCTAACTCAGTATTACGTAAATTTTAAATGAGGAGCGAAGAAGTGTAAGTGACTTGAACGTTTCAAGACGGGAGGTGGACAGTGTCTTATCCATATAATTCAGTGAATTATAAAATCGCAAAGTTATTAATACTTGAAGCAAAGTCGAGATCGGCATATTCCTTTCGATGCATGTTCTAACTCAGTATTACGTAAATTTTAAATGAGGAGCGAAGAAGGGTAAGTGACTTGAACGTTTCAAGACGGGAGGTGGACAGTGTCTTATCCATATAATTCAGTGAATTATAAAATCGCAAAGTTATTAATACTTGAAGCAAAGTCGAGATCGGCATATTCCTTTCGATGTATATTCTAACTCATTATTACGTAAATTTTAAATGAGGAGCGAAGAAGGGTAAGTGACTTGAATGTTTCAAGACGGGAGGTGGACAGTGTCTTATCCATATAATTCAGTGAATTATAAAATCGCAAGGTTATTGATACTTGAAGCAAAGGCGAGATCGGCATATTCCTTTCGATGCATGCTCTAACTCAGTATTACGTGAATTTAAAACGAGGTGCGAAGGACAAGTGACTTGAACGTTTCAAGACGGCAGGTGGACAGTGTATTATCCACATAATTCAGTGAATTACAAAATCGCAAAGATATTAATACTTGAAGCAAAGGCGAGATCGGTATATTCCTTTCGATGCATGTTCTAACCTCTCTTGTACTTCCGCAGTAACCTTCATAGCAAGATGTTTCGACAGTCTATACCTCCGTAAAACAATTTTCTTCGGATAGTTCCTCAAAATCATTTCTCCTCATAGGCCGTACTCTATTATGAATGCCATTTAGACGGTCTTAAATATAGCAAATCGACATCAACAGCTGCGTTCATGCTCGCCATCTTGACTATTTACAACTGTTAAGGACTTAACATTAGAAATTCGGCGTGTTAGTTTAACATGAGATTTAACACGAGTGTTACGCTAACACTTGTTGGTGAAATGAAATTTTTGTTTTAACTATTGCTAAACTCGTGTTAAGTCTTAACATTTGTTGGTAAAATCGGGCATAAGTGTGTCAGTAGAACTCACATTAACCAGCTCTCCGATAGCATAACAGGCAGAGATGAGTTTAGGTAATTACGTGCTATTTCTTTCCAAAAGTCGTCTTCTTGTAGTTTATCTGATGTCTCACGCAGTTTTCCCAGTCTTGTTGTGTTCCTTGTCAATTTCATCGTGAATAAGTTGTTCAACGTCAGTTAGTTTAAAACTATTTCTATTTGCAACATAATTTGAGCCCACATTAATTCAATTGGATTGTTCTAGCAGTAGTAAGGGAGGAAGGTGGAAGGCGTCTCATTGATCTAGCTGATACACTTTTTCATGGAAGGGTAACTTGAATAATACTACTTTGAACTCTCTAGAGTAAATAGAGTTTACGAACCCTTCATAAACAAAGATATGTGACCAGACACATTCTGCCAGACTAGCAGGAAGTGTATTGTTTCCTCTCATCGAATTTAACAAACACCTTGGCTTATTCAAAGTACATATTTCTTTTATCACGTCATGTCAAATGTTCACGTTTCAGTTCTGAGTAATTTCAAATATACATTCACACATACATGCCAACCAATAATGATATTCATTACAGTACTTACGTCGCAATACATTGTTATAATGGCATCTACTTTATTTATTTGTATTAGAAAGCTATTTGAGCTAAAAATATGGTTTTTTACGGTTATGTTAAATAAATTACTCTCTCCTTCCACATGGATCAGTTTTTGCAGAATCTGAATTTTTGTCTAAGCGCGAATAGTACGAGGCATGTTTTTTAAGTCAGTACCGTTTTGGAATTAAAAAAATCTGTGCATAGATATCGCAATACTTTTATTTTTACATAAAAGCCTGTACCATAATCTATTTTTCTACATAATTTCCGTGAATATTGAGGCACTTGTCATAACGTAGCACCAGTTTTTGAATACCCTCCTCATAAAATTCTGCCGCCTGACGTGTTAACCACTGTATCACAACTGTTTTGACTTCGTTATCGTCTTGAAGACGCTGACCGCCCAGATGTTTCTTCAAGTGCAGGAACAAATGGTAGTCGCTGGGCGCCAGATCAGGGCTGTATGGAGGATGATCTAGAGTTTCCCATTGAAAAGATTTGATGAGATCTTTGGTCCGATTAGCCACATGTGGACGGGCATTGTCATGCAGCAAAACGATACCCTTACTCAACTTGCCATGTCTTTTGTTCTGGATTGCACGGCGCAGATAGTTCAATGTCTCACAATAAGACGCTGCATTGATTGTCTCATTAGGAAGCAGAAACTGCACTAGCAATACTCGTTTTCTGTCCCCCCCCCCCCCAAAAACTGTACATGATTTTCCGGGCAGAAATTGTTTGCTTAAACTTCACTTTTGTGGGTGATGATGAATGTCGCCATTCCATGGATTGTTGTTTCGATTCTGGTGTGACGTAGGCCACCCATGTTTCGTCACCAGTAACAATGTGGTCTAAAAAATCTTCACCTTGTGGTACCGCTCATGGAAAGTCAATGCACTGCCTAAACGTTGGGTTTTGTGCAAATCCGTCAACATTTTCGGAACCCAACCTGAACACAATTTCCGGTACTTCAAGTTCTCGGTCACTATGCGATACAAAATACTACGAGAATATTGAGGAAAATAGTCGCACAATGATGAAATTGTAAAGCGTCTGTTTTCTCTCACCTTTTCGTCCACTTTTTGCACCAAATCTTCAGTAACGACCGAAGGACGCCCACTCCGTTCTTCATCATGCACATTTGTGCGGCCATCTTTAAATGCTCTCACCCATTTCCTTACCATTCCATCACTCATAATGTTTTGTCCGTTAACTTCACAGATCTCACGATGAATATCGATTGGTTTTATGCCTTTAGCACTAAGAAATCGTATAACGGCCCGTACTTCACAATCGGCGGGACTCACGATTGTCGGAGGCATCTTAATCACTCAGAAACCAACGTATACAATGAAGAATCATACTGTAATGGCGTCAGTGCGTAGACAGGAGATGTAGGTAACCAGCGCGCATGCGCGGAACGCCGACCATAGCGCTGCGGCGGCGGGATCGCAAAACGGTACTGACTTAAAAAACATGCCTCGTATTTGTTAGAGATAGATTAGGTTGGCGCTCGTCATACACCACATAGTGGACTGCAATACGACAACACTGCAGGACTCCAAATGCTTGCTCACCTAGTAGAGCTCACGGAAAAACACCTTCCCATTTGAAACACATGATAAATAAGTAGGCATTTTAAATATCCAATAATTTCTAATTATTTCGTTCTATTTTATTTTGGATCTTTTTAACTCATTTGTGGAGAAGCGCAGTTGAAAGTTGAATATATTCTATCAAGTTTTTTTTATTTTTTAATTTTTTTTGTGTCTGCTTTTTTTCTATTTTTTTAAATTATTTTTTTATATTTATTTATTTATTTTACATATTTTCTTTCAAGTCATAGAAACTACAATCAACTGTTGTTTGCAACCTAAGTCAAGCTAATACAGTTAAAAGTATAGTGTTCAGATTACAATTAAAACACTCAGAAATATGATAAAATGGATTAAGAAGGTGCCAATTTTTCAAATTTTGTTTGAAGTATTTGAGGCTACAGTATTGAGCTTCTATAGCCAGTCTATTTTTTCTTACATTTGCGTCCATCTGAGCGGATAGTCCTTGCAAAGGATTGCCTAACTATCTGAAGGAACACTGTTCTCAGCAACTTGTGGCGAGCAAAATGATCTTGCTGAAGATTGTCTGCGCTCCATGAAAGCAGCCAGTCTAGATGTTGGGATGGAAGTTGACTTCGGAACCAGTGTAATGGAGCTCAAATCGGATGATATAAGGCTCCATAGAATCACTGAGCCCCGCTGTGATTAGCTTCCAACGTTCCCTTCGCAGGAATTCAAACCATTCCCTCTGTAATGCCACATTTCCAGGATTTTTCTGCATTATCCAGTGTAACGTTCCCATTACCAACCAGATCGCACACCTGTAGAGCGCCGTGTCTTTAAAACTGAATTCCAGTCTCTGTAGCCTTCGAAGACATGGTGGAAACTCCGGCGGACACCATTTTCCAATAAAGTCTCTGAGCACCATCCCGATATGATGCACCTGTTTGCAAGAGGCAATTCTATGTTCCAAGGTGTCTATTTGTAAACAAATTTGGCATCTGTTACATGTTGTACGGCCATGTCGCCATAATTTCTCCGCTGTTGGTATGGTCTCGTTTAATACTTCATATGCTGTCTCTTGCCAATCAGTAGGGACAACTTTATTAAAGAGATTCTTCCATATAAGTTTCCATTCTCTATTCTCTTTCTCTTCAATCCTGGGTGTACACTGCGATGTATTGAGCAGCTGATACTATTTTCTCGTTGATTCAAAACCTGTGAGGTCAGCACTGGTGTCCAGCAGATTTCTCAGATGGTTAACAATGGGTTTAAATCCCAGATATATCCTCTGAGCGTGCTGTATCTGATCCTGCCAGAAACTCCCATCTATCGATGAACCATTACCACCCAGTGATCTGACAGCAGTTTTGCCTAATAATGCCATGCATTTCTTGGCGATGTCCACCAGTCCACATCCACCTTTGGATTGCGGCAATCGTAACTGTTCTCTGCTCACCCTGTAGGCTTTCCCAGTCCATAAGAAATAGCCAAAGTTAATAGAATAGAGTAGATGAAGCTGGCTGAGCGAACAGTAAACAAGACGTGTGCAATAAATCCCTGTGTTAAGCAATAGAAGTAAAGTTGTAATATAGCAAGTTAAATTCATCTTTCTCCGCCTTGAAAGTTTACAAGTGATGTAGGCATTGTGCTATTTGGTCCCTAATGAACATGCAAGTTAATTGAGGCCGAAAATCCCCAACAGGTGTTTCAATTTGAAAGTAACCTCCATCATCTCTTGGCAAGGAGCACCAACCGTGTCACTCTTATCTGTTTTCTCATCAGCAGTGCATTTTGCCTCCCCCTCTGTTCCAGCAGGATGATTTTGAAATACTGAGCAAAATTCTCAAATATACTTGGCGAGCAGCGACTTTCCTGCTGGTATTTTCCGTTTCTAGACCCTTTTATGAGTTTGGCTGCATTTTGCATTTAATGGAGCTTAGAAACAGGTCACTTTTCATAAGTCATTTGTGATATAAGGCCTATTAAATCCAGAATTTGAATCAGTCAAAATGTATTCAGTAAACAAGTCGAAAAATATGTTAGTAAAGGTGGGGAATATGGTCCACATGATGCCATTGCTTTAATTGTGGCATAACACCCATCGCTAGGGTGTCCTGTGAGAAAGTTCGCCTCAAACTGCTCACTTAATTTGGACACGTGTCTTTATTAAAATAATCATTTCTTTCACACTAGCCGTGTGTGCGCTCAGGTTTGAATGATTAGAACCAGACTGAAAAATGCCATGGCCGGGATTTGAACCGCGTATCCCCCGCTCTCCGTGCGGTTGCTGTAAACCACTGAGCTACTATGGCCAACATCACATTCACTTACTATGTTGTAAGTACTTAAGTACCAGACATGACATTAAATTCTCCAACTGACTCGTATGTTTCCCGGTAGACCACTAGGAGTTCTCATATGCTATGAGACACGTACCTTTTTTGACGACTTACTATGCTGTAAGTACTTAAGTCCCAGACATGACATTAAATTCTCCAACTGACTCGTATGTTTCCCGGTAGACCACTAGGAGTTCTCATATGGTATGAGACACGCACCTTTTGTGACGACTTACTATGCTGTAAGTACTTAAGTCCCAGACATGACATTAAATTCCCCAACTGACTCGTATATTTCCCGGTAGACCACTAGGGGTTCTCATATGCTATGAGACACGCACCTTTTGTGACGACTTACTATGTTGTAAGTACTTAAGTCCCAGACATGACATTAAATTCCCCAACTGACTCGTATATTTCCCGGTAGACCACTAGGGGTTCTCATATGCTATGAGACACGCACCTTTTGTGACGACTTACTATGCTGTAAGTACTTAAGTCCCAGACATGACATTAAATTCTCCAACTGACTCGTATGTTTCCCGTTAGACCACTAGGAGTTCTCATATGCTATGAGACACGTACCTTTTGTGACGACTTACTATGCTGTAAGTACTTAAGTCCCAGACATGACATTATATTCTCCAACTGACTCGTATGTTTCCCGGTAGATCACTAGGGGTTCTCATATGCTATGAGACACGCACCTTTTGTGACGACTTACTATGCTGTAAGTACTTAAGTCCCAGACATGACATTAAATTCTCCAACTGACTCGTATGTTTCCCGGTAGACCACTAGGAGTTCTCATATGCTATGAGACACACACCTTTTGTGACGACTTACTATGCTGTAAGTACTTAAGTCCCAGACATGACATTAAATTCTCCAACTGACTCGTATGTTTCCCGGTAGACCACTAGGAGTTCTCATATGCTATGAGACACGTACCTTTTGTGACGACTTACTATGCTGTAAGTACTTAAGTCCCAGACATGACATTATATTCTCCAACTGACTCGTATGTTTCCCGTTAGACCACTAGGGGTTCTCATATGCTATGAGACACGTACCTTTTTTGACGACTTACTATGCTGTAAGTACTTAAGTCCCAGACATGACATTAAATTCTCCAACTGACTCGTATGTTTCCCGTTAGACCACTAGGGGTTCTCATATGCTATGAGACACGCACCTTTTGTGGCGACTTACTATGCTGTAAGTACTTAAGTCCCAGACATGACATTATATTCTCCAACTGACTCGTATGTTTCCCGTTAGACCACTAGGAGTTCTCATATGCTATGAGACACGTACCTTTTTGACGACTTACTATGCTGTAAGTACTTAAGTCCCAGACATGACATTATATTCTCCAACTGACTCGTATGTTTCCCGTTAGACCACTAGGAGTTCTCATATGCTATGAGACACGTACCTTTTTTGACGACTTACTATGCTGTAAGTACTTAAGTCCCAGACATGACATTAAATTCTCCAACTGACTCGTATGTTTCCCGATAGACCACTAGGAGTTCTCATATGCTATGAGACACGCACCTTTTGTGACGACTTACTATGCTGTAAGTACTTAAGTCCCAGACATGACATTATATTCTCCAACTGACTCGTATGTTTCCCGGTAGACCACTAGGGGTTCTCATATGCTATGAGACACGCACCTTTTGTGACGACTTACTATGCTGTAAGTACTTAAGTCCCAGACATGACATTATATTCTCCAACTGACTCGTATGTTTCCCGGTAGATCACTAGGGGTTCTCATATGCTATGAGACACGCACCTTTTGTGACGACTTACCATGTTGTAAGTACTTAAGTCCCAGACATGACATATTCTCCAACTGACTCGTATGTTTCCCGATAGACCACTAGGGGTTCTCATATGCTATGAGACACGCACCATTTGTGGCGACTTACTATGCTGTAAGTACTTAAGTCCCAGACATGACATTATATTCTCCAACTGACTCGTATGTTTCCCGGTAGACCACTAGGAGTTCTCATATGGTATGAGACACGCACCTTTTGTAACGACTTACTATGCTGTAAGCACTTAAGTCCCAGACATGACATTAAATTCTCCAACTGACTCGTATGTTTCCCGATAGACCACTAGGAGTTCTCATATGCTATGAGACACGCACCTTTTGTGGCGACTTACTATGCTGTACGTACTTAAGTCCCAGACATGACATTAAATTCTCCAACTGACTCGTATGTTTCCCGGTAGACCACTAGGAGTTCTCATATGCTATGAGACACGCACCTTTTGTGACGACTTACTATGCTGTAAGTACTTAAGTCCCAGACATGACATTAAATTCTCCAACTGACTCGTATGTTTCCCGGTAGACCACTAGGAGTTCTCATATGCTATGAGACACGCACCTTTTGTGACGACTTACTATGCTGTAAGTACTTAAGTCCCAGACATGACATTAAATTCTCCAACTGACTCGTATGTTTCCCGGTAGACCACTAGGAGTTCTCATATGCTATGAGACACGCACCTTTTGTGACGACTTACTATGCTGTAAGTACTTAAGTCCCAGACATGACATTAAATTCTCCAACTGACCCGTATGTTTCCCGGTAGACTACTAGGGGTTCTCATATGCTATGAGACGCGCACCTTTTGTGGTGACTTACTATGCTGTAAGTACTTAAGTCCCAGACATGACATTAAATTCTCCAACTGACTCGTATGTTTCCCGGTAGACCACTAGGAGTTCTCATATGCTATGAGACACGCACCTTTTGTGACGACTTACTATGCTGTAAGTACTTAAGTCCCAGACATGACATTAAATTCTCCAACTGACTCGTATGTTTCCCGGTAGACCACTAGGAGTTCTCATATGCTATGAGACACGCACCTTTTGTGACGACTTACTATGCTGTAAGTACTTAAGTCCCAGACATGACATTAAATTCTCCAACTGACTCGTATGTTTCCCGGTAGACCACTAGGAGTTCTCATATGCTATGAGACACGCACCTTTTGTGACGACTTACTATGCTGTAAGTACTTAAGTCCCAGACATGACATTAAATTCTCCAACTGACTCGTATGTTTCCCGGTAGACCACTAGGGGTTCTCATATGCTATGAGACACGCACCTTTTGTGACGACTTACTATGCTGTAAGTACTTAAGTCCCAGGCTTCATAGTTAAAACACTATGTTATTATGGTAAATTGATGGAAATTATCATTTCTTCCACATTAATCTTCTGTAGGTTAAGGTTTGAATGAGTAGAACCAGACTGAAAAAGTGTTCTAGTGGTCTACCGGGAAACATACGGGTCAGTTCGAGAATTTAATGTCAGGTGGGCACGTTGGCTGTAGTAGTTCAGTGGGTTAGAGCAACCACATGGAGAGCGGGAGATCCGTGGTTCAAATCCCGGCCATGGCATTCAATTTTTCAGTCCGGTTCTATTTACTCACGTCTCTTTATTGTTTATTTATGTCTCTTTAGCCGAATGGAGGTGGTTTTATGCTCCTCCCACTAGGAAGCAGTAATGGCGGCGCAACTCCACGGCAGGATACGCGAACGCCGAGTGACAATATTGAATTTTAACTTTTACAGCTCGTTTTTCCCCTCTATCACGTATAGTGTCCTGTCATGGTGTAGTAGCCTAAGCGTTGTGCTTTGGTTCCCTGCCAAGGAACGCTTTCTTGATCGATCTCACTTCTAGAGGGCGCGTATTTTAAGTCCCGGATATAGGACCGGTGAACTGTGAGGTAATTGAGGAGCTATGGCAGGTGGCGAATCCCGGCCAGCTTTCCGGCTGGGGGTACCACATCTGCTCTCTGTATCGTTTGGATTGTCGCCCACCTCTATCTTGGGTATGTGCGCGTGAGGTCGGCAGTCAGCTTGGCAGGCTTAGACCTATTGCGTATAGTATAGTAGGGCATTTATTGTGCACTATCCATTAATTGTTATATACAACATTTCACCTGTAATTATGTTTTGAGACTAACTGAATTCATAAACGCAATTTTAGATCAAGGTCTGTGTATGTGTGTGAGATCAGCGTAATTGAAAATTAAAAAGTCAGTTAAATATTAAACTCGATCTAAAAAAAATCATTTTAAATGGAAAATTTTTCTAACATTTTGATTTTATCGACAAAAAATTTTTTTATTGTTGCTTTAATAGCAGTCACTTACGTTACTCTGTCGCAGGATAAATAATAATGTTTTAAGCATATCCATTTATACAAACGCAAATAAAAATCTTGTCGTTTTCAAAATAAATGAAATGCTATTAGTAAATTGTCTTAATACTGGTTGTGTAACCACTCGGGCTCATTCATTTGTTATGAATGGTGCTGGCATATAATGCGAAGTATCCTCTCGTGAAAATTTCGCTAGGCATTTGTTCTCATCCATGCCCCGCAGAATGAGTGCAGTAATAGAAGTAGAGGGTTACACACCCAGTATTAAGTATTCATTTCCCTTTTTACTTGATTTTATTAAAGAAACAACATATATGTTCATTTCAGTTAGCTTAAAAATACAGTAGGGTATTTTAGTTTTTATTTGTAAGCATCAATGTCATAAGATCAAGTAAACCTATGCAACTGCAAGTTATATTACAATGTACGTCATATAAAATGCGTATTTATACAACAAAACTAAATCACTATGATTGGTATTCGAACCTTTGTAGTTCTAGCTCCTACACACTTGCCTATAAGCGCTCAGCTAGTAACTGAGACTCAATTATGAGAGCATTCAGTAGAAAGAAGCTAACGAGACGCGTTCCGTGGCACCATACGGGGGCTGTTCAATAAAGAATTATCACACTTTTTTTGACAATGTACCGTTACTCATTCTCATAATTTTGATAGTCCTTCTCAAAACAGTCTCCCATGAATGCGATGCACTTGTTCCAGCGTTTCTGCCGGTCTTCAAAGACATGCTGGTAACCATCTTTTGAGAAATCCTTCAAAATCGCCTCCGCAGCCTTCACCGCTGCTTCTGATGATGGTTAATGCCTCCCACGAAGGCGTTTCTTCAAGTTAGGGAATAGAAAAAAGTTTTTGCAAGATATTCAGCAACAACTTTGGCAATATGCGACCGCGCATTATCGTGGTGCAGCATACAGCCTACTTCATGGAAATGTAGTCTTTTGCACCTGATATGGACTTGCAATGTTTTCAGTACATCCCTGTAGTATTGTCCAGTTACTGATGTGTGTGCAGGTACAACATGCTGATAAGCCATTCCATGAATATCAAAGAATGAGATGATCACAACTTTCCCATCAGAAGCAACCACTTTTGCTTTTTTGGGGGGTTGGTGATGAAGGAGATTTCCACACTGAGCTTTGCTGTTGGCTCTCAGGATCAAAATGATGTAGCCAAGTTTCATCAGCAGTGAGTACGTTTGAAAGAAACTCCGGATCCTCCTCTAACATCAACTTTAACTGCATGCGAATGTCCTTTTGTTCGGGAATCAACAGTCTTGGAACTCATCGCGCACAAACACGTCTCATGTGTAATGTTTCTCTCACCAACGTGTGGGTGGCACCCAATGAAATGTTCAGTTATTTCATAAAGTGATCTTAAGGTAATTCGTCAATCCTCTCTCACAATGGCAGCAGCAGTGTTGATGTTTTCTTCCGCAAGAGCAGTAACTGGAGCACCGGATCCACCTTCCTTTTAATTTGTCTCCCCTGTGTAAACATTTTAAACCACCTTTGAGCTGTGCTGTAGGGAAAACAGACTCTCCATATGCCTCCTGTAACATTGTATAGGCCTCAACTGAAGATTTGTTGAGACGAAAGCAGAATTCCAAAGCCGCATATTGTTCCTCGCATGTTACCTCCATTGCAGCGGTAGGCGATACTGAACATGTCTGAACTTACCTGGTTCTCACAGGCGCGAACCAGGAGTACTAACAATGAAACTGCTACGCGTGTCTGTTTTACATTAAGCTAACAGAATATAATAAGATTGAATTTTAGTGCGAAAAATTATGACCGTACAAATTATGATCATTCTTTATTGAACAGCCCTCACACTAAACCGGCCGTGGAAACGATGGAGACTTAGAAAATTATACACTTTCAGATTCTGCGCTTTTCCTGTATGAGAGTGTATGTAAGAAAAATGGCAACAGTGTATAATAGAATTAGAATTCTTAAATTGTCTGAATGTCCTAAGCAACAACTGCATAACAATATATATAATAAAATTTCTTAGTTCAAAGCGCACGCTTGGATTAAATGATGATATAAGTTGTGTATATATCTTGACGGTTGCAGCTGTTTTCCGCTTGGCGCTAGCGGTACGAAAAAAACAAAACAAAAACAAAGTGAGAAATATGCGCGTCACGTGGCACACTAGCAGTAAAACTTTCATTTTATAGAGCGAAAATGTAACGGTGAGTCTGAAGAAAATTTAGAGGACAGAACCTCCAAAGGCTTCCCCATCATCACTGATTCTGCGTAAAATAACAATGTAGACGTAGACTTGGCAACTGCGCATGTACCGCTTGCCAAATTGCGGGCGTGCCTCTTGCTCGTTGCAAAACTCGTTCACTTGAAACGAACGTGTGTTTCTTTAATAAATGTGCAAAATAATCGTTATGTGGGCGAGTCCGTCGCGTCTTGGTCGTTTGCAGAGGAGTGTCAGCCTCTGTAATGATTACGCACTCGTTCAGAGAACTGGAAGTACGTACTACGCACACAAACATGGCAGTACAGCCTCAGTTTGCGTTCCTGAAGAGGTCGCTCTTATCTGTGTCGCTAAAGGCATTTTAGACAAAATATTCCTCTGTAACCTAGGGGTATCCTATCCGCTTCACGTTCAAAAGGTCCTGACTTTAAATCTCGGTCAGGGGGAGTTACGTCAGGTAACTCTAAACTCTATGTACCCTGTACTCATTTGAACATCATTACATTCATCGTCCGATATAACTTAACGTTGGAGGTGTTCTCTTATCCTGAAAGATGAATGTCTGGTAACTGTAAGCTCTATGTACCCTGTACTCATTTGAGCATCATTTCATTCATCGTCCGATATGACTTAACGTTGGAGGTTTTCTCTTATCCTGAAAGATGAATGTCTGGTAACTGTAAGCTCTATGTACCCTGTACTCATTTGAACATAATTTCATTCATCGTCCGATATGACTTAACGTTGGAGGTTTACTCTTATCCTGAAAGATGAATGTCTGGTAACTCTAAGTTCTATGTACCCTGTACTCATTAGAACATCATTTCATTCATCGTCCGATATGACTTAACGTTGGAGGTCTTCTCTTATCCTGAAAGATGAATGTCTGGTAACTCTAAGCTCTATGTACCCTGTACTGATTTGAACATCATTTCTTTCATCGTCCGATATGACTTAACGTTGGAGGTTTTCTCTTATCCAGAAAGATGAATGTCTGGTAAATCTAAGCTCTATGTCCCCTGTACTCATTTGAACATCATTTCATTCATCGTCCGATATGACTTAACGTTGGAGGTTTTCTCTTATCCAGAAAGATGAATGTCTGGTAAATCTAAGCTCTATGTACCCTGTACTCATTTGAAGATCATTTCATTCATCGTCCGATATGACTTAACGTTGGAGGTTTTCTCTTATCCTGAAAGATTAATGTCTGGTAACTCTAAGCTCTATGTACCCTGTACTCATTTGTACATCAATGCATTCATCGTCCGATATGAGTTAACGTTGGAGGTTTTCTCTTATCCTGAAAGATGAATGTCTGGTAACTCTAAGCTCTATGTACCCTGTACTCATTTGAACATCATTTCATTCATCGTCCGATATGACTTAACGTTGGAGGTTTTCCGTTATCCCGAAAGATGAAGGCTTGATAGTATTTACACGTCGACATACTATCACAGGAATGTGACTGTTTAACTCTATATCCTAAACTAAAAATGTATTCACTGTTATGTTAATATTACTAAGTAACGTTTAGGTTTTGTAAAGCACTGTACTTAAATGAAGTGTCACATGAATTTAGTACAGGGCTTGACAACTGCTAGCGCTATATTAACCGGTATGTTTGTCGGTGCTCCGTTTTTATTGCGTGTTAAAGAGCTCCTAATTTTTTTCACAGCATCTTTAAAGGACTTGAGGTTCTTTTACCATGGTAAATTTACGATATAGGATCTCTGGCTTTGCTAATCTTCTGAAGAACCAAACCTAAGGGTTTGACACTAAAAAAATCGAATCAATTTAATAATAATAATAATAATAATAATAATAATAATAATAATAATAATAATAATAATAATAATAATAATAATAATAATAATAATAATAATAATAATAATAATAATAATAATAATAATAATAATAATAATAATAATAATAATAATAATAATAATAATAATAATAATAATAATAATAATAATAATAATAATAATAATAATAATAATAATAATAATAATAATAATAATAATAATAATAATAATAATAATAATAATAATAATAATAATAATAATAATAATAATAATAATAATAATAATAATAATAATAATAATAATAATAATAATAATAATAATAATAATAATAATAATAATAATAATAATAATAATAATAATAATAATAATAATAATAATAATAATAATAATAATAATAATAATAATAATAATAATAATAATAATAATAATAATAATAATAATAATAATAATAATAATAATAATAATAATAATAATAATAATAATAATAATAATAATAATAATAATAATGTTTTTTGAGTTATATCGCCAGAAATAACTGGAAAGCGACAGCTGTAATAATCAATACATCGTATGAGAATGTACCATAAGACAAAGGTTTAGGAGGGTGATTCAATAAGTACCCGTATAAGAAATGAAGACGCCACTTCTTTTTCAATCTCAAATAATTTATTTCTTAATCATCCCAAAAAATCGTCGCCATGAAACCGTCTTCGGTTTCTTTGGAGCAGATTCTCCTGTAGCGACCCATTGTTTTGATTGTTGCCTGGTTTCTGCGGTATAATAATGCATCCAGGTCTCATCGACAGTACCGATTCGATGTGAACAGTCCGGATTTCGATTAAACAACACCAAACACACTTCGAGGTTGAAAGTCACACTCGCTTGTTGTCCACTGTGAACAAACGTAGCATCCATCAGGCTGACGGCTTTCTCATCTCCAACTTTCGTACAAAATATGAATTGCCGTTCTCATTGGTACACACCTGTGGCCTCTTCTACTTCACCAACTTTCGTTCGACATCAACGAAAATCACATTGTGGACTTTTCAATGACTTCCACATCTATTGGGCGTCCTGGAGTCTCCTCGTAAAAAACGGATGTTCGACTACGTTAAAATTTGTTATGCCAATGTCTAACTGTTCTCATCTTCTCGCAATTTTTCCCATATAAAATAAAAAGCGAATTACTAAACGATACTACACCTTCTTTTTTCATTTTAGCAGAAACACGTTGACCAACTTACGAAATATCTAAAATCCAAAATAACCTATGAACCAACACCAATTTGTTTTGACAAATTTTTTTGTTTTATTATTATTGTTATTGTTGTTCCTATTACTACTACTACTACTACTATTAATTAGTTATCATGCCATATAAAGCAAAGTAAATATTCCACTTCTTACGTGCAATAAATCTATTAGGAAGAAAGTAGTTACAAATTGGTTGTTTTTTTTTTTTTTTTTTTTTTTTTTTTTGTTGCCACGATGGATAGTGGCGCTGAGATTGGCGGTGACGTAAGCAGAGTGTGTAATGGAATGCCAAATAATTTTGCCCCATCGAGAGAGCTGGCTTAGGGAACACCGCCAACTGCAGCCGACCCAACTTCTTCCTATCGTTAAAACTAAACTCGGGTTTTACATAAACCGTGCAAAAGTCGCCCACGCTGCTGGTCATACATGCGATAATGATGATGATGTTGATAATTTCAGTACATGACTCACCAACCTATTTATTCCCACAGTCGTGAAACACAAATTTCTGTCGAGTTTTCCAACTACTAGCTTTACCATCCCAAATATACAATCGCTTGTTATTAGTAAATGCCGAAGAAATTTCATTCAAATGGCTAACTGCTACCCCTCTGTTTTACAGCCCTTAAACCTTGTTTTAGTTCATCAATGAACATATAGCCAGGAATTCGAATCTCTGCTGACGGGATGTAAAATAAGCGGCAATTAACTCTACATCTGAACACACGTTTTGAATTTATATTTATTAAAAGAGTAGAAGTAATTAATAATGTGAATATCAAATTTAAATAAATATACATATATGCCTTAGACAAAAATGAGGAGGTACCAGGAACAAAGTTCAATTCAGAAGACATCGGAAGCATTCGATGACGCTGCGTTTACAATATACGCTTTGATACTACTCTGGCTTCTGTGAATAGATAGGGAGATGCTTTGTGGCTTGGCAGTATCAGCACCAACTCCAATACTCAGACCATAATACAGATTCCAAGATGGCGACCGTCGAAGCCCAGCGACTCTGGTTACGTAGAATAGGAAACTACACAGTGGACATAATATAATCCATATTACGGAGCAGCGAGGTAACTCCTAAGCATTTATCACTTTATACCTTCAATTAAAACGTGTAATAACATAAATAAAGAGCATCATGACAAATCCTAGGAGCTTATCTCATTATATAGTAGCACGACCAGTACTATGGATTTTCCACCTTATACTTCCAATCAAAATTTAATTTATAAGGTATGACAACTCATAAGCATTAAACACAGCAAACTTTATCTTATTGGACTGTATCATCCTATCGTCTGTAGCAAGTACTAAAGTTTCTTTTACACTATTTACATGGTAACCTTTTCTGGCAAGGACATACTGCTTATACTATAATATTTAAGAGAACTCACCAGATTGTCCAGTTTACTCCAATTGTCACGTTTGAAGGTGTCAGTTCCCTCACACCTCACTGGTAGGCTCATAATATTTCTTCTAGGTTATGAAATACTTTGAAACTCATAAGTGAAGGAACATCAGTGAAGCTGGGATCTTGAATGTTATAGAAAAGAACGTAGCTAATCGTCTTTAATAATGACTATCAATGGGTTAAAATCTCCTCACCACTTTGGTTCAAAACTGTCAATAACATCTTGTGCACACCAAATATTAAAATTATCTCTACTCTCTGTAAAATGTGTTGCTTGCATTCTTCAGGATTTCGTATTTTCTGGTTGCGCTTTAATGTGTGATAGGATGGCTGATTCTTAAAAATCGTGGGGTAGGCATCATCTATTAATTTTGGTACTTTTCGAAGGGCACGAATTGGTTCACCATCATTTACTGGAAAGATGTCTTCCTTAACCTCAAAGCACTATTCAAAATGATGAATACAAACTACAGTTTTGTCATTTACTTTAAAATCTTTACGATGTATGTTCCTGGTCCACTAATCCCATTACGATTTTACCTTCGGAAATTTAAATGTCGTGTGAGGTATACTATCATAATTAGATTGCAGCTGGAAACCAACAACGATGCATTTCGACAATGCTTCACAGTATATATTTAGGTAAACGTTATCACCTTATGTTAAATACTCAACTATAAACTAACTCGTTAGTCACTAATTGCCACTGTAATATAAATTACATTAATTCTTCAAACACACAAAGTAAACAAACACACACTTTACTCTGTAGATATAAACACAACATAACAAGCTGGGCCACGAGCGCCGCCACTTTTCCTGCAATCGATTCTCGTATTATGGTCTGAGTATTGGAGTTGGTGTTGGCAGTATGTATGGTAGCAATGCATAGGTCTCGTATGTAGACTAACATGATGTGCAAGTTTGTTTTTATTATTGTTACCTTAATAGCAATGCCTTATGTTTATCCTTGCATAAGTTAAATATTTTAAAATCATTCATTTATAAAAACACAAATAACATATTCTTGTCGTTTTCAAGATAAATGCAATGTTAGTAGAAAATTGCCTTAATATTGGTTCTGTAAACACTCAGGCACATTCATTTGTTATGAGTGGTGCTGGCATATACGAAGTATCCTCTCGTCAAAATTTCACTAGTCATTTGTTCTCATCCATGTCCCGTAGAATGAGGACAGTAATAGAAGCAGAGGGTTTACTAAGTAAATTTACTACGTAAATATTCATTTTATTTGATTTTACATATAGGAATAAAACATTTGTCTCACTTGGTTTAAAAACGGAGTAGTGTTTCAGTTTTATGTGTGAGCATAAATGCCATTAAATCAAGTAAACCTTAGCAATTGGAAATTATATTACAATGTACGCAATACACCTTTCGTATTTATACAATAAAAAATAAAAATGATATCTGAGATTCGAACCTTTGTAGGTCTATCTCTTACACACACACACACACACACACACACACACACACACACACACACACACACACACACACACACACACACACACACACACACACACACACTTACACACGGCTATCAGTAAATGTTTAGTAACAGAGACTCAATTATGAGAGGATTCGGTAGAACTAACCTAAAGAGACGCGTTTCGTGGCACCAGTGTAAACCGGCCGTTGATATAATGATAGCTGTCACTCCACAGAATATAAATTGTTGCTGCACACAAAGTAAAAAACAAAAGAAAACAAAATGCTGGTTATATTTTATGACAAGAAATATACCTAGATGGCCTTGATGTAGCACTTAAACGGAGTACAGTTTACAAAGTAAAGCGGAAGTGGACAAATAAAATTAATTGACCACTGCTATTTAAAAATCTAAAACATCGGATAAGTCAGCTAGTATTCTAAAACAAAGTGGGAGTTTTGTTGTTTTATTAAGTTAGATGGTGCTGGAAAGCTAACTGTGTAGGAACTGTAAAGACTGAGTTTTGAGATTGGCACGTATGTACACATTCATCATAACACTGGATAACATAACCTCAATTTTCGTTATGTATGTAAATAGACTTCACGAATGATGACAAAGATCGCTGCTATGAGGTTTGCCAAATACGTTTTCTTACTCATTTTAATCTAGTATTGCTGTCACTGTAACTGCACACCGTGCAAGTCTGTTTGGACTTCCAATATTTTTCTTAGAAATGGCGATGTACTTCACAAAGTCGCCATTACTATAACTTGCAAGAAGAACGTTAACTTAGTCATTACATGTAATTTAATTAAATGCACAGACTAAGAATTTTAGGTTTTCTAATTCAGGTTCTATAAACAGCACAAACATTCTTTAATTTTTAATTTAAAATATTAACTAAGGTTACCAGATATATTACCAATGCAATTAAAACATTTCTAAGAACTATGCATCTCATTTCTTTTGAGGTAAAGATCATTCTAGTCTAAGTAAAGTGCGTTATTTACATTTTGAGCTATTCTTCTCTCTCAGGCACATCGTAAAATTAAAGAAAATTACTTTTAGAACTTTGCGCTTCAAGCTTTAAGGTTTAACAACATATACAAGCCATTAGAGCTTTTCAGACAGTTTAAATGAATCAATGAAGGATGATAGGGCCAAAAAGGTTTCCTCTCCGTTTTGAATAAAAGTTTTCGGGACCTCCAAAACAACGTGGAACAAATATTTCTAAACAGCGATTAAATTTAATACTAATTACAGCGTTATGTATGTTTATTTTCAGAACGTGGGAAGCGAAAACTTTTCGGTGATAGAATACGTTGAAAGTTATGACACGAAAATGCTTAGAATGGTTGCAAGACGCTGAAGTTGGTAAACAGAAATGCAATGACTTGAACAATGTGTGTGTATGTTTCATTGACTCTGGTGAGAGAAATATGTCGAGACCATACTGGAATGTTTACCTAGAACCCTCCCTTCTCCAAACCTCACCACCCTGCAACCCTACCTATCCCCAACCCTTTTACCTCCCTCATTCATTCCCCGTACAGTAAAATGGGAGATCAGCAGCAAGCTGAAGAGGAAGGCGACGGCAGAGGCGCAGCCAAGACGCGCAGAAGAAATAGCAAAGTTAAGAACATGGGTAGATCGCGAAATCTTCTACACCATGCTGATACTCCTTCGGGGTCCTCCAAGGACTCCCCTTCGGCCTCCAAAGAAAGGAAACGACAGCCTACTCGAGAGAGATGGCTACTAACACGTAAGACGTGGAGGTACATGGCAGATGCTGGTAGACGTCTCATACCAGATGGCGCCTATAACCGTAGTGAAGATGTACCCAAGATTGAAGCGTACTTCCAGAGAGTGTGCAGTCGTGAACCAAGGTTCTTGTTGTGGAGGAAAAGTTCTTACCCTGGTGCTCTTGGGTTTAGGTCTCGCAAACACAGAAGAGGTAAAAAGGGGGGAAGTTGTAGGGAGAAAGCTAGCTCTGCTGATGAAGCCGAACCAGGACAGTCCGTAGATTTAGCTGCGTTAAAAAAGGATTTCACCCACCGCCAAAAATCAATATTGGACGGCTATGGTAAAGGACAACTTCCTGATGTTCCTGAGACAGTTGTCACGGAAGAGGAAGAAGAAAACGAACGTGAGCTATTGGATTCCCTTTCTAAGTTCCTTAGCGATCAAAGAGAGGCAACTGAAGAGCACGAACATCCAACAAGTTCGATTTCAACACGATCTGAAACAGGGGCTGTCAAAAAAGTTACAAAGGAAACATCAAATATTGAAAGTGCCAGAGATCCCAGTAGTTTTAATAATAGCAAGAGTGGAGGCATTGATTATCAGAAATTAGTAGAACAGTTACAGAGATACCTATCTAGCAATCCTCAAGAATCACAAGATAATACAGAACAACAGACTCCGAAAGGAGAAGACAGTGATACAAGGTCACTACGTCGGTCTACCTCAGCTACGCAAAGACCTCTCACAACAGTTACCCCATACACAACAGGTACCGTTAATTTCGAGGGCGATCATCAACAAAGAGATGTACTAGAAACACTTAGGCGATACTACAGTCGCTCCACGTGTCGACAAAAAGTGATAACAGATCTACTCACGGATCGAAAACTCCTTGAGAGACTTTATTTTGACCTGAGAAAAACAAGAGGTTTCAAGCCTAGTAACAGAACGGGTTCGCAGTTTGTGCCTGGACTTAGAACATACTCCAGAGAAGAAACGTCATCGTTTAATTTAAGAAGAGCAGGAAACGATATTGATGGAGAAGAAAGCAGGTACAAAAGTCAAGAGGCTGTAGGGGGTAAGCACCCACAAGAGCCTTCCCCTTTCTCTCCGCCCCCGCTGATCGAGATACAGCACGAACCTCTGTGGCGAGACCGAGCAGTGCAAACTGAACCCATTCCAGCAAGTATCCTTGTCGCAGTAGAAGATGAACTCCGGCGTGTTCGCCAAGTCAAGGAAGAAGAACCTGCTGCGACGGAGAAAGTAATGCTACAAACGTCACCCAGACGTAGGAGTAGCGTGGATAACGATGACGTGTCGCCGTCGGTCAGCGACACCATCAAGCGCTACCTTCGCATGGCGCGCAAGAAAAGCATTGACGCCGATAAAACAGATCGCTTTAAGCGAGTCAACTACGATCGCAACCTTCGGAACATAAAGGCCAAGCCCGACACAATGGGAAACCTCATCAGTGAAGACGATGACGTCAATAAAGGCTGCCAACCTGACGAGAGTTGGATAGCAGCTCTTAAAGAACTCAAACTGGAGGATCCTATCCTTCTGCTTTCCCCGTCGTCTGACCAAGACGTTTCGCCGGAGAGCCACATGAGTTCGAGGAGCAGTCTGGGTGGAGCCATATCGGATGACAATCTCCTGTCACCACCTTCAGCGGGGCACAAGCAACACCATTCCCTTCTTTCCTCCGGACACACCTTCCTGTCCAACCTCTTACATGGTCTCCAGCACCATCAGCAACAACAATGCAGTGACTCAAGTGTGACATCGTCTCCTTCCACAGCCTGCACTACAGCCGGAGCGATGCAGAAGTCCAAGTCTTCGTCCAGCGTGGTGCACCATGGGAGTCGACTTGTCGCCAAGAAGATATGGCGCTCCCGCTCCAAGAGCCAGAGCCGCTCCGTGCCGTGCACGTGGACGCCTCAGGTGAGTACAACCTTCCCTGTTCTTAGCATGTGTTTTAACTTCTGCGGGGCCGGTACTGAACATTTTTAAAAAGGCACAACAAATTATTTCTTAAACAACCAGGCATGCACCGCTGCAATTTAGCACACATAAATCTTACAGAAATTGAAGACCTCATTCCAGACTTCAAAAATACGTAGTAAACATAAATTCAAAATCTGTTTTACCTTTTTGTACTATATAAACTTACCTTTATTTGATGTACGTTAAAAATTCACAATCTAACTTGAATAAATTCATGATATGTCACAGCTGCAATATTTTGGTCAGTAAAATCAGTTCTAGGGTGTCCAAGAATTCATCCCTAAGGAATGACCAATCTCTTCTGAATTTGCCTTCGGTTTAAGTGGGACTTTTACCAGATCCACCTCTAAGCTAATCTTACACTGTTAATACACTTTAAAAAGTCGTAAATCTTCTCCAATCAGATTAGTTTTACGGCCTAAACACAAAATCCTTACTGATAATCCATACACTGTTATAGCGAATTGAACAAAACACACGAGAATCACTTAAAGTTTAGAAAATCGCTGTCAGATATAAATAACTTTCATTTGTTTTAGAAGCATGGTGTTACAAAAATGTTCAGTGTCGACCTTGTATCTATGCAGCCTATTGTTGCTATTATTTCTTCTTTCCAGTAATTTTGTGGTGTTTATTGACAAATGATATTACGTAAATGAATGCTGCTGTACCTAAATTTCTTATATAATGTGTCAAACCGGCATGGTTCTGATGTAAACTTATTGGAGGGGAGAAACAGAGACAGACATACTTAAACACTATTACACTGCTAAATGATGGAGGAAATTTCATGGTTGTTTACAAAGGTGGCTAATTAGTTTACAAAATAATGACAAGGAATATACCGAAAAGAGTTAATCCTACAAAAACAATTTATATTTGACGTAAATTTGTGTTCTGTTTAACGAAACATACATGCTTTGTGTAGTAAATGTTTGTCTAGGATCTCTAACAGTTTGCCAGTTATGCAAGAATTTTTCCAGTAATGCAAAACACTAGAAAGAGGAGGTGAGATATGTAGTGAACTGTTAACTGACAGTTGACACACGAATATTTTCTTGTATAGTGTTACTGTACAGCTACCACATTTCTGACAATTTCTCGAGCTTTGTAATGTTCTACTTGCGGCAAGTGACCCGCCTCGGTAGCGTAGATGGTTGCGTGTCTGTCTCACGTTCAAGAGGCCCGAACTTCGAATCTCGTCCGAGTGAGTACCTGGATAAGGCTTTTCCGACGTTTTAATTTATCCTGAAAGACGAATGTCGGGTAACTGTAAGCTCCATGGGCTCCGGACTCATTGGAGCATCATTTCAACCATTCCATTCACCGTTCGGTATGACTAAATGTTGGAGCACGTGAATTTTAAAATAAAATTTGTAGTATCACCAACTAAGTATCGAAAAAGCACCGAACGAATTGGGTCGCACCGTGGCTAAGTATTATACCGCTGACTCTCACAAAGGCGGCCCGGGTTCGATTACAGGCGACCGCAAAGTGAATGGAATAGAATACTTTATTTATCACATTACACTTACATAGTTGAAAAATGCTCATGAGTTGCTGACTCTTCAAGATATAGTTTAAGATTAAAATACTAGAATCTAAGACTGCAATATTTACTTAGTAAAGCAAAGAAATATCAAGTATGAACAATATGAAAATTTCCCAAAATTAGACTCTAACATACATTGAGATCATAGCTGTTCATCCATGTATTCCTCGACTGAATGGTGCAATTTACTGGCAAGTAAAATTTTAATGTACTTTTTGAAGAGATTTTGGTTTTACGAGCAGACTTCCCTAAATGCGTGTAGCACTTTATTATATATTTTAATTCCCATATAATGTGGACCTTTTCGACCAGTGTTAACCTATGTGTACTGAGCTGAACGAATTTTATGAATCGTTCGAGATATTGTATCGTATCGAGATATTGTATATATGTATGTAAAGGTAAGTTTGGAATGGGGGAATTTCCTTGGAAATCTTTGTGTTAGATGTTTTTGAATTAAGGAAACTTCAAAACATATGCCTCTAATTAAATCACGGCATGATGTTTTGTATGAAATGTCATGCATACACTATTTATTTCGTATTTACATAGTAGAGAAAGTAAAACCCCCAATCTACAGTAAATTAACCTAAAAGAACTTCCAAACCACATAAAACGACCTTCAAATGTTTCAGTCAGAGCCTCCTATCTCACCATAGCAGTTAAAGAAGGCAATCCCCCTTCAAATAATGCATTAACAAGCTTGTTTTACACATTATTATTCATTAAGGCGTTTCGTTAAGTTGTTTTGTGAATCATTTCTCATACACAATGAAGCTTTGGTCATGTTTATTCATGAAGCATGTAGTTACATCGCTAGTAACCACTGCAAATCGCTCACCTCCCAACAAGGAAGCGGAAGTGACGCAATATGTATTTGCAAACATTTAAGGAGACACTTCACATTATGTACGGTGTATTGGCCTGCGTGCTTGTATGTTATATTCACATTATTTTTCCGTCCAACAATTTTATTACTTTTTATAAAAGTATACGTTCTTTAATCTTTAGATCATACCGGACGATGAATGACATGATACTCAAATAAGTACAAGGTACATAGAGCTAAGACTTACCAGACATTCATCCTTCAGGATAAAGGAAAACCTCCAACGTTAACTCATATCGGACGATGAATGAAATGATGTTCAAATAAGTACAGGGTACATAGAGCTTAGAGTTACTAGACATTCATCTCTCAGGATAAAGGAAAACCTCCAACGTTAAGTCATATCGGACGATGAATGACATGATGTTCAAATGAGTACAGGGCACATAGAGCTTAGTCATACCAGACATTCATCTCTCAGGATAAAGGAAAACCTCGAACGTTAAGTCATATCGGACGATGAATGAAATGATGTTCAAATAAGTACAGGGTACATAGAGCTTAGAGTTACCAGACATTCATCTCTCTGGATAAGGGAAAACCTCCAACGTTAAGTCATATCGGACGATGAATGAAATGATGTTCAAATGAGTACAGGATACATAGAGCTACAGATATTCATCTTTCAGAATGGGGGAAAAGCTCCAACATTAAGTCATACCCGAAGATGAATGAAATGATATTCAAATGAGTACAGGATACATAGAGCTTAGAGTTACAGACATTCATCTTTCACAATAAGGGAAAGCTCCAACGGTAAGTGATATAGGACGATGAATGAAATGATGTTAAAATGGTACAGGATACATAGAGCTACAGGCATTCATCTTTCAGAATGAGGGAAAAGCTCCAACGTTAAGTCATATCGGACGATGAATGAAATGATGTTCAAATGAGTACAGGATACATAGAGCTTAGAGTTACAGACATTCATCTTTCACAATAAGGGAAAAGCTCCAACGGTAAGTGATATAGGACGATGAATGAAATGATGTTTAAATGAGTACAGGATACATAGAGCTACAGGCATTCATCTTTCAGAATGAGGGAAAAGCTCCAACGTTAAGTCATATCGGACGATGAATGAAATGATGTTCAAATGAGTACAGGATACATAGAGCTTAGAGTTACAGACATTCATCTTTCACAATAAGGGAAAAGCTCCAACGGTAAGTGATATAGGAAGATGAATGAAATGATGTTAAAATGGTACAGGATACATAGAGCTTAGAGTTACATACATTCATCTTTCAGGATAAGGGAAAACCTCCAACGTTAAGTCATATAGGACGATGAATGAAATGATGTTCAAATGAGTACAGGATACATAGAAGTTGGAGTTACCAGACCTTCATAGGAGAAAACTCAAAGGAAAGCCCTATACAGGCGTGATAAGTTGTCAGAATATTCTCCCGCAGGAATTCTTTTATATCCCCGTAAATGTACTGACATGTGATTGTTATGCACACTTAAAACCTATCGGCCTAAACCGGGTTTGAATCCAAGGCCTTCATAGCAATAGGCCGTCACCTAACAAACTGACCTACCCAGACCGACTAGCTGTGATAGTAGATAAGAGCGACTGTTGTATTTAATGTTGAGATTTGTATGTATATATATTGGTGTTTAATAAAAGGGTCTATGTGTTTATGTGTGTTTAAGAACCCTAAAGTGTAATTTCTGAAAACTTGACATTCAAATTCAATATTTTACAAAGAATGCCATACGAAGATTTGGAGTGAAATTCCCCGTCGCAAACTACACTTCGTTTCATAGCATTATCAAAATGTAAATTCTATAAAGGATATTGCTAACAATTTTTATTAAATATATTTCAAGGATATTTACATAGAAAATATTAATATATTAATTTTGTGACAGTAGTCTGTGAGGCTCTGTTTATTTGGAAAACATTTCGTATAATCCTGTACAATGATTACTTAAGAAATGGAGTTCTCTTGAAAACAAGAAGTTTATCTCATACGGGTGTATTGTGGCATTTTACAGATAACATTTGAGCATCATGTTTTAAATTCTTTTCAATATTCAATTGTTTCTCGCAATTACACAGGAACAAGGTATTTTAAGGTTAATATATAGCGTTCAGTTAAACATTTGACTATCGGGATTATCTTGAGTCTATAAGAAGTAAACTACTTCTGCAAGGTTTTACCGTGGTTAAAACGAAGTAAAATATAATGATATGGCTGAATTAATGAACACTAAAAGAAATTTGGGCAGTCCGTAGCGCTTTTTCTAATAGGATAACTCTTCATTACATTTAGATCTTTGGTAGATGTCTGTTTTTTTGTCATTAATATTAATTTTTTCTTTCCCTTTCTTAGTATTATTGTTATAGGAACTGGGCAGGCATTCTACTAAAATTAAAATCTTGTCACGAGCAATGAAATATTTATACAGAATCGCTAACTTGGAAGATGCAATATAATTAAAGAATGTTTTCATATTCAAAAGAGAAGTAACTGGGGTGGGTCTTGGGCACATAACATGAATGACGTGTTTTCTTTTTTATTTTTTATTTTTTTTTTCATTTTCTTTTTATTTATTTTTTATATTTATTTATTTATTTTTTTACATATTTTCTTTCAAGTCATAGAAACTACAATCAACTGTTGTTTGCAACCAAAGTCAAGCTAATACAGTTAAAAGTACAGTGTTAAGATTACAATTAAAACACTCAGAAATATGATAAAATGGATTAAGAAGGTGCCAATTTTTCAAATTTTGTTTGAAGTATTTGAGGCTACAGTATTGAGCTTCTATAGCCAGTCTATTTTTTCTTACATTTGCGTCCATCTGAGCGGATAGTCCTTGTAAAGGATTGCCTAACTATCTGAAGGAACATTGTTCTGAGCAACTTGTGGCGAGCAAAATGATCTTGCTAAAGATTGTCTGCGCTCCATGAAAGCAGCCAGTCTAGATGTTGGGATGGAAGTTGACTTCGGAACCAGTGTAATGGAGCTCAAATCGGATGATATAAGGCTCCATAGAATCACTGAGCCCCGCTGTGATTAGCTTCCAACGTTCCCTTCGCAGGAATTCAAACCATTCCCTCTGTAATGCCACATTTCCAGGATTTTTCTGCATTATCCAGTGTAACGTTCCCATTACCAACCAGATCGCACACCTGTAGAGCGCCGTGTCTTTAAAACTGAATTCCAGTCTCTGTAGCCTTCGAAGACATGGTGGAAACTCCGGCGGACACCATTTTCCAATAAAGTCTCTGAGCACCATCCAGATATTATGCACCTGTTTGCAAGAGGCAATCCTATGTTCCAAGGTGTCTATTTGTGAACAAATTTGGCATCTGTTACATGTTGTACGGCCATGTCGCCATAATTTCTCCGCTGTTGGTATGGTCTCGTTTAATACTTCATATGCTGTCTCTTGCCAATCAGTAGGAACAACTTTATTAAAGAGATTCTTCCATATAAGTTTCCATTCTCTATTCTCTTTCTCTTCAATCCTGGGTGTACACTGCGATGTATTGTGCAGCTGATACTGTTTTCTCGTTGATTCAAAAACTGTGAGGTCAGCACTGGTGTCCAGCAGATTTCTCAGATGGTTAACAATGGGTTTGAATCCCGGATATATCCTCTGAGCGTGCTGTATCTGATCCTGCCAGAAACTCCCATCTATCGATGAACCATTACCACCCAGTGATCTGACAGCAGTTTTGCCTAATAAGGCCATGCATTTCTTGGCGATGTCCACCAGTCCACATCCACCTTTGGATTGCGGCAATCGTAACTGTTCTCTGCTCACCCTGTAGGCTTTCCCAGTCCATAAGAAATAGCCAAGCAGTTGCTCAAGTCTCTGTGCTTCACGTTTCGGAATTGGCAGTATCTGCGCTAAGTACCAAATTTGACTGAGACCATAGACATGTATGTACCAAATTCGCTGCATCAAATTCAGGTTCCGAGCCCTCTCCAACAATAAAGAGTATCGCAAGTGGTTGATTTTCTCTCTCCAGTTGTAAACTATAGTGGCTTCCATATCTCCCATAAAAGAGATACCAAGTATCCTGGTGGTGGTAGTACATTTCATTCCCAGTGTTTGTACTGGTTCCAACCACTGTCCAATCAATAATATCTCAGATTTGTGTACGTTTAACGTTGCACCTGACATCCTTGTATAGATCTCCAATCCATTCCGTAGGGCTGCCATATCGTGATTGTTTGTCGCTACAATTGTGACATCATCCGCATAAGCAATGACTTTAAAGCGTTCATTGTACACAGTAACCCCATGTAGCGTATCTTGCAGTCTTTGCAGTAGGGGGTTTAACGCTATAGAAAAAAGCCCCATTGATAACGGGCAACCTTGACGCACTGACCGGCCTATTCGTACTGGAATGGAAAGCCAGCCATTCCATAACACCCGGGATTTTGCTGTACCATAAAGGCCTTGTATAATTTTAATCACGTGCATTGGAAATTTCGCCGCCTTTAAACATTGCCATAAATACGCATGTTGCACTTTATCAAATGCTTGTTGGAAATCCAAGCTTATCAAGGCCGCCACTTGCTGTTCCCTTTGCAAATGTATGAGGACATCGCGCAATTCTCCCAGCGTAACAATAATATTGCGCTTCGAGATCGCCGCTTGGTTGCAGTGTAATATTTCTGTATACGCTTCTTTCAACCTGTTTGCTATGACTTTGGTAAATATCTTATAGTCAGCATTCAACAATGTTATTGGGCGAAAATCCTTCATAGTAGTAAGCTGTGCAGTCTTTGGCAACAATGTGATAATTCCATCTGCAAACGTTTCGGGAAACTGCGCTGTTTCCCACAACTCCACCAAAACTGCCATCACTTCACGTTTTATAGTGGGCCAACAGGTCCTATAAAATTCATAGGAAAGGCCATCAGGACCTGGAGACGTATGTTTACTGGTTTTTTGTATGACTTCTAATACTTCTTGTTCTGTAATGGTTCGGGTGAGTAAGTCGGCCGTTTCCTGGGTAACCCCAGTTGTAAACAGCGGCCACGCCTCATACCGCGGTGGGGTACCTTCATCTGATCCCTTGTGAAATAAAGTCTGAAAGTGTTCTGCTATAAGGTGAAGGATAGACCTGGTCCCTATAAAGGTGTTTCCAGTGTTCACATCTTGAAGTGTACGTGGGCATCGGGTACGCCCCTTCTTTCGTTCCTTTGCAAAATAGTAAAAGGAATTCCGTTCTTCCTCATGTGGGTGTTGAACCTTTGCTCTGATTTTATATCCATCCAGATGCTGCAGTTGTTGCATTTTGATAGTTTCTTTCACCTGCTTGATCTTGACATTTACATCGTAACCTTCCCGTTGCTTCGTATACAAGTCCCATAGGACTTCATTGTAGAAATGTAAACGCTCCTTTCTTGTCGTTGCCTTCAGAATTCCTATCTGTTTAAAAAATGAACGAATAGCCGGTTTTGCCGTTACAGTCCACCAGTCACTCTTCCTAGATGCATTACAAAAGGAGAATTGTAGCCGTTGCCATTTCGTCTGAAACTTCTCCAGAACGTCAGCATCCTCCAAAATGGAATTATTGAGCTTCCAGTATCCCCGTCCGGCAACTTCAGCACAAATGGCCGCAATTTGTATTTGGCAGATCACTGCGTGATGATCACTGAACGCCACAGGTAGAACGCAAATTCGGTGTACAGAAGTAACTATCCCTGGCGAGATATAAACCCTATCTATCCGCGAGGCTGAGGTGCTCCTAATAAACGTGAATTCCACCTCATTTCCATGCTTTAGTTCCCATGCATCCTGCAGTTGTAGTTGCGACACCAAATTCTGGAGCATGATGCTAAAATTGGGCGCCCCTTTTTGGTCCTTGGCACAGAGAGTGGCATTAAAGTCACCTGCTAATAAATATTCCTTGCCATACAACAAATGTGTAGTGAACGCGTTCTGAAAGAACTGCTCTCGTTCTTGTCTATTTTGCGTTCCGTACGGAGCGTAAATATTTATTAACACTGTGTCGTCCAATGTCACTGATATGATCCGGCCAGATGGGTCCATCTGAAAATTCTGTAGATGAAGTCCTTTCCGGTATACAATGGCAGTGCCCCTTCCTTCTACGCCGAGATTCACCTTATAATCATAAGAGTAAAGCGTATCCAAATTTAATGTGTTCACTTCCTGTAGAAAACAGATGTCAATGTTATTCACCAGCAGAAAAGTATTGAGGAGTTTCTGGGTCACTATATTCCTGCAGCCATTCACATTTATGGTGGCTATTGTTCTTAAATATATCATCCTAATGAGGGTAGTTGTCACTGCTGGGTGTATGTTGCTGGCTGAGTGCCTACTCCTGAGTAGTCTGCAGCTGTGACTCTTCCCTTACTTGGAGATCAGACGCCGTCTCCTGCCGTGTCCAGTCCTGCACCGTGAGATGCGGTGAACCCGATTCTGCTTCTTTCCGCACCAACTGAGTGTGTTGCTTTCCCCCGTTCGCCATTGCGCCCTCATCGGCAGTCGACGGACCACTATCTTTGTAACTCTGTTGCATTTCACGAACTTGGAGCCAAGGGTCACGCACAGAACGTCGCGCAGTTGAAGCCCCGTCCGTTGTAACCTTCTGCGGACTGACGACAGCACCTTCACCCGCCGCCTGGTACCCGGTCCTTTGCACAGGCTCTGACATTCCACCCTCTTCCGAGTTCCTCTTTCCCTTGTCCTCACCTGTACGGCAAACCTTGTAGGAAAGCTGGTTGTCTCGCTCCTCCCTGACGCTGCTGTCCAAATGTGCAGCAGCTATTGTTGGCTGGTTTGTTGCCGTCGTGGTTGCGGGCTCTGGTGGTAACATCTGTCTTCCAGGCTATTCTGCAGACACACACGCAGCCAGTTCCTGCTCCTGTTCCATCTGGCTGCTCCAAGATGTTTCTGCCTTATTAGCTTTGCGTGACTTTGCCCTCTTGACTCGTTTCTTTTCATTGGAAGGTGTCTCCTCCTCTGTAGCTGTCTCAGACATCAGTGAGGCACTTCCGGTCTGCTCCTTCCCCTTCGTGGTGTGCTGAATGCCTCTTTTCCCAGGACTATCGCGAAGCACGGTGGCATAATTCTTTTTCTCCACTATGATCAGCTCCTCTGGTGTCGGCTCCTCTTGTTGTTGTTCACCCGCCAGTGCCGGCAGTGGATTGTCAGCTATGGGTTGGTCTTCCTCCTTCTGCACGCTCCCTGCCACAGATGTGGTTGCCGTGTCGTTCCTCGGTACCGCCTCGGCCGGTCGCAACTGTGTCGATCGGTGTGGACACATCTCCTTTAAATGTTCTGTACTATGGCAGATATAACACGATCGGGGTTGGCCAGCATATGACACCCATAAACGGTAGCTGCCGATCACTATATAACTGGGCACATTTGTCTTCAGCTGCATCTTTACAGCTCTTATCCCGTTGTACACCGGCACACGGTACTGACGACCCCATTGCTCTTTTCGAATGTCATACACCGTACCGTAATTTTTCAGTGCTACTTTTAGCACTTCATTTGGGAGCTCTGGTGGTACATCAAACACACGCACATTGATTGCATTCCCGGTAACATGTTCGATTTTTACTTTAGTAACTTCCCCATTCATATATGTGAACGTTGTTTCCTCCGGAAAAGTGTTTAAAATTTTCTCCATTAACAAAGCCGATATCAGTTTTATGTAAATTGCGCGTTCACTGGCGATTAACTGAATGGTATCCACTTGTTCCGCATTTAACCGTAACTTATCTGCTATGAAATCATGCACCTCATAAGCTGTGGGCTTCGTCGCATTTAGCGTGAATTTTACCCTGATAGTATTTTTCCTTTCATACATTTCCATTTTCCACAAATTAGTGAACACGTGTTGAAGCAGTTAGGTATGGGTCATTCTTGGATAAATGCGTAATATGGGCATAAAGGCTTCTGGAAAGAAGTTAAGCTAAGATTAGAAGATATTGACAGACAAGACATATTTTTCCAATACAAATGACAAAAGCTCAATGAGATGATATAGAGAAATAAAAACAACCTGGGGGAGGGAAGGATATATAGACATATGTAATAAGTTAGGACGAGAAGGTTTTGCTTGGGCGAGAACAGGAGTGAGAAACTTGAAAGGTATAAGTCAAGATAGGGAGCTAGATAAATGTCCATTGTGTAGAGAAGAAAATGCAGATTTCCATTGTATATTATATTGTAGTCAAACAAAGATATGGAGAGAGCAGGTCTGGCTACGTAAATGGGACAATTTGGGGGGCGAAGTAGTAATTAGAAAAATTTTGTCAGTAAAAGGGGAAAATAACAGGAGAAATATATGGAAATATTTAGGGAAAGTTAAAGAGAAATGGCTAAGAACTATTAAGTGAAAAATCTAGAGTAGGATAGGTGAAATGTCAAAATGTGTAAAAAGGAGTAGAGGGCCTCCAATACACAAAAACCTAGGGTTAGGTGTATGGGGACCAAATTATTATTCAATGGTGGGCAACATGACAGGATTTCCAGGATTTATGTATTATTATTACTCTTACTATCGGTTATTTGCCTTTTGTTTCACTTATAAATATCACTTCACTCCGCCTATATCTCTCCCTTTCTTACATCCCCTTTCCCTATTACTCTACTCAACTCTTCTTCATAGTATTTATTATGTTGTCTCGCTTATCCACATTTTCTCCTCTAGCTAACCCATTTTGATATGACTCTTTTAGCGATATCTCTTTTCCATCCTAATTCTAATTTCTTTTCTAATTTCTAGAAGGAGAATGGGCTTTCATAAAGATAGGTTTTGGGAGACAATAATAGACGATAAAGATTATACAAGAACAAGGGAAAGTAAATAATAAGAATGTTCATATTAACAAAATTCCTAAATGTAAAAATAATAAAAAAGAGTTATCTCCAACTTGAACGATAAGAGCTTTTGTTACATTATATAATTCATTTGTAAGATCCAGACTCGAATGTGCTTCACTAGTATGGAGTCCTTATACCGCCAAATTTATTAATCTTATAGAAGTTATACAATTCAAATTTGTAAGGTATATTTCAAAACTTTTCATTATTTTCTTAAGTACATATCATATGATTCATTGCTTCACTTAATCGACTTTAGAAGTCCATCACATTGGATAAATTGTTATTTATTGATTTTCCCATACAAATTACTTTATAATATGACTGATGACCCTAACGTAAAACAGCCCACCTCGGTAGCGTGGTGTTAGGATATCTACCTCATGTTCAAGAGGTCCCGAGTTCGAATTTCGGTCAGGGTGAGTTACTTGGATAAGGTTTTTCCAGGATTTTCCCTTTTCCTGAAAGACAAATGTCGGGTAACTCTAAGCTTTAAGGACCCTGGACTCATTCGAGCATCATTTTACCTATTGCATTCATTTATGTTCCAAATGGTGTACCTAATACATTTAGTAGTGTTTGTCTTCCTCAGCAGCTTAATACTGATTCATATAAATATTCACCTATACATAGAATGCAGTCATTATTTGCGGACTTTCAGAAAGCTTTTGATACGATAAACAGGAAAGCTGTTAAAGAAAGAAAATAAAAGAAAATAAAAGAAACCACCACCCTAGATCCTACAGGAGAAAAAGAGAAAAAAACTTTTTTTAAAAATTCACCTTCCACCCATCAGCCTATAACAAATTCCAAAAAATCTTCTCAAAACACAACATAACTCTTGCACCTCAAAATAGGATTAATATCATAAATTTGTTAAAAGGCCCTCCCAAAAATTCAATTACTACCAAAAAAAACCAGGAATCTATGAGATCAAATGTGAAGCTTGCCCTAAAATTTATATAGGAAAAACAAAAAGGAATATTAACATCAGAACTAAAGAACATCTAAGAAACATTAAAAATGGTGAAACAGAAAAATCAGCAGTGGCTTTTCATTTTTTGAATACTAGACATGACATCAACTTGGAAACATCTCTAATAAAATATGTTAATCACCCCATAGACCTTTCCGTATGGGAAAAAATCTTCATCAACAAAAATCGTCATAGAGTCATGAATTTTGAAACTCCACCACCGGACACCTTTGACAAGTACATCACGCCATCTATTGACAAAACGGAGAAAGGGGAAACCACTACAACTTGCACTAGTCGAGTATCAGCTGATGATAGGAGCAAGAGCTCTTGAAACATGTCCTGTGAATAAACAGTGTGAGTGAAGCAATGTGTCAATATCTTCTCGATTCACTTTTGTACTAGGAAAGCTGTAGTTTGGAAATTGAGGATGAAAGGGGTAAGTGGAAAATATATAAAAGAGGTAGAGAAAATCTATTAAGGGGTGAAGTTAGGGCAGCAATGAATGGGATAAGAATATGCAAATATAAACTAGAAATGACAACGAAGTGGTTAGAAAGAATGTATGAAGCACTAATAGAATCAAAATGTTGTGTGCAGTGGAGATCTGGGATAGCGGCGCCGAGGTAAGGAAAATGGTGGACGAAAACTACAGAAGGTTTTGAAGAAGGGAAAATTCTGAAATTGTGCATGGACAGCAAAGAAGATTAGCAAACTCAAATAGTTGGTGGACAGAGATAGAAGGACTTATAGGAAAAAGTAGGAATGGGAGATATATGGAGATTGGGGGAAAGGAATACAAGCGATGTGGGTAAATTGATAAAATACAGAATAGAAGATATAGAAAGACAGGAAATATGGAGAAGTCTAGAAAATATGAAATCATTACAATTTTACAAACAAATATAAAGAAACTGGGGACGAGAAGCATATGAAGATTACTGCAATAGACAAGAGAGAGAAGGGCTAGCTTGGATGAGAACAGGAACAATATTTCTAAGAGGGATAAGAGGCAGGAAAAGGGAATTTGTGAATTGTGTGGTGGAAAAGAAACAGAATGCGAGGAAGTTGCAATGTGGAGAAAAAAGGTTTGCGAGGAAAAATGGCAGAAAGTAGAGAAAAGGATAGTAGCTATAAAAATGTTAACCGGAAAGGAGGAAAAGAAGTTAAGAAGTATTGGTGAGTTATTACTGAAAATAAAAGAAAAATGGTCAAGAAATTTAAACAATATAAGAAAGGAAGATGTTGGAATAAAGGGGCTAATTAAGTAACAAGGAGGCATGGAGGTTAAGAGCTACCTGGCAGAGCAGAAGACCAGGGTGTCATGTAAGTCAAAGTAGCAACAAGGTAAAGACAAATAAATATAGCATATAGTTATAACTTGTAAAGTTTTGGAATATGAACAATAAATAAGTCACTCATTTATACAGTAAATTTTGCTTTATCCTGTGAGTATTTATTAGCAATACTAGCATGATTGACTTACTGTACATGTGAACCAATGTTACCACCAACTTGTTTGTGTTTGCTTTTGTTTTATCATGTGTTCTGTGATTAATTTTGTGTTGTTTTTTGATACACTTCGTTCATATTGTAGCTTTAGAGTGAACATTATAATTGGGGAAAGCTGTAATGTTCAAATTGAATAAATAAATGAACACGTGTAGCTGACTAAAAGAATAAAACACCTACAATAATAAATGCTAACCACAAAACAGTCCTAAAATAAGGTTCTGTATCTTCCATGATAAATAGATATACGATATATTCTCCCGCTAAACTGTCTTTCTATAGAACAATTGTTACCGCCACAAAGAACAGCACTGATAAGTGTAATGGTCCGTCCATTTTAAATTGCTTGAGTCTGGTTAAGCACTGAAGACCTTCTGAAGTTTTCAAATGGCTCGAGTTAATCTGTCTTAGGTCCATTAACTGAACCACTCAAACGGCTGAAGTGTCCTTGAGTGTTTGTTTCGAAACTAACATCAAAACTCAAGCAAAATGGTAAATAAATTTTGAGCCTCTCTTTTTACTGCTGACGTACCTCGTAAGATCTCTCGCGATATAACCACGTACAGTGATGAACAATAAATAGAGAACAGAAAATCTTCCAGTGCATTATTCATATGATACGTACTCTGTCAGATAGTATAGCGTTATTATCTGCATTTCCATTTTAATCAAAGCTGGATACCACCTTTTGGAGAAGTAAAATAAATGATGTTAAATAATATTTTGAATGAATGGGTAAAAGGAACATACAAGGGCTGAGAGGAAGGTCTTAGTTCGTGAGTGGGTGGGATTTCGAGACCAGGGCGCAGGCCGAGACTTACGAACGTAATAAAATCTTTCAACCCGTACTTCTCACACTATTTTAGACATTTTCTGAAGTCCTAATTATAGATTATATACAAGTATATGGTATTGTTTTATCTTTCTCATAGTCGTGATAATCATCGGGTTGCGATGTTCATTTGTTTTCCGTAGCTCCAGTGTTGACAACATGACTTTTAGAAAACACAACATTGTACATAAGGGAGGCAGTGGAAATAATAAAACGATGGAACAACGTAAGATTACAGCACTTTCCAAACTTTCTCATCTATTGATAAAACTGAAATATTTTATACAAATATTTTAATTCGGATTCAGAGCCTTCTTGATTGAGGCGAATCGTGATGGCCTATTTTTATAACAGCTGTCCAAAAGTCTGAAAGCTCTGAAAGTTGACGTGTTATCTTAGAATATAAATATTTGTAATTATAGTTCAATGTACAAATTATTAATAATAACATCAGACATTTATGTAATTTGGAAGATTATTAGAACATTTTCGTTTACAGTTTTGTTACGTACACGTTTAGATGTAGATACTCAACGAAATAACACCGAATCTATTGCCTACGCACATGCACATTTTAAGAAAGGCCTTCTATACATTCAAATCTAGAAGAAAAAGTTGACACTGTTACTCAGAAAGCAAGTTAAGATTTCTATGGTACAATATACTCAGTTAAGCAATATGCAAATATCAAGAGAATGTCAGAGTGAACAATACCCAGAAAAGTTTACGAATAGTATACATCTGGGAAAAGAGAAAGGGGTAGACTTAGAAATACTTAAGGTCATAAGGATGGGAATGAAACCAACGGCAGTGGAGGAGAAATGGAATGCTGGGAAGAGTGGAGAAAAGATAAAAATTAAATAAGAAACTAGGAACAGAAGTATCTGTAAACTTCATATACCAATATTATAAAACAGAAAATACGGGACACCACATCGTAACTCAAATGATTTTAATAATTCTTTCACTATTGAAAATTGCAATTCGTTCCATGGAAATTGTAAATTGAAACACTCAGATTCAGAAGTTGTTAAGTCAATGTTTTTGAGAAATTCTGTAATAGTGCTAAAAGATTTGTGGATCAGAAGATGTTAGGTCGACTATGACCCTGGCATAATGAATGTGCATCAATTTTAGAAACAAAAGTTGTCAGATTTTTCGAGTTAGATGTTGTTAAGTCAAGTAGTTGCCGCATTAGCCGTTTGGTGGTGCCACACCAGCTCTTTGATATCAGCTATTGATGTATTTTAGATTAGACATTTAGACATTAGACATTTTTAGACATTCCTCAAGTGTGCCTTCAGGAAGTTTATTTGTACTTCCCAATAACAGGGCGCTCTTTCATGCCTATTGACAGAATGTGGCAATATTGAGAAGAAGAAACGATCAATGGATAAAGTCTTACTCCCTTCCACATGGGTGCGCCCCGGGTTCGATCCCAGGCGGCCGCAAAGTGAGATTTGTGATGGACAACACGGCGCTGGGGCGGGTTTTCTCCGGAACCTCCGGTTTCCCCCGCCATCTCATTTCATTCCACTGGTGCTCCATCTTCATCTCATGTATCATCAGTGTCACCACCTGCGGTGCCGTATGTAGTAAAAGCGGGCGTTAAACACTACACATTTTCCACATGGGTGAAACTGATCAAAGTTTCACTACAGAAGAAGGTCATTGTTGTCTATGTCAAACGTCCAGTGACCGATAACGGGGAACCTGATGTCACTCCAGTTGTTGAAGTTTTAGACTTCAAAGATGCCCTCGACCATGTCCTTGTAATACAGGCTGTGTATTTCCAAAGAGGAAGTGTACCAGAAGTTCGACACACAATGTCTTCCTCACTTTATCGTCTCCAGTCTCTTTTGAGGAGAGTAGTGAGGTTACAAGTCTTACACAAGACACGTGATAGTGCGAAAAACAAAGCAGATAGACTTCGGAAGATTAAGAAGGCAAAATATTACGATGTTCGTTCACTACTGGAACATGTCACTCTGCTATGACATATGGAAGTGAGGTAGAAGATGATGTAGTAGAGATGGAGTGATGTTTTGATGACAATGTTGTATGACAATCCATGAAGTGCATACCGGATTAGTCCATAGTAGAGATGTATTGCTGAAAATAAACTAATAGTTTATCCATGACTACATACTATATAATTGTATAATGGAAAAACTCTAACATTAAGAATCAGAAGCTGCTAAGTCAAGTGACTTA
Organism: Mantis religiosa; assembly: GCA_030765055.1. Taxonomy (NCBI): domain Eukaryota; kingdom Metazoa; phylum Arthropoda; class Insecta; order Mantodea; family Mantidae; genus Mantis; species Mantis religiosa. The sequence goes on from CM060958.1 coordinate 10,641,611, forward strand.
ACAACTTTTCATCCATTTTAAATTAAAAGTTGTTAAGTCGTAATAATAAAATATCCTGTCACACATGTTACATATGTCAAACTGGGAGAAACAACAACACTGTACTTAGTACCTCCAAAGGGACCCATCACATAAAATTCTTTCATTTATATTACTATTTTGGTATTTAACATTACTTTTGAAAGCTTTGAGCAGCTCTTCTGTACAATTTTGAAACAATGACTTAGCAGCTTCTGCTTCTGACCGCTTCAGTTATTAGAAAATTAAAAGGGATTTACAAAGACACTAAGGTGATAAGGGACACACTTATGAAGAAGTTCTTAGCATTTAATTCAGAGTACCATAGAATATAAATAGTTCCTCCAAAGAATATATATATACATAGATGCTCACTACGCAAAATAAAAAAAACAAAAACCGGTGATATTTCTTTGCAAGGAATATGTATAGATGAATAGGAATAACATTTCAACAAACGAAAGACAAAAGCTTAAAGAGCGACAATCTGTGTTCTATTTCTTCTTTAATTACCTTCATAGCATAGATGTGTTGGTGAAGAGTAACCATTATCCGAGGACAAGGAGCCTTCGTGTTTTGCCAATCCGGGACCCTTTCCCTTACTGATATTATGATGGATTTATAATAATAGACGATGGGTAGATGGTAGTTTATTTTTTATGAAGTATCACAAGCTGTAGATTAAAACAGAGGATATGCTTATTATAGGAGACTATTGAGGTTATGGTGGGCCTAAGGTGAGTCTGGGACGCTTGTAAGTTTCCCCGGGAATAAGTTGATTGAAGCTGCAGGAAAGACGGGAATAAAATTGATGAGATATATTGAGGATATATTCATTTAATTTGGTAAATGATAGGTCTGATGTTGTCATTTGGAATGTACCATTCGGCAGCTATTGCTGCTCGAAGGTAAAGGTTCTCAACTACTTGAAGTTTATAGAGCTGAGTTTTTGCAGCTGTGCTCCAGAACTAGTTCTTTAATTATCATTTGGCAAATCAGTAAAGAGTACGTAATGAAACAATATAAAACTTCTGAGTGGCATTTATCTAAAGTTATAGTTGTATACTCTGAATTTTATGAATACCAAATCTTTATATGAAGAAAGTTTTCCTTTATTTGGTTGCAGTTATGCCACTCTAAATAATTGTATAAAGAGAAACTTGCTCAGAAATAGAGAACCAACATCTAATATTAATTCAGAAGATTATTTGTTTATGGCAGCAGGTTATGTGTGTTCTCTAAAGAGTTTAATTAGGTGATGTGACAGTCCGCAATATGGTACCATTGCATTTGTTATGTAGCTTTTAATTCATTAGATAACTGAGAGACCAAAGAGAAGGGACAACCTTTATAATTTATATTTGTATAGTATTGAACCATTCCAACTGAAATTTATTCCAGCCTTTCAACAAAGTTTCTATGTCATTGTGGACTACTGTATTTTTTTTCAAATTCCAAAATGTTCTTGAGTCTAATATTTTTCACGCTTCCGCAGTTAATATCTAATTTAAGAGCATTCCTGAACAAATACTTACAAGAGGCCTATCGTCGAAGATTACGTAATGTGTGCCCGTTTTAAGTTGTTTTCCTGAATAAAAAATAATCCATCAAGAAGAAGGCGGTGACGGAGCCAAAAATATCGCGAGAGTTTCGCAACAGTGGACGGGTTGAGCGTTCCCATTAAGGCTAAAGTATGTTCGGGGTGCACAAGGTCAGGCCTCAACCTGTCAAGAAAGCTGTTAACGGCAAAGGTCACTTCTAGGGTCTTTCTCCACTCGGTACTCTATTTATTTTACGTTTATTTTAAAAAACCATAACATGATCTCTAGTTTTCTATTCGCAGCTCCACTCACGTTACTGCAATATTGTGGGTATTTATTTCTCTTTTCCGCTTCTTCTCACTGTGTTCCAGCATATTCTTCCTCTATACTCGTGACCATCTTTCCTTCTGTTCCAATATTTTTATCCCACATTTTTGCACGTCTTTCCCTCTTCCAATCTCTCCTCCATTCTCTCCTCAACCCCCCCTGTGTCAAATTCTATCCATATTTCTCTTCAGTTTCCTTGCTGATATTCTTTCTTACTCTACCCCAGTTTTCACCCTCTCCTTCCTCATTCCTGAGCACATTAGGGTGGTGTGCCAATTGTACTCGCCTGCCGGGGAGTTTCCAGCTGTATAAGTGTAGGGACTCTGCACTGTCGTAGCTCCTTGGGATAGCTTCCCTCTGTCTCCTCTCACCTCATACTTCCTCCGGGGATACCCCACTAGGGGGCATAGGTACAACAGACCACGTTTGAACCTCCGTGCCGAATCCCCTACGTACACACGCTGATTCTCTAAACATTTCTTTTTTATTCTCAGGTTGTCTAGAAGCTATAGTATTCAGAGAATTGTCGCTGTCTGTTTTTGCCCCACATGGGAACTTGTGCCTCCTTTTCTAACCAAATATAAATTCTAAGAAACTTAAAAGTCGGTTGAGATATTTCCATGCTATTATAGGAACTTTGCCTCGACAGGTTCTAGGACTGACCACTGTATTTTTCATAGTGTACCCTGATTGGCAAAGAAAATGCTGTTCAAATGAGTACAGGATATGTAGAGCTTAGAGTTACCAGACATTCATCTTTCAGGATAAGAGAAAACCTCCAACGTTAAGTCACATTGGACGATCAATGAAATGATGTTCAAATGAGTACAGGGTACATAGAGCTTAGTTACCTAACATTCGTCTTTCAGGATAAGAGAAAACCTCCAACGTTAAGTCATATCGGACGATGAATGAAATCATGTTCAAATGAGTACAGGGTACATAGAGCTTAGAGTTACCAGACATTCATCTTTCAGGATAAGAGAAAACCTCCAACGTTAAGTCATATCGGACGATGAATGAAATGATGTTCACATGAGTACAGGGTACATAGAGCTTAGAGTTACCAGACATTTATATTTCAGGATAAGGGAAAACCTCCAACGCTAAGCCATATTGAACGATGAATTAAATGATGTTCAAATAAATACAGGGTACATAGAGCTAAGAGTTACCAGACATTCATCTTTCAGGATAAGAGAAAACCTCCAACGGTAAGTCATATCGGACGTTGAATGAAATGATGTTCAAATGAGTACAGGGTACATAGAGCTTAGAGTTACCAGACATTAATCTTTCAGGGTAAGAGGAAACCTCCAACGTTAAGTCATATCGGACGATGAATGAAATGATGTTCAAATGAGTACAGTATACACAGAGCTTATAGTTACCAGATATTAATCTTTCAGTTTTAAAGGAAAACCAGGAAAAATCTCTATCCTTTACTTTGTAGTGTGACTGGGTCTGTATACTGCGTGTTCCTCTCCGGGATATAGTGTTCCAAGGTTCCTTCACATCATTCGTTGCTCCTAGAGATGATAAGAACAGAATATCTATGCTAGGTGAAGGTATCCTCTCTGTTACCTGATGTCATAGGTCACAGATAAATGTTGCATTCAATTGTTATGATATTTGATGGATACTCTTAGATTGTGTATCATGTCTGTAATTTGTGAGTTTCACTTGAATACTGGTGCTCTAGTTGTACTTCGAAAACATCTCTCGCCTTTTGATGATAAATTGGTCACATTAAATACTGTCACTAACATTAGCACAGAAGTCTCACGATGGTGAATTAGTATGGAAGGCAACATATGAATCGAGTGTGTTAATTGTTACAATATATGAGCTGTCCTAAAGGAATTCCTGCCATATGATTCACCAATGATCATCGTGCTGTATGGACAAACAGGTATTTTGGAAAGGAATCTCAAACAGGTGCTGACTGATGATTCATAGCTTTATCTTTCCTGCTGCAGTTGGCCTGCACTGTGTTCTCAACAAAACATTTGCATTTAAATTCACTGCTGTAAGACACCTCTGTTTCTTTTTTCGCCTTCAGTTGTTGAAGCTGTAGGAAGAAACAAATGAACTGAGCATCTTATTTCAATTGTTCATATAGTTTGGAAAATCTTTCAGAGGCGGGCAAATTCATATGTGAAAAATGTGTGTTAAGTTCATAAATATATGAATATAAAAGTGTAAAAATGTTTTATTTTGTTGTAATATAATTTTGAATATCCCGCTCGGAATAAAAATGAAAACGGAAGTATACAGAAAATTCTTAATCGGATAACGTAGCATTTAACACATTCTAGAATGGGTACGCTTCAATACACGAGGTTGGGTCAAAAAGTAATGCCTCCTATTTTTTTCCCTTAAATAATTAAGTTATGCGAAAACTTTAAATTTGGCGCAATTCCTCGAACCTTCTTCTCCAATTTTCTGTAGTAGTAACTTCCTAAGTCAACAGGTGGCAGCACTGCATCCTCTTTCAAAATGGCTGACATCGACATTCGTATTAGACAGCGTTCTGTGCTTGAATTTTTGACTGCGGAAGTTGAAACGCCAATTCGCATTCACGAAAGGCTAAAAAATGTGTAAGGTGATGCAACGGTGTATGTCAGCACTGTTAGACGATGGGTTCGTCGCTGTAACGAAGCTGAAGGGCAAACACCATTGGCAGATGAAAAGCGAAGCGGCAGGCCGGTGACTGCAGTGACTCCATGCAACATTCAGCGAGTCGATGATCGCTGGGTAACAACAGGTGAATTGTCTCACATTACCTCCCTCAGTAAAGGCAGTGTGATGGCGATATTTCAACAACTGGGTTACTCAAAATTTTGTTCACGTTCGGTACCAAGAATGTTAACCGCCCAAAACAAAGAAACAAGGAAAACAATAGCCTCCGAACACTTGCAGCGCTTCAATTTGGAGGGAGAGGAGTTTCTGGAAAAAATTGTTACCGGAGATGAAATGTGGGTTCAGTGTTTGAACCTGAATCAAAGAGGCAGTCAATGGAATGGCATCACACAACGTCACCGAAGTAAAAGAATTCAAAACTCAGCGGTCGTCAGGGAAAGTTATGGTGACAGTGTTTTGGGATGCAGAGAGTGTGCTTAAGATTTTTTTTTTTTTTTTTTTTTGAGCAGGGATGCACAATAAATTCTGTCCAATACGTCAGAACTCTCAAAACGATGAAAGCACGTCTTCGCCGAGTTCGCTCAACAAAAACTATGGCGGATGTTCTTCTTTTGCATGACAATGCAAGACCACATACCAGCCGTTACACCACTGCAGAAATTGAGAAATTCGGATGGCAAGTCTTACCTGACCTGGCACCATCAGACTTTCATCTGTTCGGGCCACTAAGGGAAGCTCATCGTGGGATTCATTTTGAAGATGAGGAGGCTGTGAAAACGTCCGTGCGTCAATGGCTTAGGAAGCAAGACCGTGTGCTTTACCACACTGGAATACATGCCCTAGTTTAAAGGTGGACCAAAACTGTGGAGAAGGACGGAGATTATATTGAATAGTGACAAATTAATCGTCAATGTTGTAGTTTTCAAGCTATGTAAATTTGATTCAATTTTCTTGGCAATTAAAAGAGAAAAAATAGGAGGCATTACTTTTTGACCCACCCTCGTATTTACCTGACAAATAGGGTTTTCGTGAAAGATTATCAAAATATTGACTGATTCACTTATGCTTTCCTTAGTTGAAATTTGTAGCATAATATTCATAAACAGTTTAATTCTTCAGTCAACTCGACAATTAACCCCAAACATATTACTACCAGTTCACATTAAATTCATCACGCAACTGGTGTGGTTTATGACCAATAAAAATCTCTGCTGGTGGCAGATTTAGCGCAGTCTGGCGTTGCTTGATCATTAGACCCAGAAAATTGCATTCACATATCTTTTGGCGCATTCATCAGTTATCCTTAACCAGTAGGAATCACGATGTGGGAGTATTAAAAAGAGAAGTGAAGGCATTTCGATTTGTTTTTATTGGCAAAGGGTTCGTGGAGTCCCTTGTAAAAGTGAGGCGATGTTTATTGTTTATGTAAGAGGAGAGAGCGGTATTCAGAGACCGTCTAAAGAGTTGAGGACTTCGAAAACAACTTTCTTTTTTTACTCTCGTAAACGCATAAAGCAACAGCTGAGAGTCTACCAACTTAGTGACATTTAACCCTCATGTCGCATTTCAATTGTTTAACAATTTTTACTACATACTTAAAAAACAAAAGAAATATTACATTCACCCATAAATTCGACACTGAAACGCTTGCTTTGTTAATTCAGAATAAAAAAAGCATTGTATAAAACGTTTTGTGTGTGATTTCTGAACAACAGAAAAACAGTAATACCAAACTTCCTTTCCATATGAGATTTTCTTGCACAAATGTACTTTTTTCAGAAAATTTCAAATAATTTTGATTAAATTATCATATGATTACGATATTTCTATGTAAAATTCAATGTGTATCGCTTTTGAATGACAGCTATTTTAAATAACCTCAAATTTTCTTCTTTCTCAATGACGTTTGTATATCTGGTAAACAGTAGGCGACCTTGTTAAACCACTAATTTACGTCACATTTTTCACGAAATTAACCTTATTTGTACATTCCATGTTACATTTCAAATGCTTCTGCCTACTCAATTGTTTATCTTCATTTAGGTCCTCCAACGATAAGTCATATATGATGATGAATGAAATGATGTTCAAATGAGTACAGGGTACATAGAGCTTAGAGTTATCAGACATTCATCTTTCAGAATTAGAGAAAACATCCAACATTAAGTCATATCGGACGATGAATGAAATGATGTTCAAATGAGTACAGGGCACACAGAGCTTAGAGTTACCAGACATTCATCTTTCAGGATAAGAGAAAACCTCCAACGTTAAGTCATATCGGACGATGAATGGAATGATGTTCAAATGAGTACAGGGTACATAGAGCTTTGAGCTACTAGACATTCATATTTCAGGATAAGGGAAAACCTCCAACGTTAAGTCATATCGGACGATGAATACATTGATGTTTAAATGAGTATAGGGTACATAGAGCTTAGAGTTACCAGACATTCATCTTTCAGGATAAAGGAAAACCTCCAACGTTGTCATATCGGACGATGAATGAAATGATGTTCAAATGAGTACAGGGTACATAGAGCTTAGAGTTACCAGATATTCATCTTTCAGGATAAAGGAAAACCTCCAACGTTGTCATATCGGACGATGAATGAAATGATGTTTCAAATGAGTACACTGTACATAGAGCTTAGAGTTATCAGACATTCATCTTTCAGGATAAGGGAAAACCTCCAACGTTAAGTCATATCGGACGATGAATGAAATGATGTTCAAATGAGTACAGGGTACATAGAGCTTAGAGTTATCAGACATTCATCTTTCAGAATTAGAGAAAACATCCAACATTAAGTCATATCGGACGATGAATGAAATGATGTTCAAATGAGTACAGGGCACACAGAGCTTAGAGTTACCAGACATTCATCTTTCAGGATAAGAGAAAACCTCCAACGTTAAGTCATATCGGACGATGAATGGAATGATGTTCAAATGAGTACAGGGTACATAGAGCTTTGAGCTACTAGACATTCATATTTCAGGATAAGGGAAAACCTCCAACGTTAAGTCATATCGGACGATGAATACATTGATGTTTAAATGAGTATAGGGTACATAGAGCTTAGAGTTACCAGACATTCATCTTTCAGGATAAAGGAAAACCTCCAACGTTGTCATATCGGACGATGAATGAAATGATGTTCAAATGAGTACAGGGTACATAGAGCTTAGAGTTACCAGATATTCATCGTCCAGGATAAAGGAAAACCTCCAACGTTGTCATATCGGACGATGAATGAAATGATGTTCAAATGAGTACACTGTACATAGAGCTTAGAGTTATCAGACATTCATCTTTCAGGATAAGGGAAAACCTCCAACGTTAAGTCATATCGGACGATGAATGAAATGATGTTCAAATGAGTACAGGGTACATAGAGCTTAGAGTTATCAGACATTCATCTTTCAGAATTAGAGAAAACATCCAACATTAAGTCATATCGGACGATGAATGAAATGATGTTCAAATGAGTACAGGGCACACAGAGCTTAGAGTTACCAGACATTCATCTTTCAGGATAAGAGAAAACCTCCAACGTTAAGTCATATCGGACGATGAATGGAATGATGTTCAAATGAGTACAGGGTACATAGAGCTTTGAGCTACTAGACATTCATATTTCAGGATAAGGGAAAACCTCCAACGTTAAGTCATATCGGACGATGAATACATTGATGTTTAAATGAGTATAGGGTACATAGAGCTTAGAGTTACCAGACATTCATCTTTCAGGATAAAGGAAAACCTCCAACGTTGTCATATCGGACGATGAATGAAATGATGTTCAAATGAGTACAGGGTACATAGAGCTTAGAGTTACCAGATATTCATCTTTCAGGATAAAGGAAAACCTCCAACGTTGTCATATCGGACGATGAATGAAATGATGTTCAAATGAGTACACTGTACATAGAGCTTAGAGTTATCAGACATTCATCTTTCAGGATAAGGGAAAACCTCCAACGTTAAGTCATATCGGACGATGAATGAAATGATGTTCAAATGAGTACAGTGTACATAGAGCTTAGAGTTACCAGATATTCATCTTTCAGGATAAGTGAAAACCTCCAACGTTAAGTCATATCGGACGATGAATGAAATGATGTTCAAATGAGTACAGTGTACATAGAGCTTAGAGTTATCAGACATTCATCTTTCAGGATAAGAGAAAACCTCCAACGTTAAGTCATATCGGACCTTGAATGAAATGATGTTCAAATAAGTACAGTGTACATAGAGCTTAGAGTTATCAGACATTCATCTTTCAGGATAAGGGAAAACCTCCAACGTTAAGTCATATCGGACGATGAATGAAATGATGTTCAAATGAGTACAGGTTACATAGAGCTTAGAGTTAACAGACATTCATCTTTCAGGATAAGGGAAAACCTCCAACGTTAAGTCATATCGGACGATGAATGAAAAATGATGTTCAAATGAGTACAGGGTATATAGAGCTTAGAGTTATCAGACATTCATCTTTCAGGATAAGAGAAAACACCGTAAAAAGCCTTAACCAGATTCATAACTTACCCTCTTTGAGATTCGGCATTGATCATTGTTTCCTCCTCCCTCCTGGTCATCCAATAACAACGGAATGTCAAAATCGTTATATAGCAATCCACTGTTAAAACATTTGACTATTACTTAAGTCCACTGTATTCCCTTTATGCATTGTAACAGCAGTAAATATGAAATAAATCTACTTTCACGAAAGTTTATATTAATTAACATAAACTGGATAGAAAAGTTTTGTAAGAATAATTTATAGACCAATGAGATGGGAAAATCATGTGAGTACAATATAAGGTTTATTCCCTTAAAGTCTGAGTATCATCTGGCTTAAGTTAGTACTTCAGAAAATTCCTGGAGAAGCCGACTGGCGTGAACGAGTTAGTAACTTTGTTAAGAGTAGAATGCCTATTGATTTTGGTTTCAGAAACAATGCCTTTTAAATTCTTTTGTTTACCTTCCAGGAATGAGTTTCATTTGTTATTGCTTGGTTCCTCATATCCTCTGATGACAGGAAATGGAAGTGAATAATTGATTGTATGGGCTAAGTGCTACCACATGGGATTTTCCAGAGTTCTTTGGACCTCTAGAGTAACTATTTCTGGATAATTAACAACTCACTATTGTCGACATGACACTTCCGAGAAAGTGAATACTGCGCTTCGTTAGAATACTCTTAATTTTCTTTCCATTCTATGTAGTCTCTTTATTTCTCCTGTGCCGTGGCACATTTTTGAAGCTTTGACTTCCCGGGTTCGTTCCCGTACTTGAGAGTGCGAATTTTAAGTCTCGGTTCCCGGTTAGTGTAATGAGAAATGTGTTGAGCTGCGATAGGTGGCGGTCCCAGGCAAGAGAACCAACATTCCGACAGGATAAGCGGTGGTTGGATTGACCTCTTTGTCGTGCGTAAGTAGGCGTGAGATCGGTATTGGTTTATTGTTGTTGCTGTTATTATTAATATCATCATATAGGAATCAATGCATGCGAATCTTTATTTAAATTAATACTGTTATTCCTAAAACCCGTCATCAAATAAACATGAAACAATTGTTTCAAAGCCTCCCAAACTATAGTGTCTTA